>JASKGM010000010.1:874617-887727 GCA_034509205.1 Ceratonia siliqua | reverse complement strand
ATATTTTATTTATAATACTTAATATAAGTTTTTTTATCCATTATTTCTTTGTCTATTTTATTTATTTAATATTTATTTAATTAATTAATTTATATATATAATTTATTATTATTCTACTAATTTAATATAAATAATATTTATTTTATTAAAATTTTTGATATTTATAATATTTATAATAATTAAAAAATATATATGCATGAGATAGGGATAAAATATACTTTTTATATTTAGAAAACTTTTCCATATTCATTGAAATTTAAGAATACCACCCCCCATATGAATGTTTTGGTGGGAAAGTTGGTTAAAAATCATTCATAAAAATTATAATTTTTAAAAAATAATTTTTAAAAAATATGTACCAAATATAAAAATTTTCATTTCTTAAATTAAGATTCTCATAAAACTAAAAATAATCTTTCTACTAAATGCTCCTTTAAAAGATACTGTCAAGAAAATTGTGGTTTAAGGTTATAATATAGAAGAGAAAAAAGTCGTCTTTTAAAGAAAAGCAAGTTTTTTTTTTATTTACAAAAATCACTTTTAAATTGAAGCAGAATATATATTTTTATTATTTGAGAAAAGTAAAAAAAAAAAACTATAAATTCTTCTGTAAAGCTGAGATTATAAAATTCTTAATATAGTTTTTTTTAACACTAATAATTATATTATTAAAAACACTCGTTAAAATATTAATTTGACTGATTAATAAATATTTATTTAAAATTTCTTTATTTTTTATCATAATTTTTAATTGTCATTATAATTTTTCTCTTAATTTATTAATTATAGCATATTTTATTTTAAATTTTTATAATTTAATCAAATTATTCTACTATTTAACTAAATATTAAAATTAACTATTTTAATTAACATGACTTAATTATATAATTAAAAATATTTAATAAAAATAAAAATAAATAAATTTATTATATAAAATAACATAAATATTCAAAAAATATATGATAATTAAATCTTCAATTAATTTTTATTTCTATTCATATTTTTATTTTCTCTTAATACACTCAATTAATAATCTTATCTCAAATCTCTTATTCTTTCTTCTGTATCGCTTACATAAAAACAAAACAAAAAAATACGCAACCTTAAAACCAAAGAAAAACGAGGCTATATCGCTATAGTAAAAAGTGCAACTGGGCGCGGGTGAAGAATGCATTGAAATGGGAGATTGCTGATAATTGATAAGGCAAATGCAGCAAAAGCATCAACAGCGTACGAGCGCTGGTTTATATTTTTGAACAAATATTTTAAATAAAAATAAATTTAAAAAAAGTATATTTAATATTTAAATATAATTACGTAAAAATAATTTAATAAAAAAAATAAATATTTTGTGTTGAAATGTAAAAATATAAAAATATTTTTTAACATATAAAATTATTAAAAATGATATATAAAAATATTTTTTAAAAAATTTATGAAATATTTTAAAAATATATTTGTTTATAAAATTTTTTTTTTATTAGACTTAATTATTTTTTAAACAATATTTTTTTACTTAAAAAATAAACAATATTTTTACTTATTTTAAAGTAAACAGAAATAATTTAATACAAATAATCAAAATAAAAAAATAACTTTTTTTTTTAAAAATTAGCTTAGACGGCCCCTCGGTAAGATTGGGCTGGAAGTGATTTTATTTGTATTGAATCAAGCCAAAACTTACACCTCGATTCTCTCCCAACGCACCCAGTCTTTATTGAACTTTTTCTTGTAAATGAAATTTAGGTTTCAATCTTGAAGCAATGTAACATAATGGGAAAAAGATGTCATAGAATAAAATATGGATACAAAAGTTAATTGAATATTTGATCTTTATTTGTTTTTAAGATATTTATATTATTTTATATAATAAATTTATTATTTATTTGTTTTTAATTTTTTTAAATATATAATTAATTTATGTTAATTAAAATTATTAATTTTAATGTGCAATTAAACGGTAAGTATAATTTAATTAAATTGTAATAAATTGTAATATAATGTACTAAAAGTAATAAATTAGAGAGAGATTATAATGACAATTAAAGATTATGGTAAAAAAATATTTTTTTTTTGTTACAATGTTTTAAAAAAATGATTTCCAAATAAAAGTTTGACCGTAAAATCTTATAAATTTAGGTGAGATTTCAAAACAAGAGTCAAATTCAAAAAATGGAATTGAAATCTAATTCAAATTACATGTTAAACAAGTCAAATTAAAAGAAAACCCAAATGGATTGAATTATCAATTTTGGGTATTTTAAATACAAGAGATCAAACCTTTCTCCACCTGCACACAAATTTACATTTTACAATAGCCAAATCTCAAAGGGATGAGAGCCTACTGAAACTTGAAGGAAGGAGATTAAACGATTCTACTACCGCACCTTTGCTACAAATTTATAGGTGATACTTCAGAATTTGTAAATAAAAATTCAATAACCCATTTCTGCATTCTGCTGTGGCGTATTTCCCTCAACATCTAATAACTCTAAAAATTAAGGTTGAGAAATTAATGCGAATTCGGGAAAGAGGCCATGAAACTAAGTTACAATTCTTTTACTGTCTAACCACTAAGTAATTAAATTTTGGATATTTGAAATTCACAAAGTCGTTACGAACCAGAGAACATAAAGTAGCCTCCTTCATTTATGGAATCATTACTATAAGAACATGGGAATGGTGTTAACTAATACAGGACAATGTCTGAAAGGGAAGAACTTTGCTGTTCTTATCAGAGAAAACATGTACAAAATTGGACAATGGCTGCAGCTGCCAGATAACTAATAACTCAACCAAAGGATATATTTTTGCATTAGGGTTTTTTTTGAGAGAGTAATTAGTGCAGAAGCAAGCCTTCTAAGACTTTTCTATGAATCATTCTCCGTAACTCAATCAGAAAGGAGATACAATTGGATCTGTGCAGAACTTTTTATTTAATTCATGGCTTAATCTTGTAGATGACCTCCATATTCATGTCAGATTCAGGATCACAATAGTGGGCCTGGCAATGCTGTTGGTGACAATCATGGTCCTGCCACAGATGAACTACAGAAATAAAACTACATCTCAACACAATTTTTAGATTAAATATCGTTGTCTAAAACAGCAGGCATGACAGACGCATAAATTCATGAATAAATTATGTTCTAAAGTAGGATAAGAAAATTACAACAGAGTTATCTGATAACCACATTAAAAAATTTGACCAGCAATGTCAGCACTTCAAGCAAGGAATGCTCTCCAACCAGATCAGTTAAGTCTTGCGAAGGTTGACCAATCTCTCGTCAAATATATGCATAAATTAAACATCTATGCCGGGGCTTGTCACCTAAGCCTGAAATTATGAAATAGAAAATTATAGTACTTCATTCTAAATCAATCAGAATTCCACCTAAGACACACTTTAGGCCCTGTTCATTTTTACTTCTACCAAGGATGATTAAAATGAATGCATTCTCTTGCTTTATCTGAAACAACGAAAGAGGGGAAAAAAAGATAAAAAAATTGATTTGACATCCCACAGTCCCGCTACAACAGTCACTAAATATATGCAACATATATTCATTTACCAAAATACAACAATGAGAAAATATTAGAGAAATGGTTTAATAATAAAACATGCCATGACAATGGCAATATATAACTAACGAGAAAAGAGCCACGATGGCTGCTGCAATGTCTAAAAAATGAATCTGTCGGAGCTTGAAAATACTATCCCATACGTATGTTTCCCTCTTTTGAAGCTTGATACAGGTCAATGATTGATAAGGATGAAGAATATTTTCTTCAATTTTGGAATTGACTTCTACTTTTCTTCATAAATCAAACAATAAACTAATAAAAGTAACAAAACACAAAAGGAAAGATCGTGAGTTAGATATGAATTGCAGGTTACATAATATCATTACTTTCCTTTATCATGCATTTACCAACAAAATTTCCTTTCTTCTGCAACTTTTGCTAGGGGCAGAGTTTTCAGACAGATAGACACTCCTATATTAATTTGAATAATAATTGTGAAGAATTAATAATTTTATGAATCTAAGTTATTTTAATTCTTAAAAGAATCAGGCTAGAAATCAAATGACCTTGCGACAACAATGAATGAAATAGTAAGGAGAATAAAGAGTGATTTTGATTAGTACTATTTTATGAATGACATATTCTAGTGTAAAAGCCAAGTATAGTCAATTTTCCATTATCATATCCAAATATAGTTGAAGATCATTCAGCAACCCCTGACAGTTCAGTTCTGGAAAAGTTAAGGAGAAAAGATGATGTTAAAGGGACTCACTTCACTAGTACTATTTTATGAATGACCAATTCTAGTGCAAAATCCAAGTATAGTCAATTTAGCCTTGTCATAGCTAGACATGGAGCTAATCAAGCTCACAATTCCACATATGAGAGAATATCTTCAAACTTAGGTTCACAATATCTTAAAACTTTTGCTGCACATTAATGGTAATTAGTCTGCCATGATAAGGGAACAGTTTTCTTTAAGAATTATAAAATAAGGAACAGCATAGTAGCAACACTTAAAACAATCTTAAAGGGAAGCACATTGCTGTACTTATAAGTGAAAACACGCACCAAATTGAACAATGTCTGCAGCTGCCAGATAATAAAGAACTCAACCAGAGAAAAATATGGAATACAAAAATGGAAGAAAGGTTTTGATTATTCAGACAGAAATTGGTGCACAAGTGCACCTTCTTTCAAGACTTTTTTGTGAATCATTCACCATTCCAAGATTGAATACTTTGTAAGCCACAAAACTGTCATAGAGGAAAATGGAGATAACAATTGATTCTGTCCCAAACTTTTTGCAGCATGTCATTCATTAATTAACATCCATAGATGACCTCGATTTTTGAATTTGTCATGGCTTGATCTTCAAGATGACCTTCTATTCGTGCGAGATTCAGCCATCACAATTGTGGGTATGGCCTGGCATAGGTTGTTGGTAATTAACACCATGGTCCTACTACAAATGAGCTACAGAAATAGGCCTGGCAGGAACTGTAACTCTGCACTGCACAGTCTTCAGAGCAAATGGATACTATTACGGACCTATACATTAATAACCAGTTGACTTAATCTGTCTGAAATAGCAGACATGGTGGACACAAATAAATGCATGAATCACTTACTTTTAGACGTAGCATAAGTAAATGACCTGAGAGTTTTCTGAGTAACTCATAAGGTCGAACCAGTAATGTGAGAACTTCAAGAAAGGCATGCTACCAACCACATCAATTTTACATCAAAGTTAACCATCCTGTTATCAAATATATATGAATAAACATGAACGCTTGGGCTGGTTACCTCACCTTGAAATTACAAGTAGCAAAATATAATACTTCATTCTAAATGAATCAGAATCTGTTAGAACTCAGGGCTAAAAAAAGGCATAGGGGAAAGGAGGAAACGGTTATGTGGAGAAGTTACGAAAGTTATGGGAGGTTATGCAGCAGTTAGGCTTATTGTGCTATTTAACAGAGGGCGGGGGAGAGGTTATGCGCAGGCAGATATTGAACAGGGATTACTCTGAATGCTAGAGGGTTTTGTGTATCTTTACTATTATCATATCTTCTTGTAATTTATAGTGGATTGTAGTGTGTTTGATATTATCCAGAAGCACTGTACTATGTGAAGTGTAGGAGTATGTTATGTATTTGGGTTCTGTTTCAACGTGTTTGGTGTTTTGTGTTATGGTACTGGTATATTTTAAAGTGCAAGTTTGTGTATTGGGTTGGTTCCCAACAATGACTAAGCCTGGAGTGCAGGGCTTGATGTGCTTCTTAAACAGCTCTTGTTTCTATTCTCTCCATCGTGTATGGGTGTCAACAACTTCATGTAGGCAAGAACTACTTCTTGTGCAGGCTGCTCCGGGAAATATTAAACAGAATTCTGATCCCCTGATCTCAGGATGAAACAAAATAGAAATCACAGAAGGAATGGGAACGAGAGAATGATCATTTTAAACTGAAGTCTGAATGTGTCAACATTATCAATAACCATAACAGCTTGGTCATCACCATCCTCATCATCCTAACCATCTTTAGAGGAAGGGTTTGCAGCCACCATTTTCTACCTGAATTGCTCTCTAACAACTCAATACAGCAGGAAAAAAAGATTGTCTTTAAGTCATTATTATATAATCTACATTTATAGTGTATATTTCTCTAAGATCCATTGTTGACGACCTCTCAATGGCCCGATCCTATATAGCATGGATCTTAATCTTTATTGAACATCATATCTCTGTCGCAGTGTGGCATCCAACTATTCCATGTAACAGCAACACCTCTTGAATGACAAGTAAAACAAAGGTTATCAATGCAACTGTTACAGGCTGGGATTTTATCAAAATTAGAAATTGAGGATGTCAATGCACTCTCAGGGGAAAATGCTTGGCAACTCTTTTTATGTGGAGTATTACCAATAGTCTTTGCACGAGCAACTTCCATTCTCAAAACAATGAAAACGATTTGAATCCCTCACTATTATTTTTCTTTGAACAATCCTTGAAATGTATTTGATGGCAGTGTGACAGTCTACACAAGTTCTTAAATTTTTAAAAACTTTGATTGGACTTCCTGGAGGAGTTGAAATGATTCCAAAGGCAACAGCTAGCTTCTCACTGTGGTAGGAAAGGTTCTGCTCTTTCTGCTCCTCCTCCACATCATGTAGCACAAAGTTTGTGTCTGGGACATAGCCTTCTTCCTTCATTTTCTTATAGACCTCCCCTAAAAACTCATGTATATCTTTTGATCTGGGATGAGATGTATCACCAACTAGGAATACATGCGTTTGTCTTTTAATCTCAATCCAGCTCTTACCTGGCATCTTCACTATTCCTCTATCCTCCATAGCCTTTCTAATCTTGGCTAACTCACCCCACATACCAGCAGTAGCAAAAATGTTGGCCAGAGTAATATAGGTAGCTGGGTTCTCTGGTTCTATCTCAAATAATGCTTTTGCTGCTCGTTTGGCCAATTCAAGGTTCCCATGTATTCTACATCCTCCAAGTAAGGATGCCCAAAGAAATTTACTAGGCTTTATGAGCATTTTGTCAATGATATTCTCTGCTTCTTTGAATCGGCCAGATCTTGCCAATAAATCAATAACACATGCATAATGATCTTCAGTATGCATCAGCCCATGCTTCTCCTTTATTGAATGGAAATATTCTAGCCCTTTATCTACTAATCCTGCATGAGTACAAGCAGAAAGAACCCCAACGAAGGTAATTTGATCGGGCTTAGTACCAGAATTAAGTAGTAATTCAAAGAAATGAAGAGCCTTGTCCGGTTGACCATTCTGAGCATACCCAACAATTAGAGAAGTCCATGATGCCAAATCTGGCTGAGGCATCTGGTTAAATACCCTTGTTGCACTTGCTATGTTCCCACACTTGGAGTACAAATGAATAAGGGCACTCACTGCAAATGAGTAGGGGTCATACCCTGCCCGTGTCATGTACCCATGAACCTCCTTGCCCAGGTCTTCAGCAGCATGGTCAGCACAGGCATTCAGAAGTCCGGCGAATGTATACTCATTTGGCCTCACGCCTGACCCTATCAAGTCTCTAAATAGTGCAAATCCCTCTTCCCTCCTTCCTTCTTCAAAGTATCTATCAATCATGGCTGTCCATGAAACAACATCTTTGCCAACAATCTGATCAAAAACGCCCCTAGCTTCCCGTAAACTCCCACACTTCCCATACATATCCAGAAGAGCACTCCAAACCACCTTGTCTAAGTTTAACCCAGTTCGGACTAAGTAACCATGAATTTCCTTCCCAAAACGTAAACTTGGAATTGCAGCTGAAGCAGTCAACACACTGGACAATGTAAATTGATTTAATTTTGAATTATCATGCTTTTGCATTGTTCTAAACAATTCCACAGCTTCTTTAGGCGGGGCATGGCGAACATATCCAGATATCAAAGCAGTCCAAGAATAATTATCTCTTTGGGGCATCTCATCGAACAATTTCCTAGCTTGTTGAAGCTGCCCAACTTTAGCATAGCCAGCTATCATAATATTCCAAGAACACAAATCCCTGTCACCCATTTCATCAAACACCCTCTGGGCGTCCATAAGACTTCCACATTTCGAATACATATCGAGCAAACGATTAGAAATGAATATCCCGGGCACAAAGTTAGAAACTTTGGTGTGCCCATGGACCCTCCTGCCCTCTTCAAGAGCTCGATGCTGAAGACAAACTTGAATAAGCGTTGAGTATATTAAAGACGAGGGTCGATCAATGCGATCGAGCAATTGAACCGCTTCCTTTACTCGTTTCTGTTCACATAAAATATCAATAGCCTCCTTAAATTTATTCTCTTCACAAAGCCGACTTAAGATAGCATCTTTGGCATTAGATTTGAAGAAGACTCTGCATAAACTGGATTTTTCAGACAACGATTGAGAGGAAGACGATAGAGTTCTCCGGAAATATAGCAAACGCATGGTGCAGAGGCCAGAGTTTACACACAACAAAATCTAATCCCTGTTTGGATTGGGTTATTCTAAGCTGAACGAATTGTAATTATTGACAAGAATATATTTTGGGTTAATATAACTTCTTGTTATAATTTGGGTCTTGCTTGCGCACGTTACTGTTTTTGGAAAGTATTTTTTTATTATTATATTCAATAAATTATTTATTATTGATATTATGTAACTTTTTGTATATAACAAATCTATCCTCTAATATGTTATTGTTGTCTTTTTTATTTAATTATTTTAATTATTTAACAATTAACTGATAAATTAAGATTAAATTTATAATAGCTTATAATTTATTGTTATCTTAATCTAATTTCTAAATTCTTATATTTTAGGATTTGTATCTATCTTTTTTTACTTTATAATATACTAACCTTCTTTTTTTCATAAATATTTATTTTCAATTTGAGATAGAACGAAACCTAATTCTATATATAATGTAGGTCAGGGTTACTGTAGCCTGAAACAATTTAGTTTATATCCTATCTTTCACTTTTCAATATCATTTGAAACTTTTAAGTTTGTATATATTAAAATTATAAAGATTTAATTATGAATTATTAAATTTAAAGAATAAATTGAAAAGTTAAATATTAAAAAAGTATAGAACCAATTTTTTATAGAAAAAGTTTTTTTAGAAAGTTAATTGATTTTTAGTTGTTTAATTAACATAATGAAAAATATTTTTATAGTTTAGCGTAATCTAAGAAAATATTTTTTTATTTAAATAAAAATTTTAAATCTTAAATATATATTATTATATATGACTCCAAAAACTTTGAAATATTAGTTTGACAATTATTTTTTAAAATATTATATTATATAATAATGTGTGAGATTCACGTTTTTTTTTCAAATGTTTTAAATTATTTTAAAATATTATCTCATAGTGACGTTGAAGAAAAATGTGAAATCTTATTAGGAATGAAAATAGATAGGTATGGTAAGCTACTATAATACTCAAGTCCAAAGCCGTACAAAAATAGTAGACTCACTCATGTGTATAATAAATGGTAACACCTATCCTACTGATTAGTTTTTTATTTTTTTAATTTATTACTTTATTTATAATTTTTATTTTAAAAATAAGTTAAAAGAATTTTAAAAAATTAGATTTTTTTAACTTTTTTGTTTTCTTATTTATTTTTTGAATTATCATATTATGAAAATTTTAAATTTTTTTAACTTATTTTTTACAATATAAATTTTAAAAATAAAAAACTTCCTCCTGAGGGGAGTTTAGAATCCAAGACACATTTCCTTTTCAATCTTATCCTCTAATCCTCGGACTCATACCCATTTATCTCAAGAAATTTTAATCTTAACAAATTTTCTCAATATCCATGTCTATTTATTAAAAATATACTCATATGAACTCAAAATAAAAATTAATTCTCAAATAATTATTTAAAATAATATAAATTGACATCAATATTTAATTACCATTTTAAATATTTAATATAAATTTAGTATTTATTGTTATATGACAATAACACAAGTATATAGTTAGTAATAATTATATCAATTCAATATTATAATCATATTCATATGTTTAAAATATTTATCTTTCGTCACATTTCAAACTAAGATAACAAATATTTATATATAAGAAAGCAAACAAAAAAGTTAAAAAAACAGTTTAATATTAATCATTTAAATAAATTATAACTTATTATCACTTGTTTTGTACTGTAACTAATTAAAAACATGAAACACATTCAAAGTATTCTCTTAAATGTGTGAATAGGAATTTACATTGTCCACTCAATTATTATAATTTAATTAAATTATATTTTATCGTTTAATTAAGTATTAAATTTAATAATTTTAATTAAACTTAATTATACTTTTGGACTCTATATTATATAAAAAATTTCAATGTAGTAATATTATTTTTAATTTAAACAATATTATCCTCATAATTTCTTTTAAAGTTTTAATTTGACCTCTCATCTAATTTTCGTTAAATTTTTGATGATATAGTTATTAACTTTATTTATCTTACTTAACCTAATTATTTTACACATATATAAATTATCTTACACATCAGTTAACATTATTTTATCTAAATATAGTTACACCTATAATTTATGGATAATTTATGAAAAATATATAAATAAAAATTACAATCTTCTTGATAGCAAAATATATAAATATTACTTAAAGAAATATTTTATCTAAGTTTACATATTCTTAAATTAAAAATAAATAAACAAAACAATATCAAAGTATTACCTTCAAGATCTATCTACTTCAAAAATCCAATAAAAACTTACAAAAAAGAGAAAAAAAACATGACAAATATCATATACATTTTCATTTACTATAATAACAAAAGATAGGTCTGTAAAAGAAAATAAAAATAAAATTAAAAGTTCATAAAAATTTATAAAATTATTTCTTCATCTCATTGATTTGAAAGGAATTTTAAGATAAAAAGAATCAAGTTAATGCTATTCGTAATCTCATTTCTTTAACTTGGTTAGGAGAGTTCATTGTTAATAGTCATCATGTTTGTTAGAGGAATTAAAGTTATTTAATAAAAATAATTAGTCAAAAACAATAAGTAATTTTAAAATACAAATAAACAAAAAAAAAGAAGATAAAAAAGTTTATAAAATAAAAATAAAAATTTTGATTGCATAAATAATTGAATTTAACTAGAAATATAAATGGACAATTTAAATATAAATGAATCAAGTGTTTAATTAATATAAAATAAATTAACAAAACAGTATTTAATATTTATAAAAATCTAAAAAATAATTTATAATAAAATTGTAGTTTATTTGGTAATACTAATATAGTAATACTAATAGCCAACCCACATAATACATGAGCGGTACAAATTAATTACTTTATTTATTCTTTATACCTTACAATTACGTTTTTTCAAATTTTAATTATTAGTAGAGTAAATTGAGATTCCTACACACCAAGCTAATAAAATATTCTAAAACGCATTTCCTCATCAACCAATCCATGAATAAATGGAAGATGTGACGGTAGCATGTGCAACTGTCCCTAATACAAGGGTGTAGGCTCCTACCCTTATAGAATGGGACCCACACTTTATTGTGAGAGACGATTATAGTATCGTCAGTTTGCTCCTAATCCATGTGCTTTCCTTCTTATTGCTCACAATCTTCCTCGAAGGAAAAAGAAGAAAAAAGGAAGAGTCGTTCAATCCCGAGATAAGAAGCTTTTTGTCTTGATAGTGCTTACATAGAAGGTAACTTCTACGGTACTCTGGAGTAGAAATACTCCAGAGTACCTTTTTTTTATTTTTTTTAAATTTTATTTTATAATTTTTAAATCATTTTATAATTTTTATTTTAAAAAATAATATAAAAAATTTAAAAAAAATTCAAAAAACATAAAAAAATTCAAAAGATAAGTCTTAAAATAATTTAAAATATAAAGTAGAAAAACAAAAAAAAATTTAAAATAATTTTTTCCTTTTTTTTTTAAATTTTTTTATATTCTATTAAATTATTTCTTAAAATAAAAATTATAAAATAAAATTTAAAAATAATAAAAAAACTACTGGATAGCTTATAAATCCCCTACATAGAAATAATAATAAGTGCTCCTTTTTTATTAATTTTATAATGTGATTTTAAAATATTTCTATAATATTATTTAAAAATATTAATAAAAAATATTATGTATCATTTTAAAATATAATATTTTCTAAAACACTTAATAAAAATATCTCATATATTAAAATAATTAAAATATTATCATTAAAATTTAAAAGAGTTAAAAATTAAATAAAAAAATTACTCTCTTTTTTTAAAAATATTTTAATTATACGATTTATTTTTATTATAAAAATATATAAAAAATTTTAATGTTAAAAAATAATTTAATTTAATTTTAATTAAATTATTTATATGTAAAATAATATTTGTAAAAAAAAATCCAACGAATGAAGGAGATTGGTTTTTTCAAGATTATTTTTATTATAAAAATAATATATGTTGGGCAAGGATAACGCAGCTAGCACTTCGCACGTCTCTCAGCTCAACTCTTGGTATCTCACTCATTCAGGAGACCATGGCGGAAGTTGTGGGTGGAGCTCTACTCTCTGCAAGCCTTCAAGTGCTTTTAGACAGGCTAACACCTCATGCTGATCAGTTCCTCATGTTCATTCGAGGAAAGAAACTCGACAAGAATCTACTTTATGGACTGAAGCCACCGTTGATTGCTGCTAGGGCTGTCCTCAATGATGCTGAGCTTAAACAAATCAAAGATTCTGCATTGAAGGATTGGCTGGATGATCTTAAAGATGCTGTTTATGACGCTGATGACTTGATCGATGAAATTTCCACCAAAGCTGCCACTCAAAACCAGGTCTGCGACTTCTCCTCTCATAATCTAAATGTGCGTGATAGAGAGATGGTAGATAAGTTAGGAGCTATAACTGATCGACTGAAATTAATTGTGGGGCAAAAAAAAGATCTTCATTTAAAATCGAGTGTACCGGAAAACTTATCATGGAGGCCTCAATCAACATCTTTAGTGAAAGTATCTGATGTATATGGAAGGGAGAAAGACAAAGAGGCTATAATTGAGTTGTTG
>JASKGM010000010.1:851332-874517 GCA_034509205.1 Ceratonia siliqua | reverse complement strand
TCGTGATAAAAAATTAATGCCCCAAAACCCAGCAGCATGGAGTGCATGGAATTTTCTTGGAGATACTGATAACAGAGTGTGTCTAACAATCAATAATCAAAGTGGTTTGGTCACTTTGGTGTAGAACTCCTATTTCTATATTTATTATGTCTTTTAATGACTAGCTACAAATGAAAAAATTATTGAGCTTTTGTCATTTACATACAATGGAAATCAGAGAAGACATAAACATATATTTCAAATTTCAATCAAGAGCAACAGTAGCAACTAGCAGTAGCAACTCTATTACACAATAGTCCTAGAAACTTGGCATACCTTTGGGCTTTGGTTCTCAAAATTAGTAGCAGCTGCCAGCTAGCAACAAGAGAATGAGAGATGCCTCCAAGCTCCAGTTGCAGAGAGTTCCCAAATCCCACTTCCAGCGTCTGCGTCCCGCTTCCCACTTCCCAGATTGCAAAAAGAGTTTTAATGTTTTCTCTTATAATTATTTTGTTGCTTGAGTTTCAGAAGATATAATCCTTGATTTGACATTTGCCTCTTCCGTGTAATCTTTTGTTTGAGTGTTTTACACGGAAAATTTTTTTTAAATTAAAATTAAAATTAATAATTATATTTTTTTTTACTATACATCTTTTATACTTCTATTTTTAACTATTGATATATTGTAAGAACATTATATAATAAATTATTTTTTAAAAAAATTATTTATATAGTTCATATTTTTTGGAGGACAAATAGATTTTTTTTTTAAATTTTCATAAAAAAATTTTTTTAGGGGGGCAATATATTTTTAAAAAATATATTTAAATGAAAAAAATAATTTTTGGGGGGCTGTTACCCCCCTGTCCCTTATAAGCTCCGCCACTGGGCGTGACACATTTTTTCTCACATTGCACAGAGAATTAAGGTGATTTTAAGGATCATTATTTTTTTTTAAACATGATACGAAGAATTATTTTTTTATAATATTTTAAGTTTATATAGAGATTTATTCTCCTTTATTGTCGTAATTCTTTCTTAAACATTATAAGGAAGGTTGTTCTTTCAATTTGTCTTAGAATTTATGTGGAGATTTATTGTTTATTGTCTCAAATCTCTTGGGTTTTAAGTGGATGCTTGTTTTCTCCTATTGTCGTAGCTCCACACTAGGAATGTGATCACATATCATACCTAATCTAATTTTATCAAAACATTTTTGAAGTATATGCATCTTGATTTTTTTTTTGAAGCACGTAGGCATTTTTACCTATAAGGCGGTTATTGCTCTTTCATTCTTTATTCTTTTATTACATTAATATAAAAGGGAGTAATTAAACTATGTTGACTTAATGCACAAATGATCTAGGGTAATTATATTGAGGATTTGACGTTGTTGTATGTTTAACATTTTTTCACCGGTCATTAAATTCTTAAATTTTTCTTTTAGTTCTTAGGGTTAATGATCATTTTTAAGAATTTTAGTTATTCTTTTAATTAATTGGTAGTTATTTTAATTTTTGTTAATATCTGCATTTTTTCTTTTGTTATATTAAAGTTATGTTGATGTACTTTTTCTGTTGTCATAGTGTGACAATTTTTAAAAATTGTTTTTCATTTTTTATACTTTAGAGTATAAAACAAAAAACTTTTAAACTTTTTTCTATTTATTATTATTTTTCTCTAAGTTAACATTAAAAATAAATTTTTAAGCCAACTTAATTAATCATTTATATTGTTTTAATTCTATAATATTATAATTATTATTTTATTTATATATTTTAAAAGTCTAAATTATAATTTAAATTTAGACAAGTTAAGTCTTAAGTTTTAAAATTTCAAATTAAGATACATGAAATTTTTTAACAATAATTTTAAAAATCTCTTAAATAATTTTTTTGTTTTCAAAAACTATATTTAAAAATTGTTTGAAAATTATTTTTAAAAACAAGAAAATAAAAGTAAAATCAAACAAGCTCTATGAAAATTTTTCACAATTCTAAAGGTATTAGACTCGTAAAGGCACCTCTCATTTTAGTATGATCTTTAATTTTCTATCAAAGTCAATTGGTTGGATTAATCCAATGCTAGGCCTATTTTGTCTATGGCACTCGCATCCTTAATCGAATATTGTCTTGTACTTGTTCATACGGACCTAATGACCTCAAAATTGTCTTGGAACTACCTAAGTGTGATCTTCGAGTTTACTAACATGTATTAGTATCATATCTACACATTGTAATTATTATATTTTGTTTAGGCACTTTTTAGGCAAACCTTAAACTACTTCTCAAAACAATTCTTAGAAAATGCCCATAGAGCAAACTTTAACGCCACATATAAAATAAAACCCTAAATTGTCCCTAAAATAGCCTAAGGCAAAATGTAGCACATTTCCGTACTCCCATCTACCATTTTCATTAACTTTCACACTTTAGGTATCATTTCGATATCTTTTGTACCATTTCTAATGATTCCTACACTCTAAGCTATATTTTGGGTGATTTCTTAATCTAATACCTAAATCTATATGTCTATTCATTAGACCTCGTTTGTTTTAGCTTATAACAGCCTAGAAGCTGTTACTTCTATAAAAAAAAATCACTTATAATCAAAATGGGCTTTTGTATGGGCTTTTGGAAAATAACACTTTTTTTTTAAATAAAGGTTTCTTTACTTTTTTTAGAAGTTAAAAATTATATCTTCTAAAAAAAAAAAAAACTTGCTATAGAAGAGGCAAAGATTTTATTGGGCTAAAACTACCCATGCTCAAAATTGAAAATTCTCTCACCAGAGCAGCTTTTCTCCCTTCACCTTCCTTTGTAGAGCCAACGTCATCGTCAACATCAGTGGGTTGCCAGCACAGGTGAGTTTTCCTCCCTCTAATCTCATATCTCTTACCTCTTTTCCTTTTAGGTGTTTAGGAATTATAGTCAAAGAAGAAAGATGGGTCTGATTGAGTAAGAGAGAAGCAGAGGCACTCGAATAGGTGGAATTTGAGCTATAAGAGGTCAAAGAAAGTGAGAGAGAGAGAGAACTTGACTGAAGATGGCACATAAGTTCTACTAGATTGAGTATTCTCATAGTGGAAATGGAAGATGCCATGAGAAACAGAGGAGGTGATATATTGATGATATTGCCTCCTTTTCTAGCTTTCTTTCTTTTCAATCTTTTATATATTTCAATATTAATTTTTAAATTTAATCAGAAGCGAATTTTTAAAAATTTAACTAAATAATATATCAGAAATTTTACTTCCACACTTCCGTACATCCACACCTCCCACACTTCCAGTGAAAAGTGAAGAGAGAGGAGAGAGAGAAGAGAGAGAGAAGAGAGAGAGGAGAGAGAGAAGAGAGAGAGAGAAAGAAAGGAAAGAGGAGAGTGTGGGAGACGGAGATGTGAAAATAACAGTGCTCATAATATATATTAGAAAATTAATTTAAATATAAAAAAAATTAATTTTTAAAATTTATAAGTATTTTTTTATCCAAACACAATATAAACAAAATGATTTTACATGTCATTTTCAATAATTTTACTAATACAAAAGTAATTTTACATTTTTGCATCAAAACATAAAATATTTACCTTTTTAAGTAAAATTATTTTTTCTATACTGTATCCAAAGAAAAAATAGCTGTATTTTTAATAAAATTATTGTTCCTTAAAGTACTTGTTAAAAAGTTCAAGCTCATTGAAATGGACCCTTAGACCTCCATATCTTAATGTAACCATTTCTTAGCCCAAGATCCTTTCCTTTAACCCTTTCCATGAAATTGGGTCCATTTTCACCTTTTTAGTCATTCGTACACCTTGGGCTTCATTTCAGCACATTTCCTGACCCAGTACCTAGAATGGGTATCCACTCTCTCTTGACACCATGAACACAATGTAGGTCATTTACTAGTCTGAGATCACTCCCATTACTCATTTTTACGAAATTGGAATTTTCACATACTCTATGGACCATTTTCCAATGATTTTCGTATCTTATACCCCATTTCCTGACCCAATTATTAAACTAGACTTTTGCTTCACTATCCTAACCCTCCAATAACACAATGTAGCCCGCTTCCTAACCCAATATCACTCATTTTTCCATTCCCACGAAATTGGGTCCATATTCGCATTTCGTGTATCATTTCTAACAATTTCTATACCTCATGTCCATTTTGGCCTATTCTTCAGCCCAACTCCAAGATCCGACCATTCCCTTGCCTTGGATCTCTAAGGACAAAATGTGTCCTGTTTCCATGTCTTAATTATCTTCCCCTAGGTTTGTGTCACACCTTTTGCAAATTTTACAAAAGTAAATCTCATTTCTTAGCCCAACTTTAAAATTCATCTTAAAATTTGCCAATGCACAAATTTTAACCCATTTATTGAACCCAGTCCAATAAGCATACTAGATTACGTAGTGATCAAGCCTAGCTCATTTCCTAAGTTCAACCATGAACTACCAATCAATGCCCTACATGAGTGGTTCAACTATGACCAACATTTTCTTCAATCATTGAGTTGATTTTGAGCTATGACCAACATTCTCTTCAATCAACACCTTTGTCCTATTAACCAATTAAATTAATTAACTCTTTGTCTAATTCAAAGCGAATTCCTGAGCATTATCCTTTTAAAATAATTAAACTTCACTTTATCTCCCTTAATTATTAATTAAATCAAGAATAATTTCATTCAACTAATATTCAAAAATCGTAAAACTATCACTAATTGTGAACATCGATTCACGACCAAAGCTCAATTCTTTTTTTTTTCTTTTGGTAAAATAGAGAGAAAGCAAAGAAACTATAGCCTGACAAAGGAAAGAGACAATCAGCCAAGAGAGAAGCACTTAGCTTAGGTAGTGGATGAGCCCGTCTACAAAAAGGAACAACACTCCTAACCTGAACCTTAGCTAAAAAATCAACACAATGATTTGCCTCGCGAAGAATTTGCTTTAGAGAAAACTATTAAAACTTGCCCATGAGCACCCTAATGAGTAATGACTTGAATAATATAGTCCCAAGCATGTGAGTAACTTGATTAGCAGCAAGACAAGTATGATTCACATATCACATTTGAAATACCCAGGTTGATGGCCAAAAGAGCACCTTGCTGCTTGATGGCAGGGACCTCAACAATGAGAATAGTTGCATGACCAAAAAAATCCAAAGTCTCAATTCTCATCTTGACTCTTAGTCAAACCTCCAAAACCATCGGTACTAGGGTTACTTAGAGTAGGAGTATCAATTCAGGCTGGGCCTTGCGGGTCAATTAAAGGGTTAGGTCAAGTCTAAAGGCAAGAAAGCAGGCCTTAAAAAATTATGGTCATTTTTAGCCCAGTTCATTTATAACCTGGCCCGTCAGGAGCTAACCTATGACAGGCTAGCTTGAGCCGTGTTACTTTTTATTTTTTTACAAAACTTTTTTCAGTTTTAAGTTTTTACTCTTCAATCTTCGACTCTTCATTTTCCCTTTCAGTGCTTTCACAATTCTAACTCTTTTGAGTTCCATTAGCCCTAACCCCTCACGTCTGAGTCTCGCCTACTGGCCAGAGAAGCAGCTGAGCATTTGAAAAGGGTCGACCATATGATATTGCTGACTCCCTCTCATTCTTTCAAGTCATCATCAACAGACAATAGCGAAGCAACTCAACCAAAACTTGTATGTCTCCGTGAGACACCAAAGCTCAACCTGTGTTTGATATTCGTAGTAATATTCGAAATCTGGATCAATTTAAGTCACCTAAAACAGAAAAGATTGGTTGTTAATATTTGTATGTAGAAACATTTGTCCTCATCTTCACTCTCAAGTTGCTTTTATAGTTTTCCTTCTTTCTTTGAGCCAGTTGCTTTTCCTTATTCTTTTGAGCTTGATAGTAAATTAAAGAGTACTTGTTTAAGAAGTAAATTGACAAATTCTTAAACAAGTAGCTACCTCTGATTTCCGAAGGAGACAAATTACCTATTGAATTTACAGTAAATTGGTAATTTCTTAAACAAGTAGGTAGTAGCTATGTTAATTTTAGACTCTCAGTGATGTTAAACAAGTAGGCAATAGCTATGTTAATCGTAAACAAGTAAAATGGACTATTTTATTATCTTATTTTTTGTTATGTCTTTGATTTACAGTATGGATTCTAAAACTGTCAATGCTAGTTATGTTAATCTTAGTGATGATTTCAATGCACCAATAGACAAAATGTATTGAGTTTTAGTCAAGAACCTAGTATCAAGGGAAATGGCAAGGACAATTTTGATGACAACTAATCTAATAAAAGAGCTAGAGTTCTTACATTTGAAGTTTGGAAGTATTTGAAAAAAATTGGAAAGTGTGCTAATGGTAAAGGAAGGGTAAAATGCAATAGATGCGGGAAAGATTATGTGATTGGAGGTACTTATGGGCTTCAACCCTACAACGTCATAGTTCAACCTATAAGTTACTTGTAAAATATGAAGATGTAGGTAATATGCTTATTAACCATGATGGGAAGTTAAGAGCTAAAAGGATTGATCACAAGCGTGAACATGAGATTATATCCATTGCTATTAGAGAACATGACCTCTCATTTTCATTTGTTGAATGTGGATGAATTAAGGAGATGCAAACGTTTTATAATCCCGATGCAAAGTACTATAGCAAAAATACAACTACAGCTGATGTTTAGAAATTATATTTTACTCAAAAGGAAAAATTGAAACAAGTTTTGGCAGAGTCCAAGTAAACCTATACTACTGTAGGTTATATTTGTTTAACAGGTCACTTTGTTGATGAAAGTTGGAAGCTAAGTATTAAAATACTCTTTTCCTGTCAGATGAAGCCTCCACATTCTGAGGTTAAATTGGCTAAGAAGGTTTTTTATTATTTGAAAGATTGGGGAATAGATAAAAAAAAATATTTTATCTTACTTTGGACAATGTTTATGCCAATGATAATTTGCAAGACATCTTGAAAGAATAACTTAATTTACAAAATGGCTTATTAGGTGATGGGCAATTTTTTTAAGTACATATCTTGAACCTTATAGTTAAGAGGGCTTGAAAATGTCTAATGGAGCTATGTAGAAAATTAGAGAAAGTATTAAATATGTTAGGGGATTGGAGGCAAGAAAAATATGATTCTAAGAATGTGTGAAACAAGTTGGTGGCATTGATACTAAAGTTAGCTTGCGCTTGAATGTGTTTACTATGTGGAATTCTACTTATGATATGCTCGAAAACGCTCTTAAGTATCATCATGCTTTTAGTAGCCTTCAATTGAATGATAGAAATTATAAGTATTGCCCATCAAGTGAAGAGTGGACCAAGAGGAGAGAAAATTTGTGGATTGTTGCACCCATTTAATGTAATCACCCACTTATTTTCTGGTTTTTCTTACCTTACTTCTAAAATTTATTTCATGAAAGTATGGAAGATTGAGTATTTATTGAAGGATAATGTGAAATGCCAAATTGGCATTATTAGGGATATGGCCATTAGAATGAAAGAAAAGTTTGACAAGTATTCAATTTATTACAGTGTCATTTTTTCAATATATATTGTGCTTGATCCACGCATAAAGTTTGGTTTGTTGGACTTTTGTTACTATAAACTTGACATTACTAGTTGTGAGGAGAAGTTGGCAAACATAAGGAGTAAGTTGTATTTGTTGTTTAAAAAATATGATAAATGTGATGCCTCTAATGAATCAAATACAAGTGGTTTTTGATGTATTTGATGCAAATTTTAATTTTTTAATCTTTATATATTTTAATTTATGTTCTCTTTTTAATAGCTAAATAATTTGTTAATTGAATTGTGTTTGAAATGATATAGGAGTATGCATTATTTGAGAGTTAATATGTGACAAATAATGGGAAGTCTCAGTTATATCTCTATTTGGATGAGCTAAAACTTGAACTTCATTTTTATAAATATTTAGATGTCTTACAATATTAGAAGGATCATAGACATCAATTTCTAAAATTATCAAGGATGACATGTGATTTATTAAGTATTCCAATCACTACTGTGCTTAGTGAATCGGCTTTTAGCATTGGTACACATATTTTCAACAAATACCAATATTCTCTTCTAGGAGATAATCTGCAAGCCCTTATTTATATCCGTAATTGGTTGCATGACTTTGTTTATAATGATAAGCTTATAGGTACCTGATGGTCTCATTATTGTTATTAACTATCTAACTTATTACGTTTTATCATAATTTATGCTTTGTATATGAAGAATACGACAACTCAATAATTGCACCAAATATATATAAGCAAGATTCAAATATACTTATTGGGGATTATTGATTTTCTCTTGGTTTTCATTTTATGTTATTGCTTTTGACATTTTGTGGAGATTAAGTCTATAAATCTATAATAAATTGATGATGTTTTGTAATGCATAAAAATTTTACATAATTATTAAGAATGACTGATTAATAGTTTATATTTTGTTTCGTTATGATATTTTATAATATTTTTTTTATTTTTTTCATGTTCTGGTCTTTTAAGGCTCGTTTAACCTTGTAACCCTTTAGGGTTAGGGCCGGGTTAATTTTTAAGGCTTTTTAGTAAAATGGCTTTTTTTATCTGGCATTTTCAAGTTCAGCTCGTCAAGGGACAGTCCTTGATGGGCCAAGTTGGCCCTGTTTGATACTCCTAACCAAGAGAGCTCCCATCTACATTAATCTTAACAAAAACCTCCGAAAGAGGAACCCCTTACACCAGACGCCGCTTTATGGACTAGGTATTGCAACATGAAGTTGCCTCACTATGGCCTATTATTTGGCTATCTCAATGATGAGAACTGGCTCCTACTGGATCGTGTGAGCTTCGTTGCCAAAGATACTGCCACTGTGTAACTTTTAGTAACACCAAAGTGTGAAAATGGACAATATGTAAAGTGGGCAATCAAAAGACAGTGTAATCCTCTAACACACCATGCCAAAACCAAGGCTAAAAATCATGGTCCAACTTGAAATCGTATCTTCTGTCTAGCTGCATGCATAATCAAATAGCCAAAGAGGCAAGATAGTCCTGAAGTCGATGAATCACATATAACATATTCATGGCTGCTCTAACAACTTTGGCCAAAACCAGAAACCCTAGACCTTTAGAATGGTGAAAGAGATTAGTCGAGATGGCCTCATATAAAACAAGCCAGCAAAATTGATGGACTTTCTTAGGCACTCAAAGCTTCTAAACCAGTGGCAGATCTTGAACAAAATTATTAGGAGGCAAAAGATTGAAGGAGATACTTGGTAATTAATATAAAAGAAGGGATACTATTAGACTTGGCCATTGGCCAAGCTTGGGCCTAAATCTATTAGGTTTTATGTGTGTGGGCTTAGACCCAAGTGCAAGCCCATTTTAAATTTGGCTCACATTTATGAACTAGGCTTTAGTCCAAAGCTCATGGGTAAAGCATGAGCTTGACCCATTATAATAGTTCATTTTTTTATTTTTATTTTTGTAAGTGCAATATTTGTTTTAATAATTAAAAATGTTTTAGAGGACACTTTTATATTGTTCACAAACTATGGCCATGATTAATGGTGATGAGGCAATAATTGCGAAGGAGAAGGTGATCAGTAGTGCATTTAGGCGCCTCTTCATCGTAAGTAAATTAGCCATATATCTCTTAAAATTTAATAAAATAATACTCATTATTTTTTGTTATGAAATAACATTTAATTTTTTATAAAGATATAAATTATTAATGTATTCTTATTTTTTAATCATCTATCATATTAGTAGTAATGATAAAAGAATGTTTTCATACTTTTATATAAAGTATAAATACATTATGAATATTAATACCCAAAATAATTTTTTTCCATTTATATGATTTTTATAAAGTTAGCGTTGCATTAATGAGATTGAAATTTGTGTGCCCAATGTGAATGGATAATGAACTTGACCAAAAAAATAAGAATCAATAGGCTTTTTGAATGGGATTAAGATCCCGTAAAGTTGGGCTCAATTGCACTACGTTTAGTTAAGGCAATCCTAACCGTCCAGCGCGCGTGGGACAACTAGGATGAGAGAGGGAAAAAACTCTTTTGAAATGTACGAGCAACAAAAATTTTGGAGATAATCGTGGTCGTTTAACGCGTGCTGGACGGCCATAATGTAACTGTACAACTTGAAGTTACAAGTTACAGGCTAACTTCATGGGATTCAGATCCTTTTGAATGGGTAATGAAATAAAGAATAGAAGGCCCATGGGTTCTGAATCCAACAACAGAATAGAAACTTTTACAGGTCATGCAGACACCCTTATGTTAGTGGCATAGGAACTAGGCTACCTAGGTAGAGGTCCAAGCTTTTTGGATCTGCCCAATGTTAATGGGCTTTAAGCCTTGTCTCTTAAATATGGGCTTATGGCTTTTAAATTTAAGATCGATACTTGACCTACTAGATTGGGCCAGGTATATCCATGTCCTTCTAGCTGTTATGTTACAGCACCATTTTCATGTAGTTTCCATGCAACACTTTTTTGTTTTTACCTCCCATCATTCGTTTTTTTTTTCTTTACTTTTTTATTTTGTATTATTTGAGTTATTTTTTATGTCTAATAATTTTTTAGAATTTTTTACTTCTCTTTTAAACTGTACTTTTGAATAGTACTTTTGGAACAGTAACATTGAAATTTTTTATTATTCAAAAGAAAAATAAAAATTTCTAAAAACATTTCTAAAAATTGTCAGATATAGAAAATAATCAAATAATACAAAATAAAAAATGTAAAGAAAAAACAAAAAAAAAATGTTGGTGAGAGTTGTTACAACATGACAGATGATAAAAATACAGATAAAAATGAAATATTCACTAATTAATTAGAAGAATAATTCAAATCTAAAAAATAAAGTACTAGTTCTTGAATTAGAAAATGAGTTCGAGAGTCTAATTGCATATGAGAAAGTGGTTAGGCATCCCACAATATTTATCCTTAAAAATGGTTATCCTAAATTATTGATGGTTAATTTTGATGTATTTTAATTGTTTTACCCCTTTTTGTTAACATGATTGTGAGAAAAGGTAAAGGTTAAAAAAACTGGACCTGACTTATTATGTAAGAGCCTACGTACCCCTAGGGGGATCACGATTCACGTAACTTAAGATTTTGTTTTAATGACGTACTTAGGGAGGATAAATGATCTCAACCCAAGGCAATAGTGTTTGTTTTGCTTAATGTGGATATATAATCTCATCCTTGAGGCAGAAGTATTTTGATAAGATAATAAGAGAATAAATATCTATCCAAAATTTTTAGGGGTTAGGACAATGTGAGAGGATAAACCTTCACCCAAAACCTATGGATGAAATAAGATAATATAGAAAAATAAATTTTTATATAAAGTTTAAACAAAATGGCAGAACAATTCTTCATATTTTGTTTATGAAGAATTAGGTAATAGAGAAAATAAATTTACATAAAGCCGACGGTACCATAGAAAAACAATTCTCCATATAATGTATAGTAAAGAATGGTGATCCTTGAAATCATCATTAAAGGAAAAAATTTAGGACAATATGAAAAATAAAGCTTACAATACTATAGAAGAATAGTTTTTCATATAATGTTTAAAAATAAATCAAAATCTTTGTAATTACCTAAGTAGAATTAATTATGATATGTTATTTATTATTTTTTTAGCCTTTGGAACCATTTACTTGAAAATGAGCCTTCGAAACCCTTTTAATCATTTGTAAATTTTTTATCTTGAAAGCCTAATTTAAAGTCTTAAACTTTTGAAAATCAAATGAGTTTTCAATCCTTTGTAGGAATTTTGGGCTTTAGGCTCTTTGAGAACCATTTAATCAATTGGGTTTTAGAAAAAGTTTATTTGAGCCATAGGAAATCCTTCGATTAATTGTGCCATAGAAGATATTTTTATAAACAATTTTTGAACATAATTCAAGTCCATAATTTTACAAAACCCAACTCATTTCATTTAAAAATACTTTTAGGCCCATATATTACTCAATTAAAATATCATTGGAACCTTATTTATCAAAGGCCCTTGAACCCAAAAACGTTGCCTTGCCTAAAAGGCATTTGGAGCCTTTTTTTTGCATAAACTTGTATTTCAAGTGGCCAAAGGGTCATAAAACCCAATATACTCGATGTAAGTTAAAGTTATTCTGAAATCACATTGCTTCCATCTTGCATATCTAAATTAAACCCCTAAAAGGTCCTTAGAAGATATTTTAAAATTGCCAGTTTATTAAAATGCCCTTTGGAGGCTTTAAGAAAAGTTCTATATTACTTTTATAACTACCAAAAGAAAGGGTAATCAAATATGATAAAAGTACGAACATTGATGAAATGAAATAATAAAAACAAGGGGATTTTCCACTTTTCCACCCTAATCTTTAATTGCTGTTGTAATCTTCTCCCTAATCTATTAATTGTAACATATTGCACCCTAAATTATTATAATTTAGTTAAATTACCCCCATCATTTAATTAAGTGTTTTAATTAATGGTTTTAATTAATATAAGTTAGTTATGTAATTAAAAAAACTTGATAGAAATAAAAAATAATAAATTTATTATGCAAAATAATACAAATATGCTAAAAATAAATTATATGAAATCTTTAATTAACTTTTATTTTTTATTTTTATCAAGTTTTTTTTTGGAGTAAAAATAAAAGTTAATTAGAGATTTTATATCATTTATTTTTAAGATATTTGTATTATTTTGCATAATAAATTTATTATTTTTCGTTTCTATCAAGTTTTTTTTTAATTACATAACTAGTTTATATTAATTAAAACCATTAATTTTAACACTTAATTAAACGATGGGGGGTAATTTAACTAAATTATGATAGTTTAGGGTGCAATGTGTTACAATTAATAGATTAGGGAAGAGATTGCAATAGCAACTAAAGATTAGGGTGGAAAAGTGCAAAATTTCCTAAAAACAAACAAAATAAGTAGGTAAGGTAAAGAAATAAAGAAGGGGCTTACAATTTTCACCGAGGAAAAATAAAAAATAAAACAAAATATTACAAACCAAGAATTTATACCACCCAATTGAATAACAAACAAAATAAAACAAGAACATCACACAATAACACAAGCATCCTGAGCTTGGGAGTTAAAAGAGGATTTGGTGTCTCAATTAGTTATGACTATATTTAAAAGGGTGCGAAAAGATTGCAATTTTGGAACTAATCTCTGTTCCAAAAATAATAGCTTTAAAAATAGTTCCAGCTTAACTTTGAACTAAACCAAAATTGAATCATTAAACCAAATTATAATTTAGCTCAAATCCTGACCAAGCTTTGAATCTAAAATACAACCAATGCTGTATCAATAGTTCAAAAAACTTTAAAACTCAAATTAAGATTGTTTTCAAACCAAAACAATGTTAAATCAACATGTCAAAAATCAAGAACAAATCCGAGCTTGAATCAATATATTCATAGATCTAGAAAATATTGAACTAGATGCTAGAGTCAAGTTTGAATCACCTCGTCCCAAAATTAAATTTTAAAATGACAGTACAATGAACCAACAAACTGGCATCATATTTTAACATATCATGAATCCATAGCCAGAACTAAAGACAACCAAAACTCCCTTTTTGCTTGTGAATCCTTTGGATACAAGGATCCACTATATTTCAGCTCTAGGGCAACAACAGAAAATAAAAGGAAAAGAGAAAAGCAAGACCAATGAAAAGAAACTTACCTTCAAATAGCAACCTTCCTTCAAACTATTTTCGTCCCAACAGAGTCTCCTTACCAACAATTTATCCTTCGAAAACTCTCTTTTCTGTCCTTCTTTTCTCTCAAAGTTTCTTATTTTTCCCAAATTTTCTCTTCTTTGATTTTTCTGCTTTCTAAAGACACTTTCTCACTCTCCCTGTCAAAATTTTCTCCTCTTTTTTGTTGTTGTCCGTTTCTCTCTAGATTTTTAGCTTACTCGTCCTTAAGCCTTCTTCTTGGTATTTATAGGGAAAAACCAAATGCACCGACCATAATTTTCTCCCATTTCACCAAAAAAATTCCTCTCTTCTTATCCCTTACATGTGCTGGTCATGAGTTGGAAGTGAAGAGTGGCCGAATGTGGTCCACGAGTGCTGCTAAGGAAAGGCTCAAAGAGAAAGCATATTGGAGAAATCTGAAGCATTTATGATTCGATCAAAAAAGGGAAATTTTGTGGTGAGGAGAGACATATTGGCAGAAATGACTAAACAAAATTATGAACTAGCTATGGATGAGTCTTAAAAGAACCAAGCTTCTAAAAGAAATAAGATGCCACGAAAAGTTTGGAATGAAACTTGTGATAAGGATGGGAAGATGTGGGGAGAAATGGTCGAATAGAAGCATTGAGGAAGAAAATAAATGGTTGCAGGAAGTGGTGCTCCATACAAATGAGGGGAATGAGAGACCATGGGCTACTAGGGCTTCCTTGGGAATGAGGAAGAGATATTTTAGCTAGCCAAGTCGGGTTATTGGGTCAGATCCACAAATTGAGCTAAAGATTGAATGGAAGAGGACTGGGCTGGCCAATTGAGCTAAGATGTTAGCTAGTGCAATAAAATAAAAAAAGTTGGGCACAAGTGATAAATTATTGGGCTCTTTTTGATTTTTTTTCTTTCAATTTTCAATTTTCGATTTTCCATTTACTTTACTTTTTTTGAGTTTTATGAAAGTAAATGAAATTTCAAATATATACTTTTTTGTCTTTTTAATTTTTTTATTATTATTATCATTATTATTTTCATTTTGTGCTTTCATTATCATTATTATCACTTTTTCATAATTTCTGTATTTGTTGTATCTTTTTGTAATTTTGTTATTTTTTAAAAAAATTTGTCTGTATAAAATCAAGTGTTTACTAGAAGCAAAAATAAAAAAGTGTTATATGAGAGTTGCATGGGAATGGTGCTGTAGCACAGTAAGACCTATAAAAAAATTGATAATGATATACATCTTTTAAAATATTCATAATTGGAGAAAATGTATCAAATATTAAAACATTTATTTTACAAAAATAAGCAGTTCTATTACATAAGATAAAATATATACTAGCCTTGATTTGCCATAGATGTCATACCAGTTGTAAAAGGACAAAAAGACACCACGAAATCCAAAAAGATAGTTTATTGTATCATATATTAAAATATTATAAATATGTTATAACAATTAATTAAGCACAATGCTAAATGAAATAACCAAATTACCTCCATTTAAAATGTTACTCTCCTCTCTTTTAATGACTTAGAAGTAAAACGTGTAGTTATTTCTCTTTCAATACAAATCATCATGTTATCTACAAGAAAATCATATTATATCCTCTTACACTACCTAGTATTGATTATTTTGATTGCTAAAAATGAGTGTTCTGTTATAGCTGTACTAACTGAAAAAGTCAAAATGAGACGAATCAATCATTAATCAAGTAATAGACTTTAAATTTCTCTATTTTTACCAAGGCACAATATAGCTCATGTATAGTTGATAGATTCTTCAAATTTGGATAATTGGAAGCATCAATAATAAAATGATGAAGTTGAGATTTCAAAATTTTCTTCTCTTGCTAAGTAAAATCATCAAGATAGTATTTTCCACAAGAGTGCAAATATTATCAATGTTGAAAGCTTTATAAGCATCCTTAGAAGCTAAAAGAGAGCTAAGTGTCAAAAGCTCTAATGCTTTGTCATTAAACTTATTATTCGACTCAAGTAATTACTTATCTCTAGTAACTAGAAATATTTTCACTTTATAATAGTGTTCTATTGTGATATGATCTTTTTGGTTATGGGAGCGGCCTTGTTGTGCTTTAAAAGGAGCACTAAAATTAAGAACATCAATGTCATTTTGCTCACAAAATAATGTCACATTTTTCAAGAAATCTTGCTCGCCATCATCTCACAACTTTTGAATGAGAACTTTTGTAGTTTGAACTAAATTCATTGCATTTATATTTTTAGATTGTTCCTACAAAGCTTGATAAAGAATGTTTGTTATTCTCATGATCTCTTTCATCAAATGTAGAATAAATTTAAATTTAAATGAGATCAAAATATTATAAGCAACATCTGCATTCCCTCTTTGAAAATAAGTTCATCCATAATCAATAATCTTCTGAAGAACATAACAGTTGCAACAAACATATTTATTATACTATAATATTTAGAGTGTTTTTTTCATGTACTCATCAAGGAGCTACATTTAATTTTTAAAAAATTTTAAGGGTGCAAATCATTTTTAAAAGAAATTAATTACATAACAAATTTTTTTAAGGGAAAATAATTTTTCTTTAAAATTTACATTGAATTTTGGGGGGGGGGGGGATCACCCCCTTGTCTCCATGAAGATCCTCCTCTACTCCAAACCCACTTCAAATTAGCTTTGTAAAGTTCCAAGCTAAGAGAGCTTTTAAGAAATAAAAAATAACTAGCATTGGCCACATAAGAATCCTTAGAGCCTTTGGTCCAAATAAACTTGTCTTGATTATGCCCATGACTCTATAGGGGTATTGTGTGTAAGGTTGAAGCTATTATTCTACAAGTAATGGCTAATACACTTTAACCTGATAAACCTTGTTATAAATGAAATCACTAACCTTAAGATCAAGTTTTAGTTGGTCCCATCAGGTAGCAAATTAACCAAAGGCATCTCTCTTACTCAGTGACCAAGCCAAAAATGAATAGTGTCACTTGAACCTGTAGGAAGTCAAACCACACAGGCACTGAAAGAGTCATTCCTTGCCCTGGCAGGCTGGTTGAGAAAAGGATATAAGTTGTAGCATCCCTCACCCCATGAGCTAGCTTTTGAAAGATGAGTTAGGCTAATGCACTATATCCAAAAAATTCAATATAGTATCAGAGCTAGTGACCCGAGACTCAGACCAAGGCACTTTTGGAAGGATGAGTTAGGTACACTCAAAATTATTCATGGTATCAGAGCTGATGACTCGAGATTAAGACTAGGACCCACACCAAGTTTGTGGTGACTTGATTCACTCCATACTATATGGAGATTATATATAAGAGTGAGGCAGTTTTCACCTTCCAAGACATTTTTGGAAAGATGAGTTTGGTCCACCTAAAATTCTTCATATTATCCAGATAGGATGAGTTAGGTCCACCCAAAATTCTTCATGGTATCAGAGCTGGTGATCCGAGACTGAGACTATATACCATGCCAAGTTTGTAGTGACTGGGTTCACTCCCTCTAATTTGGATATGTCTAGTCCTCCATCGTAAAGGGGAGTGTTGGAAGTTCCACATTGGAGGCGTTGAGTGGTTAAGTGTTGCATATAAGGATAAGACAGTCCTCGCCTTCCACTAGCTCTCATACCTTGAAAATTTTTGAGTAAACCTAACTCATTATTCCAAAAGTGCCTTCGGAAGTGAGTGATGCCTGACATGCAGTGTGGGACTTACTTTCAGGGCCTGTGCTATAAATTTAAACCAGTAGCTTAGGATCATCATTTAATCTTCTTTTTGTTTTCAATGTCCCACTTCTTTATCAATGAAATCTTCCTTTGAGTTTCTTTGTGCTATCACTAAACATTTATGTTCTTGTTTGTAGTGTCAATGTCCATGTCTTTAACAAAAGCATGAGTTTCTGTCTCGTAGACCATTCTTTGCCTCCTTGGACTCTTCCCCTTATTTGTTTAAGCGAGCATTCTTGAGCCTAGAGCTTTAGAAGGACGAAGTTCTCATCAACCTATTCCAAAACTAAATTTTTTAGGAGAAAGCTTTCCTTAATTCACTTGATTTTTTGTTTTTTATATACAATTTTCTTCTCTTATAAGAAGGGGTGAACTGTTAAGAGATAAAAACCCCAAAGATCCAAATTTTGAGGCATGTTATACTCTGCCGCAAGCTCTGAAAAACATGTTCTTTCCCTTGCGGGTCTTCAAAAATTTCAACTATACATATGTACCATGTAGATTTAGAGCAATGAAATCATCGTCGTTTGGTGGCTGGAATTAACATGAGCTGTCAAGGGAGTGTAATGTGTATGCTTCTCCGATGTTTATAATGGTTCTTTATATTCTTGTTTTTATTCAACAAATAGTGGCTAATACAACGAGTATAGCTTCTCTTGCATTTCTAATCCTGAGATTAGGGGCTGTTATAAATTTGGGCTTCTATTACTGATTGTTCGGGGGAGGAAATTGAAAGTGCGATTTCAAAAATTAAGGATAATTTACTTGCCTAAAGTAGAAAGAGATTGTAGGATTTGTCACCTAAGTTTGGACAGTCATAGCCATGAGTTTGGGATTCCCATCGAATTGGGTTACTCTTGCAACTTGCAAGGATGATTTGGTTGTTGCTCACAAGCACTGTGCGAATGATTTTTGTTTGTATTTTTAACTTGTTTTTGTGAAAAATCATCACTTAAGAGTGAGGCCAACATTAGTTTAATCTTCATGGATTTGGATCCGATTGGTCCTTTTTCCTGAATCGTAGTTGTCCAAACACTTAGACGACCATGATAAAGGCACGTCATAATTAGAAAAATTACATTAAAATTATTTTTTCCATCTCTCTCATTTGCAGTTTTCAGTCCCTTCTGGCACTTTTGTTTTCCATTTGCAAGATAAGGATATTTGGCAAGCAAGTAACGTTTTGCTAAATTTAACAAATATCTAAATCATTCAAATCAAACGACAAAAATGAAAAAGAAGATGAAATCGAAGACAAGAATTAAGAATATACAAGTGAAGTTAAAGAAAACCATGACGGGGGAGTCCGAAAAATACTAGCGCAATCAAAATGGTGATAATTGATCTTAATGGAATTGATAATAAGATCCCTGATTTGTTGTCCTTCCATGCGCCACACACCTACTCCGATTATCAGCATCTTGAAGCCATTATTGAGTATTATTGCCATTTTGACTATCACTTTCCTCCTCTGCAATCAGCTAATGTTTAGCTACATCCATTGTGGGATTTTGATGATGTGGTTGCATCATGGCTTGGATGGCCACAATTCAAAGAAAATGACTAATCTTTTTTTTAAGGAAAATTGACTAGTTCCAAATCCAATTCACATCAAATCAACTTAGTCTATATATTTTAAAAAATCCAATTTAGTTAGTTCAATAGCAGTTGAATCATTCAACCTGAACCATTTCTATTTTTTAGTTCAATCACCACTTTAATTTTTAAAACATTAATATTCACAAATAAAACAACTTTCGGGTTTGAAACATTAATATTCACAAATAAAACAACTTTCGGGGTCAAAATTATATTACTTGGGACCAATTTTTACTAATCACAAATGCATGGCTACACTTAATCCAACAACAATCCTTTATAAAATACCCATTACTAATTAAAGTAAAAGGTTAAAAAATTCCTTATAATTTTGTGTGTGAAACTGTGTATGTCTTTAAGAATATTAGTTTAATTCAAATCTTATTTCAAAGCACTAACTTCTAATTTATTGGTTCTATTAGAAAAGTAAATTCTGATAGTTTTATATCTTACTAGAACATGTGTAATTAACAAAAAATAAAAAATAGATTTTTTTCTCTTCTACAATTTAGGACCTGTTTGAATGGGTTTGTACTTTTTAGCAAGTACTTTTTGTAGAAGTGCTAATTTAAAAAGAAAAAAAAAAAAGCTATTCTTAGGCGTTTTAATATAAAAATGTAAAAATATTTTTGTACAGGTAAAATTACTGAAAATGACATGCAGAAATATTTTTTATAGCGTTTGGATTAAAAAAAAAAATTGATTACAAATTTTAACATTTTTGTTAAACTTAAATTTAAAATTATAAAATATTTTATTAATAATTTCATTTGAATTATAAAAAAAATTTAAAAATTATTACAATTGTATTAAATTTTGAAAAAAAAAATTCTTCTCTAAGGGGGCGTTTGGTACAGGAAAAAAAAATTTCTTTTAGGAAACATGATTCCTGAAAGTTATGGTTCTTAAGAATCTTGTTCCCAAGAATGTAAAAATTGTGTTTGGTTAGTCTCATAGATTCCTGAGAATGATAGATATTTTCTCGTTTAGTTCAGAAGCTATTTTCCTGGGAATCTAGGTAATTTTTATAAATATACCCCTATATATAAATTGCAAGAAATTTATATTTTAAAGAAAATAAGAGGTTGATGGTTGGGGTTGGTGATTTGGGGTTTGGAACTAGGGGTTTGAAGTTTAGAGTTTGGAATTTATGGATTGGGGTTGTGAATTTGAGATTTGGAGTTTAGGAGTTTGGAGTTTGGGTCTTAAAATTTGGGGTTTGGGGATATAGGGTTTGGGTGTTTGGGGTTTGGAGTTTCGGGTTTGGGGTACTTGTGGTATGATAGTTTGTGAGGGAGGGTAAAATGATCATTTATAACCCCCAAAATTTTTTCATGAGACAGGAATCTAAGAATACCACCCCCTACATGGAAAAATTTTTGTAAGAAACTTGTTTAAAAAGTGCTCCCGAGAATCCTGATTTCCTGGAAAAAAATTTTTAATCCTTGTACCAAACGTTGAAAATTAAGATTCCCGACTAGTGATACATAGGAAAGTTGGAAGAATTCTAGTATGAAACGCCCCCTGAGATCCAATTTTAATTAGAGTTTCAAGTTCAAATATTGTAACACTTACTAGCTCCCTCCAACTCCTGTTCTTTCAAATCCAATTTCAAATGAAAACCATTGAGCTCTTGCCCCTTTCCTTGTTGCTAGATTTTGTGTGCTATTTCGTTTCAAGTCTAAAACGATGGAGATGGCAGATAAGAACAGAACGTGACCACGGCAGATGACGCTGACGAGGATGCCACCATCACCACTCAGCTCGGTCCAGTCGAGGTGTGCAAATTAGGATGTGGATGATAGATCCAAGGGTTGGTTATGGAAGGGGTTAGATGAAATTTGTAAATTTGAGTAAGGGTATGTCCAAAAATATTTTATCCCTATTCTACTAGATGTGCTTTTTTAGAAAGCTACAATTTGTAGCTTTCTAAAAAAATAGGCATATTTGTGTTTTTTTATTAAAAAAAGTAATTTTTAAATACCCAAACAAACAGTCAATTTTGTGAGAATTAAAAAAAAAAAGCAACTTTTCACCCAAGAAAAGCAAAACCAAACGACCTCTTAGCCAATCAAGCTCTTTCCAAGGGTGGACCATAGTGTAATAGTACGGGTGTCAATTATGGTCAACTCCACTTGTCAAGGGTCAAAACCAGGCCTTAATGGGTTAGGCCAAAAAATATTCTCTTAAAAAGGTATCTAAAATTTAACCTGATCTTAACCCTATAAAATTAGAGACTAAACGAGCAAGCACATAAAGAAAAAAATTATAACAAAACCAAACATAAATTATCAATCAATCATAAACCTAATCCTATAGGTTATAGGGCTAAACGAGCAAATACATAAATAATTTTTTCAAAAAAAATTATTAATAAAACTAAATATAAATTATCAATCAATCATAAGCCTAACCCTATAAGGTTATAACGTTAAACGAGCAAGAATATCAAAACATTTTATAACAAAACCAAACATAAACTATTAATCAATCATTATCAATAATTATGTAAAATTTTCATACATAACAAAACATTATCAATCCATTATAGACTTAATTTTCACAAAGACAATAGCATGAAATTGAAACTAAAAGGATTAACCAATCATCCTCAATAATTATATTTGAATCTTACTTAAATAAATTTTATGCAATTATTGAATTATCTTCTTCTTTATCTACAAAGTATAAAAACTTAAAAAATAAAAACTGAAAAAAATGGTTTGTGTTAAAAAAATAAAAAAAGATTCAACTCATTCTAGCCCTTGATGATCGAGCCTTAAATGAACTGAGCCAAAAACGACCCTGACCTTTTATGGCCTATTTTTCTGGTTCAACACTTGTATTAAAATGTTAAAGTTAACCCACCAAATCCGACTCTAATTGACACTCTATGTAATAGTGAAAGATTATAACCCCTCAAAATTTTAAAATTCTCAATATAATATCATATAAAAAAAAATTTATAATTTTACCTCCAATAAAAATTGTTTTTTTTTGCTCCAATACAAATTGTCTAAATTCCCCGACTCTTTCCCTTCTACTTCTCTTGACCTTTTCCTTTCTTAAAAACACTTTCCTCTCGATCCTGCCATTGATCTAAGTTCTGGAAGCAATCGACCTCCATAAGATGACGGTTAGGAAGGGAAGTAACCAATAGAACAATCTATATCATCTATCCAACATCTTTAATTATATACAAGCAAAAATATGATAGACGTATTTAAAATTGCATGGTCATGAGCAGGCAAACCAAAGGAAGACATTGCAAGAACTGTAATGAATTCACTTATCAAGCAAAAGAAAAAAGGACCAAAGTGTGCTTCACAGTTCACCAAATATTATTGGTAAGAAAATGTCAATATCTAATTTGATTGAGCGTTACATCTGCCAATATACGGCAGCCTCTTGGGAACCAATGAGCAGCAATGCTAAATCAACAAAATAGCATTGCGAACCTATCTAGTCTACTTTATTTGACAAGAGAAAGTACTTATCAGCACGGCGGAACTAAATGTCTGAAAATTCAATCTCTGATTCTTCAAAAACACAATGCATATAACTGATGGTATGAAAATTTAATTACTGTGCAGTGGATTCTTTCAAATATGCAATAAGGTCAGCACGTTCCTGTGGCTTCTTAAGACCAGGAAACACCATCTTTGTCCCCGGAATGTACTGCACAACCAAAAAAAAAGAGCAGACATCAGTTTGATACTGCAATGGAAAAGAATTTCAACCATCATCTGGAATATTACCAAATAATTTGACAAAGCAGAACACCGGAATTACAGTAGAAAACACTAAATCCCATAAGTGAAAATTATATACGACTAGGATGTAAATGATAAATGTTTATTCAAAGAGAAGATTGATATTGGGCTGTGTAGAAGTAGAACTCACACTGGGAGACGCAATGATTATTTCAAGACATTTAATAAAGAAATACTAATTCAATTTGTACCTTTTTGGGGTTGAGCAAGTATTCATACAAAGTCTTCTCCTCCCAATTCACAGCCATGTTCTTGTTTGCTGCAGAATAGGAATAACCGGGAGTAGTGCCAGATTGCCTTCCAAACAAGCCATTAAGGTTGGGTCCTGAGATTATCAAAGATTAAGGCAGAGATTTGATATTAGAAATAGTACATTACAATATAATTCCCCCCCGGGGGGGGGGGGGGGGGGGGGGGGGGGCAA
>JASKGM010000010.1:801655-828257 GCA_034509205.1 Ceratonia siliqua | reverse complement strand
TACAATAAGTTAATTTAATACAATACTTTTGTATATTTATCTCTTCGACTTTTCTCTTGGTTATTTTACTATTACCTTTATTTTGTATTTTGAATCATTTTGAATCATCGATCCTCTCCACAGTTCCATAACATAGCTTAACAAAAATTTTTTTATTAAGGTATTGGGTTTCGTATGAATTTTATTATTTAATCATATAATTAGTATTTAAAATATATAGATTTATGATTAGACTAATTTAAATTATAATTGTTTTGTTTTGTACAATATATCAGCCAACCATAGGATTGCCTATTTGAGATGGATCTCCATCCTTATTAGCTCAACATACTTCAAGACTCAAGACTTGCCACATCAATTAAACTCATTTCCTAATTATCTTTAATTATCTCTTAACAAATCAACACATCCATGGATACAGTGCAGGGACGGGAGGATCCGGTCACTGTGCATCCGTTGGATATGTGTAGGAACATTGTTGTTCCAGTATCCTACACACATCACAACCATTAATAATGACTGGATCCCATGCAATGATCTAAGTCCCTAGAATTAACCTTATATACTTTCAAGCTGTAATATTTTCGAGCTTAAAAGTGTCGTATTGTGTCAAATACAAATGTTGTCAAACATGTGTTAAACATGTCCATGACTTCTTTTAAAATTGTTGTGCTTCATATGTGAGGCAACTCTTGGTGATTTTTTCATTTTTTTATATGTTTTGTAATTTTTTTAAAATTTTTTTCTTTTTAAAATCAATTAATTAATTTTTATAGTATAAATTTTTTGTAGAATTTTTTGAGATGTTTTTGTATTTTTTGTAGAATTTTTTAAGTTACAAATGAATAGTAAAAAAAATTATAGATAAATAGTAACAGGAATGTAAAAAAATTCAAGAAAAAATTTAAAAACATCTTAAAAAATTATATATATATATATATATATATATATATATATGGGGTTGTTACGCTACAACCCACCTCCCAACCCTTATTTTTTTACTTTTTTGTATTGATAGATTATTTTTTATGTCATATATTTTTTAAAAATGTTTTCTACTTATTGTACTGTTCATTCAACAGTAGTTTTTAAAATTATGTTTTTGTTAAGTAAAAAATTCTAGAAAAAATATAAAAATATTTCAAAAAATTCAAAAAAAAAAGAAGAAAAAAATAGGGGATGTGAGGGTGGGCTGTAGCGTAGCAACCACCTATATGTTCTTAAATAGCATATATAATCACAAGACAAATACTGAAAAGGATAAATGTTCTTTATATTGAAAGATGAAATTTTACAAAATATGAGGAAGAGTTATTGAAACTTACAAAGTAGGTAGAAAACAACAGTGAGGAGTAGAAAGCTCGAAAATCTTGAAAGAGTACAAGATTTCGCTCTTCATGAAAGGGTAAAACTAACTCTACCTAGCAATTGTTACAATTATCTATTTATAGAAGTGAAGGGATCTTCTTTTTCGGACATCAAAGACCTTGGAGTCCACATGGATTTCAAATGTGTTGAAATCCAGGGTCTTGCTTGATATGATTTTGATAATATTCTTCTTTTCATAATGCAGGTTATCGATACTTGTTGTTGCTTCTTTTCTTTGACGTTTTGTGTCGACGCCTTGTATTATCAAAGTTGTACAAGATTATTGAGACCTATTCCATAACAATCATCTTCATTTGGTGGGGTAAAGCTGGATGCCGCGTCGTCCTACTCTTCTTCTATTGATGCCTTTTTTGATAAAGCCCTTAATTTTTGTTGGAATTCCTCCTCGTAAGAGGCTGTTGACAGTTTGCCATAATTTGTGATTCTAACACTAGAAACTGATTAATATTTTGGCTGGTGTTGCTGATTTGTAGAGGATTTTGTTGGCACCATTTTAAGATAGTATCTTTACTGATTAGTTAGGCATTAAACTCACTTCACCATTTTATACTGATTTCTCTTGAGACCACTGTGGAGTTGGTGAAGGAAGTTTAGTGGTTATTGAGTAATCCCAAGCCACTATCCAAGTGACTCCAAAATTGATAACAAAGTGTAGAAGTCGAGTACTCTCTATAAATTTTACTTTGCTCTTGAACAACTGATAGGAATCTAAGGCATATTGTGGGAAAATCTTTAATGATGGTCCAAAGACATAGAACCAATCTAAGAACCATTGTGGAAAAGATGTGATGCCTTTACGGAACCATATGAACCATGACTGTGATGTTGGTATGAGATAAATGAGTTTATACCAGGCTTTTTGATAATCCAAATAATCAAATCTTTATGGACTATATTTTGATAGCAGCAAAATATTTCCCAACACCCTTTGGAGGAGATCCTTGAGAGTGAGTTTGATATACATTATTCTAAGACAATATTATCATCAAAAGGTGAAATCCTATGTAATATGTAACAAAATTATCATTAAACAACATAAGAAGGGGTTATAAGTTTTTTTAGAAATTATCCAAAAAGATTTATGTTATGTAATATGTAACAAAGTTATCATCAATAGATGAGCAAAGTGATATACAAATAACATTAATAAAAAACAAAATGCACTCACATCCAACCAAAATCCAAGACGCGAAGTGCCTTGCACTCTACCAACTAAGCTACACAAGCTTATGAATGAGAGTTTATAGCTCAGATAATACTACAATACGTTGATGCTGAGGTGATTAAAGAGATGATCATAAAATTGAAGTTGAGAAAAAAGGGGCATACCGCTAGACCAAATGCCTTAATTTTTCATAATGGCATGGTTATGATTATCATTTGGTTAAATTAATTTGCCATATGGATTATACCTATGAACTGAGCAAGAATTTTATATAAAATTTTAATGTTAGCACATTTTATTTTAATAAGTATATTAAAGTAACGACATTAATTAGGTAAATATCATATTATTTACATTTATATAATAAAAGTTGGTGTAGAACTGGCTATAGATGATTTTAATGTTAATCTATTATTTATTTTTATTTATTAATATTATTCTATATGATTTTAGAGATTTTTAGTATCATGTTTGAAATGTATTACTTCACAAAAAATTGATTATAATTTTAATTTTTAAGGATAATGAGATTGATAAAAATAAAACTTTGGCATTAAAGAATGAGAACAAGAGAGAGATGAAGGGAAGGAATAGAATGCAAAGACTGCATTTTATATGAATTTGGATCCCCTAATTAAAGTTCTCTTTGAAACTTACATCGTAAATTTTAGAGAGAGAAAGAGATAAATGTGTAGAACCCACACAATACAGGTGGCCCCGCTCATTTTGGTGTAGGTTCCATTTAGTTAATTCATCTCTTTCTCTCTTTAGAATTTATATGATAAATTTCAAAGAAAAGTTTAAGAGTATAATTAATTTTATAGACATTTATTTAAACTAATGACTTGGCACAATAGATATTAACTCTGCTAATTATATGATGAGTCAGCATAACTAATTATGTTTATAAATTGTTATCTAACACTCTCCCAGCCTTAAATTGAGAAAGGTATGACTTAACTCTGAGTTTGTTTCTAAGCACCTCAAACCTTGCACTTGAAATAGCTTTAGTTAACACATCAACATTTTGCTCATATGCTGCAACATGCTTCGCATCAACGTGCTTTTGTAGAACCTTATCTCAAACAAATTAAAGAGCTAATTTAATGTGTTTTATCTTTTGGTGCAGTATTTGGATGTGTAGTGAGCATAACAATATTGAGATTGTCAAAGAACACAACTAGGGGTTTTGTCAACTAGAACATGTAGTTCACTTGGAAGATATCTCATCCAAATAACTTTTGCAACCATATTAGCCACTATATTAGGCTTCAATGCTCAAATTTTCCTATTATTAAAAGTTATCCACAAAAACTAAAACATATGTGACTTTATTACGAATAACTCTAACAAACAGTGATTATTCACACTTGGCTGTGACAAATTTGAAATTAACACATGCAAGTCGAACGTTGTTTTCAGGGAGCTGGGCAGAAGGAAAAGAGGCTCCTACCTAAAGGTAGCTTATCTCGCCCAGGAGGTGGGAATAGTTGAACACAAAGTGGCGAACAGGTGTGTAATGCATGGGAATCTGCCGAACAGTTCGAGCTAAATCCTGAAGAAAGCTAAAAAGTGCTGTTTAATGAACCTACACGAGTCTTATATACCGTGTTACGATCACCTCATATTAACAAAGAGTCCAAAGAGCAATTTGAAATGGAAATCAAGAAACAATTTCTAGTCATAAAAATAGAAACGTATGAATTACGCAAGAAGTTATTTCGGTTAAAACGCTGTGTAACTTAAAGGGACATAAGACTTCTTGGTCAAGCCAAAAAGATTGCTGGCAGAATGCTTCTACCCCACCATGCCTGGCCCTTTACCTTACCTTAAGAAGAAATGGGGGGGTATGAAGTGTGGGAAACAATGCAAGAAGTGTATGATACAACAGGTAACCTTAAGGAGTGGCAGCAAAGCTCTTGATTGATCAACGCAAGTGAATTGTGCTTAGACGCTTCATAAAACTGCACCGATCTACGAGAGGAGCTGATGGATGAGTAGGCTTCCCTTTTCGATTCATGGAATGTGATCCTAAGTCACATTCTCAAACCAAGCCCTAGGAGTTTGTTTAAAAATATACAATGCCTTGTTATTTTAGCAAATATAATAAGAGAAATGCAATAAGCAAAGAATAAATCATTTAAACCTTTAATTATAAAAAAATTAAATTAAATACATAACACGAGATAGATAACATTTTTTTTTGGGTTCTTAAGAAAATTTACTATAAATTGTTCTCCTTTGACCATAATTTGACCTCTCTTTTAATGAAAATTTTCATCTTTCTTAGCTATTGATTTTAGTTCTAGGTTACTTTTAAAGTGTAAGGGAGATTCTATCACTTGTTACATATATTTTTGCGCATTTAGGGTATTTTATTATTTTCCTAGTTATTAAATTTAATAATAACTTGTTTTCAAGGTATAAGACAAGTTTATTTAAATTTCTAAAATAGAGAAAAAAAATGAATGTAATATAAAATAAATATAACAGAGGTTAGTGTAATATTTTCAAAACAAGAACATACATAAAGTTTGATCCAATGAGGAATATATCATTTACTAAGGCTGTGTTTGGATTGTCATCCTTAAAATGTGGATGTTTGGTTGGGCTTGTAGGAAAAACGAGAAGCACCGGTTTAAGGAGTTTTGGGTGCTTATTTGAGAAGGCAAAAATTGTGGCTTCTAACAAAAGGTGTGTTCTGTAGAAGAGAGAGACAAGTTGCAAGTAACTAGCACCCAAACTACCCTTCCCATATAAGCATCGCCAGAACCCTTTACTTCTCCACCTCTCCAAGCTACAACCTTTGTTCCTCTGTGCATCTCTAGTGAACATCGTCCCCCAACAATTTCGTTCCACTGCCCATTAGAGCTTGAACAAGTAGCAGATCCAATGACATTCAATAGGGTTGAATTTGGACCCGGTCCTTTTTTAGACCGGTCCTTTTTCATTCTTTTCTTGGTATATATAGTTGAATTTTTTATATGAGTCATATTTTTATGTTTTTTCTTTTTGATTTGCATCTTGTGCAAGTCTAATGAACTTATATTAACATAGTGTAAATTTTAACTATATATACTAAAAAATTCAACTATATATACCAAGAAAATGACAGAAAATGATCGGTCCAGAAAAAGACCAAATCCTTATCCAATACGATTTTGTTGGGTTTGGGTTTTGTTGTTCGATTGTGGTTTGGGTGCTCATTGGATACCGTTCTTCGATTGTGATTGTGGTTCACATGTTCTATTTTACCTCTTTCTTTTATTTGCAAAATAGACCCAATGACATTTTATATTTTCTATTCATCAGTGTTAATAGTGGACGTAAAACATCACTTGGATGGATCTACCTATTTTCCCTCTTAATTATAAGAGTAGTCAATCAGTTGTTGGTTGTGCTCTTAAAATAGAGTCTTGAACAATAGGATGCATAGCATTGATGCGTGATTTTCAAATAAGGGAAATGGCTTCCATATTAAGAGTGAAGTGATTAATTTATAAATATGTTCAATAATATAATTACAATTAGTTATTGGTTACAATCTAGAACTTGATTACTTTTAATTAAAAAAAATTCATAAAATTGTAATTCTAAATTTTATAATAATAATTAACTAAAGAATGGTATTTTACATTTTTGAATTTAGTTTTAATAAAAGAGTATAATTTTCAAAAAAATTATTAAACGTATTTTTTTATCCAAACACCAAATAAAAAAAAAGTCATTCTACAGTTGAAAATCCTTTTACAGTTTTGCATCCAAACATCTTTTCTAATTTAATAGTACCTCTAAAGTCTTTTTTTTTTTCGTAGCCCATCAAATACCACGTCTAGTTGGATTGGGTTGCAAAGCCTCACGGTTTGGTTCCATAGAGGTGCATTGACAAGCTGGATTCAAGTCTTACATATATAACCCACTAACATTACTCCTTTTTTCAGTGTGTGACTTCGATTCATTCCTGCCTCCTTCGCCATCCTAGAAACCTGCTAGGTCTCTTTACCCTACCCTTATTGGATCAAGTTGTTACAGGTAGGGCTGTCAGAGTGAGTTAGTCCCCCAAGGAGGTGGGTTCTACCAAAAATTGAAAAATAAATAAATTTTTTTAATATATATTCATTCTCATAAAATTTTACTTTTATCTTTAATTTTATTATAAAAATTTTAATATATATTAATTCTCATAAAATTTTAAAATAATGTTGTATAAAATTTTACACTTAACTCTAATGTTATTATAAAACAAAACTGAAAAAAAATTTATAAAACATAGTGTTATAAAAATTATTTTTAAAGACACTTATATAAAATTACGTAAAAAACCTTACTTTTGTTTATATTTAGTATGATTTTAGAGATTTTAATATATTGATTTGTCTATAATAGACAAATTTAATTTAATTATTTGAAAAGTTTACAAGATCACAATTGTGATAATCTTATTATTTTAGAATAAAAAATAAAAAATAAAATTGATAATCAATACGTGGGTATCATACACTATAATATATAATTTGCATACTAAGAATGGCCGCATGGCATCAAACTATGGGTTTTGATAATTTATGTTTTGGAATATACATGCATTTTTTAAAAGGAAAATGCCATATGCACATATTCACATAGCTGTTGTCAACCTAGATAACTATTGAGTTAGATTTCTCAGTGTAAGTGAACAAAATTCTTAAAAAGATGTAATAAAAAATAATAAAAAAGGCGAGCTAACCAACCCACCTCGCCTTAACTGGCCATGTATGCGGCTGGTTTTTCATAACCCACTTCGCCCCTTTTCAAAAAGGGCTGGGCCAACCTGACAGGTCCAACTCGTTTTGACAGCCCTAGTTACAGGCCCACTAACTTCCACTTAGTTTGTCCCTAAACTACACACCGTATTGCGGGGATCCAGCTCTGATACCATAATGGCACGACCCAATCCAACTAGCCGATGTATTGTCCACTTTGGCCCAAAGGCCTCACAATTTTGTCCTTAAAAAGTGACTCGCCAAGTTGGATCCAAGACCTTCCCATATAACCCATTAACTTTACTCCCATTTCTAGTGTGAGACTTTGGTTCATTCCTACCCTCTTCGCCATCCTAAAAGCCTATCAGGTCTCTTTACCCAGCCCTCATAAGATCGAGTTTGGATGAGCCCAAAAAAAAAGGGACTTTTATGCTAGTGCTTCAAAAAGAAGACTTCCTATCTAAAAGAAAAGTTGTTTTATATTTTGATATAATAATTGAAAAATACTTTTAAATTAGAAAAGAGATTTAGATGCAAAACTGTAAAAGAACTTTTGACTGATAAAATTATTAAAAATGACATACAAAAATATTTTTTTGTATAGTGTTTAGATTAAAAAAGAACATTATAAATTTTGAAAATTATATTTTTTTAAAATAAATTTTAAATTCAAATAGATTTTTTTAGTTAATTTTTTTTATAAATTCTAATATTTTTGTATGGTGTTTAGATAAAAAAGAACATTATAAATTTTGAAAATTATAAATTTTTAAAATATATTTTAAATTCCAAAATAACTTTTTTTAGTTAATATTTTTTATCAATATTAGAATTATAATTTAAAAAAATTATAAATTTGTAATTAACTCTAATTTTTTTTTCTATAATTACTAAATATGTGGGGTAGATATTTAATTCTCGTTTTTATATATGATTTTTAATTATTTTTTTCTTCTCTTTTAATGATTTTTCTTTTCTATTTAGCTTCACGGAACAATATGAATCATTGTATTACATATTTTGAAATCGAAATGGATGACGAAGAATTCCCAATACCCACGACGCTCTTATGGCAAAATGAGCAGGTCGCGATGCATCGCCAGCAAGGGACACCGACAGTGTAGTTCCTACTGGACCATCTACGATGAGAAAGATTCAACCCTTTCAACCTGAAGTAGAACACTTCCAGTAAGAGGTTATTTAGTGCTGGACCATCTGTGTCTTCCTCATAAGGTCCAGTTCGAAGGTCATATGGCACACTCAAAAAAGAAATGTCAAATGAGGAATGATAAGTTGAAAATAGATTCTCTCTCTTCTACTTGGACTTCATTTTTTCGTAAGGATTTTTTTACTTCCAGAAAAAGCACCCAAAACTCATTTTTTGAGTGCTTCTCATTTTTTTCAAAAGCCAAAACAAATGTATCTTTTCTTTTTGAAGGACTTTTTTTTTTGAAAAAATGATTTTTTTTCCATAAAAAATTGAATCAAACACAGCCTAAATCACAAATGATGCATTTTCTTCGTAATAATGGGAGACAAATTCTTGTTGGCTCGACAAAGTATTTTGGGCTCCACCAATAGGCCCAATGGGCCTTCGTACTATGAGTGCTGCCCACAACTAATGCTCGCGTAACCCTAAAATCCAAACCAGTCACGGAAAATATCTGTTGCCCTCGAGAATCTCTCATTTCCTAGCGGCCATACCCCAATTCTTCACCCACTCTCATTTTCTTTCTCATCATTCCCCACTCCCACTCTTCTCTTATAGAGAGAGAGACGCTGTAGCTACTCTTCTTCGGTTTCTGCGTGAGTGAATCATATGGCGGAGGAGCAGGTTTTGGCAGCTGGGGCGAGCGCTGTTCCCTCTGATCTGAAGCGCAAGTATGAAGATTTGGAGCCTGAAGCTCCTCAACAGCCCACCGAGCAACAGCCTCTTGAATCGAATGCAAATTCCAACACGGAGCCTGATGATGGTGAAAAGACAGATGCTGCTGTTGATGACGAGGGGGAGAAGAAACGTCCCCGCATCGACGAAAACCACGATGGTCTAGGTACTGTTTCAGTCGGTTTATTTTACAGCTCAAGCTTTATTGCTACAATGGTGGTAGAAAAAAAACAAAACATTGTTCCTTCACTACAACAAAATTATTAAATAAATCCCCGAATATTATTCTCTGAACACACTGTAAATCCCTGACTCTATCAACGAGGAAAGGAAAAATTCATTCACGGGTTAAGGAAAGATGTATGCATAGTATTTTATTGTTTTCAGCATCGTTAGTGAGTGAAATGTTATTAATGTTTTCTATAATGATGATGTGGTTGTAAAGTTGTGTACATTCCATTAAGTAAAGCCGAGTTCTTTGGTATTAAATTCTGTGAAAATTCGTCTAATTAGAAAACGTCCTTTTCTTTTGTTCTTGTTGGGAGTTCAGTTGGAGTGGTCAATCTCTTGCAAGGAATTTCTTATTGTGCTACTAATGCTATGTTTTTGGCTCAACAGCTAATGAAAATGGGTACCAAGATGAGAAGGCTGGTGAACCCATAAAAGAAAAAGGGGATAGATCCACTATGGAGAATGTTCTTCCACAGGATTGTCAACCTACATCCAAGGAGCTTCCAGAGGGAACTGCCGATGAACAAACCTCTAGTGAAATTCCTAAGCAAGCTGATGCAAAAGAATTTACTGTTGACGACTCTGGACGAGAAAATGCTGAGGAAATATCTAAAGAAACTCAACAACACTCTGTGGAGTCAACTGAGCAAGATGTTTTTTCTGGAGAAAAGCAACCTGAATCTGTTGATATTGCAACACATAGTGTGGAGGTTCCCAACAATAAGGTATTGGTTATGAAACTGAGTTTTTGTCACTCTGAGGGGTTTAATTGTTTATGTAGTATTTGCTTGATATTAGAAGATCATGCCTACTCTTATTTATTTGCAGTTCGCACTAAAATATTGTTCTTTTTTCTTTCTCTTAATATTTTGCACTTGCTTTCAGCAAGATGCTTCTAGTGGACAAGAGCAACCAACACCTGTGGCTGATATGATGTCACGGAAAATTGAGGTTCCCAACAATAAGGTCTGTCAACTATGCATAACATTTTTAAGATGTACGTTATTGAGCTGAAGCATGTTATATAATTTTTGTCAATATTAGAGCTGTAGGGATAATTGGACATTTTTCTCTGTTGAACTTTTTATGCTCTTGAGATATTTCCTTCTTTTTATGGTTTGTGCTTTTTTTGTTGCATCCATACAGTTTATGAAGCATGGCAGACGTGTTAGACATATTAGCTCATGTGTTTCAATATCTCTAAAATGTTTTCAACGTGGCTTATACATAGATGTGGGCTCTGATTAAGTGTTAAATCCTCATTCAAAATGTTGGGATCGGATATTTAAACACTATCAATCACTCCATCTTGAGTCAAAAAAATCATGTTTGCATGAGTGGGAGATTTTTTTTCTTCTTGTTGGCTAATGAGCAAGACAACTATGGAGAGGAGAGGAAAGAGATGAGTGTTGGTGGAATGTGTTATCTAGGGCTGTCAAACAAGTTAACCTGCCCCGCATCGTCTTGACCCACCCTCAAGGCGGGGCAGGCTGGCCCGCCAAAATTGGGCAGGTTGGAAAACTCAGCCAACCTTGGCCCTATGGCGGGTTGCTAACCCGTTAAAAGTAACTAATATATAATAAATATTATTTTTAATGTAACTGGCACATTGGTAAAGCTTTTGAATAGTGGTTGTGGGGACCGGGGTTCGAATCCCACACAGCCACATTTTGCCTTTTATAAATTATTTTGGCTGTTGCCTCAGACCCTCAGTCATGCCTGCCGGTCCAGTGGTAGAGCTGTCAAAACGGTGGGTTGGGTTCACGGTTGGCCAACCCGCCACCTTGGCGGTCCATGGGCTGGTTGATGCAGGCTGGCCTTTGTTTTTTCCTTTCTTCCTCTCCTGCTCTCCAACAGTCCAATGCACCTCTTTGCTTCTCCTCTCCCTCCATGCAAGCCTCTCCAAACTCCAACGCACCTCTCTGCCTCTCTTCTCCTCTCCCTCCACGCAACTCAAGGTACACACGTCAGCAACTTAGCCACAAGCCCACTAAATATATTAGAAAGGGAAAGGTGTGGGTGTGGGGATTTGAACCCAGGTCCCCACACCCACATCCCAAAATCTTAACCACCACTCCACTAGGTTATTCTTGTTAAGATTAGACAAAATTAATATTTAGTATATATTAAGTATTTTTAGTGGGCTAACATGTCAACCCGCTAGCCTGCCATAAGGGCGGGGTAGTTTGAGGTTTCCAACTCACTCAATTTTGGCGGGCTTGCCCTGCCTTGCCTAGAGGATGGCGCAAGGCGGGGAGGCCCGCTTGACAACCCTATCCGGTGGTCATGTCACACGTGGAGTCATGGAGAGGAGAGGAAAAAATAGAGTCATGGAGAAGAGAGAAAAAAAAAAGAGAACGGGCCAGCCCGCCTTCAACTTGGGCTTGCCCCACCAAAATGGTGGGTTAGCCAATCATCAACCCACCCAACCATTTTAAACGGTCTAGGCGGGCCAGCCCAATGAGCCCAGCCTATTTTGACAGCTCTCGTGTTATCTAACACTTAGTGGCACTTTGCAGCTACATTCTAGGGTTAGAATAATTTTGAAACAGGGTAAATCACAGGTGGCAGATGGAATGCGTTTCTTCTAATTACATGCTCTAACCTGTGAAGGCACTTATTTTGTAACTTAAGTGGACTTTTGATTGTATTTTTACAAGGGTTTTCTGTGGGTTTTGAACTTTAAACAACCTGAAAACCTCTTAATTTCTACAAATGTGTACCTTAGTCCTTATGTGTTTGCTCCTTTTCAATTATTTACCCCTCCAATGTATTTTCTCTTTTGTAAGTTGATATTCATATAGAATACTAATATATTTAGATTTATATAATAGATTAAAGACTAATATTATAATAAATTCTTAGTTTAATATTTCTTATTTTTTATAATAAATATTAAATAAATATCTTGTTTTGTATTTTGGATTCTGTTTTACTGTTGTGCCCATGTGGCACCAGTGTTGTGACTACACTTCATAGGCATCAACTTTACTTGTTGAAAGTTTATACTGGTTTGATCTTTGGAGCCATAGATCAGTTTGAACCAGTGTAATCGAAATCATACGAGTCATGATCTGAGTCGTCCGATTTGACTTGATTCTTATGGCCAGCAATAGATATTGTTGTCCAAATTGTGGATGGCCAAGAATCGTTCCCAGAATCGCCCAGACTCGTGCAATTCTGGCCAGAATCGCAGAATCGCACGATTCTTCAATTCTGTTTTCAGTCTTAGATGCAGCTTTGCTGCGGGTTTCTGCTTCTTGCCATATTGAGTCCATCTTGACCCGCGCGACCCAGCTGCTGTAATTCATAATGTTCATCCATTTTGTTTTAAGAAAAACTAAAAGGCTCAAACTTAAACACTGCGATTAGATGTTAGGGTGTAAAAAAACAAGTGTTTGACTCCTTAACTTCTAATACTAAAGTAAGCCGATGTGAAAACGTAACTCCTCAACACCCATGGAAGTTGCGCAGCTTACTTTAGTATTATGTTCTGCAATTTCACCTTTAAGCGAGTTCCCTACTTCCCACCTTCTGCAAGCAAGTTCTGCTATGAATTTATGCACTTGACTATGAGTTGTTTAAGATTTATAGTTAATTATTTTTGTTAAATTTTGTTAAATATTTTATTTATGCTATTACAATATACATATTTTAAGTTATTTTTCATTTTGCTCATGAATCTTACAATTTACAATTTATGATTCACAATTCACAAATATGTCGTCCGATTTGAGATTTGTATCACAATTTGACAACTGTGGTTTGCACTTGTTGAAAACCTCATGGCTGCCTCTCCTTTTTCAATGCCATATTACTAAGGCGATATGAGTTTAAATTCTTCTGTTACTATGCTATTGGCTAATGCCTGCTATAGGCCGCCTTTCCTTTATATAGGTATTGTGGATGTAAAAGGAAATTGGGACATATGGTCTCTTATTTATTAAATTGTTACCTTTTTTTTCTATATTTGGTTGCAGAGATAATTGCAGCTTGTTTAAATGATTCAAGGTTAAAATCCTTTTTTTGTTCCCCCCCCCCCCCCCCAATACACATCCTGGTTTTGGTTTGTTTGCTCACTTATAGGTGGTCCTTTATCTTATTGATGATGCCTGTCATTTCCTTTGGTTATTTAACAACACCCTTTTACATCATACCTGTTTTGTAGTCCTTCGTTGGCAACTTTTAACAATGAATGATAAATTGTTGACCCACACAGACATTTATAATGCTTTCATCTGCACTAGATGACATCTTCTGTGATTGACCTTCCTTGTAGTTTTTAGTAAGTAGTTTTCTTGATGGATGCATTCTATTTATGTGCAGGTTGGTGTTCTTATTGGCAAGGCTGGGGATACCATAAGATACCTGCAGTATAATTCAGGGGCAAAGATTCAGATTACTAGGGATGCTGATGCTGATCCCCAGTCTGCAACAAGGCCTGTGGAACTAATAGGAAGTTTGGATAGTATTGAGAAGGCAGAAAAGCTAATAAATGCTGTGATTGCAGAGGTTAGATGCCTTATCCAAGATTTTAATTTGTAGTCTTGATGTTTGCCATAATCTATTGTGCTTACGTTTTCTCATTTCATTTGGAGATTCTGCAGGCTGATGCTGGGGGGTCTCCTGCACTTGTAGCTCGAGGTCTATCTTCTTCTCAGGCCACTGCAGGCTCTGAACAAATTCAGATACAAGTTCCAAATGAAAAGGTGATAATGTCTAGATTCATGTTCTACCAAAAAGAAAAGAGAATAATGTCTCTATTCATGGATGATTCCAACCATGAGTCACATAAGTTTCTTTTATACAGGTTGGATTAATCATAGGGAGAGGTGGGGAAACCATTAAAGGCCTGCAGACCAAATCTGGTGCACGTATCCAGGTAGTTGATATCGTATGCCATGAACTTCTATGTATGGAACTTGTGTGGTCCAGATGGCATCTAGGCTGGGAAAGTATTAATAAGTTATTATTGCGCTTTATATTGAAGCCTATAAATTGACATTAGTTTCAGATGTTGAATTTACTATGAAATAACAAAGTAATTTAATGCATCTGGTAAACCTATTTTATTTTGGATTTTGTTAGTGTAGGTTTGAAATATCTTTTAAAGGTCATCATAAACTGAAGAATTTAACCACATAATATGAATCCATGTATATATTATGAAATTAAGCAGTGGTGACATAGAAGCTGCTATTTTGTTGATCTAAATTAATACATACTGAGTGCCCAACCTACGATGTATGAATACGGTTATGTGTAATTGTTTATTTTATTGTTTCAGATACAATACATGGATATGTCAATTTTTTAAAAAAGCTGTATTGTATCTGAAATGATATAATACAGGGTTAAGTCAAAATTTCAAAAACTATGATACTGGTACAATGAATTATTATTAATAAAATGTTAAAAATTGTGCGTTTATGTTTGTATCTATAAATTAATAAATATTATTTGAGTTGTTATATTAAAAGAAAAATTATGCAGTATATATTTATTACTAAAACATTTAGGAAGTGAATCATTTTGACATGTTTTAGAGCCTTTTAGATGTGTTTTTGTGCATTTTTTTTTAAGTCTCTGCATTTTGTGGATTTTTTTCCTACTTTCTTACATTAACACACTTTTCATTGTGTTTACCCTTTTTTGCTGTTTCTAAACGTTTTTTATTTTGGTTCTTTTCAATTCATTCTGACCTGTTTTTACCCTTTAGAGTTCTGAAAGAGTTTGTCTAAAAATTTTCATTGGAAAGGGGGACAGAACCAAGCATACAGTATGTGTATCTGGCACGAATACAGCTGCAAAAAGCAAGTGTAAGAAATTGCTTATGACTAGGTGCCTGTCTGTCCATGGTGCAAAGAGAAAAATGTTTTTTTAATGAAATTTTTTTTTAAAAAAAAATTGTCAGTGTTTGCAGAACCCAAAATCACTTGTAAATTGTATCTGAATTTATTTTTCTGCGCAGATGCAAAGCAAGGCATAGGGGGTTCTCTGAAGCAGAAATTAATATCATTTAGACAAAAATACCCTCAATTATATAAACAATTACGAATATTATCCTAAACATTAATAATATTACTAAAAGTGCTTGTTGAACAATTTTGCCAAATCCTAAATTGCTTCTTTGTCACAGCGTTTTTAAAAAAAGCAATTCTTAAAAAATAGAAAATTTGCAGTATGACCAAACATGCCCTGCATCAATTTAAATTAAATCCTATAATTCAAAAATATCATCTCATTGTTAGTTATTAGTAAGAATAATTTTCCTTCATTGTTATTATTTAGTAGAATGAGGGGGAAAAAAAAGAAATGTTATGTCTATCTAAAGGTGTTACAATTTTACAATAACCTTAGAAACTACAGGGGGGATAGAGAGAACAGGTAATACTCTGAACGGAAGATTGAATAATCTTCTCCTCATTCAATAGTTTTGATTGGGTATTGTCTTCCATCCATTTATGGTTGTCATTGTATAGGTACAATATGCTAGCCATAAATAAATGGACAAATGCAGTTCTATTACTTAGCTTGACACCAATAGTCTGGACTTTTTGGCTTTTGCCTTTTGCCTTTTGCCTTTTGCCTTTGATCTCTCTGCATCATTTATTTATAAAATTTGTCGAGTTTTTGGCATATAATTTGTGGCTTGAACTTCCTTCAGAAGTTTATTGAGTTAGTAGTTCGTGTAATCTAGTTACTTCTTAAATATCATCCTATTGTAATTGAGAGCTTCTTGAGTGTTTTGTGGGTTGTGTAGCTGTTAAATTTAATCTTTATTTATGGAAGACATAACAAGAGAGATATGCTTTTTGGATGAGATTCTTGTACACTTTCCCCCTATCATTGCCCTCCAAAATACCTTTTTTATTTTTGGTTGTAGCTTATGCATTCTGATATTCTTAATTTAGTTGATACCTCAACATCTTGCGGAAGGGGATGATTCTAAAGAAAGGACTGTGCAAGTTACTGGGGATAAGAGGCAAATTGAGATTGCAAGAGAAATGATAAAGGAAGTCATGAGTCAGGTTTGTTTATGACTTTCCCTCTCGTGTTGAAAAAGCTTGCAGTTTTAAAGTTCTGGTATTATTAATTTTGATGGTTTTGATTATAGTTCTTAACTTCTTATATTAACGCTATTAATTTTACATTCCATAAAATACTTAGATATTTTTTTGGTATTGGTTTTTCCCTGTTATATTGTATGTATGAAATGATGAGTGAATTAGTCTGTTCACTTGATGAATGGTTTACATGTAACTGTTGTGGACTTGGAGTAGGTTTCATTATTTGTATTACCACATCCCAGAGCCATATTTATGCTATCTGATGTTTCTTCTTTTCTTGGACTGGGAAACTGATCTTTATATATCTTGTTAAGTGTTGAAGTACAGCGCAGTATCATCACACAATGCTCGTAGGTTTCTTCTGTTCTTAATTAGTACTAAATAGTGTTGGTAAGATACTTACTATAAGTATTATATGGAAAGATGTCATGTCTTACACCTGCATGAAAGCATGTAACACTAGTTTATATCTGATTTTGGTGACTGATTCTGAGGAAAGTTGCTGCCACTATGAGGTCTATGTATGTCTTCATTTGAAACCAACTTGCAAGAAAAGCTAGATACTGAAGAATAATTGCGTTGTTATTGCAATTCTCAACATCATTGATGAATAATCCTATATATCCCGTGTCTCTAAAATAGGGATCTAGAGAAAATGTAATCCATTGTTATACTTGTTATATTTTGGTTCAGTGCTTCTCTACTATTGCCTTTGCCAACGCAACAGAAGTTTGTTGTCATAACATGAATTTGTCAAGGAACCGTTACATGTATGTGATGCCTGTATGATCCATTTATGGAGTATTATATCAATTGCTTCCATACGAGTGTGACTGTGTGAGATAGATCACCTGAATCAGTGCCTCATAAGAGTTTGGAAATTGATCAATGATCCTTGCCAAGGTCAATTGAATTCTTCTAGGAAGATCATATATGCAAAGTTGCAAACCAAGATGTCAGTTGCAATGTTTATTAATCTTGAAGGTGCCAATTTCGCATTGGTTGGCTTTAAAAATGCAGATTTGGCTATTACCTTTTCCCTGGGCTCAGCATTGCTTTCTTGATGTAGCATTAACAACATATTCACTCTCATCCACTGAAGAGAGGTGGCAGGCATTAAAACCTCGGATTGCAGGATGTTAATGGTTGGTAAGATTGCTTCAAGACTTGAAAGTTAAAAATCATGATTCAGTAAGACTGTATTGTACTGGACTTGGTAATCAAATAGAGCCGCTGTGTTATTTGCATGAGACCTTTTGGAAGAAAGTGTCATACCTGGTGAAGTCATAACATAATGATGCTTTTAATTGTTCTGGAGCTGTATTCCTTTGTATCTATTCTCAATGAAATTCTGTAGTGAAAAATACTAATATAAAGAATTAATGTCATATGGTATGTATGAGGTTGGGTAAATTGCTATTTCAGTAGCATGTGACTAGGATTAGTGCAAGTATATCATGTACCTCAACTTCTTTCTAACAAATCAAATATTTTGACCTAATAATACTCGAGGTTGAAAGATCTAGTTTTAGATGGCTGTTAATGGTAGTGAAGATCAAAGAAACCTAATTGATGATGTTGGTTGATTATAACTTGAATTGGTTTAGAACGTAAATGTATGCAATTTATTAATAAAGCTGATACGATTTGATGTACTAGTGGTTATTGACTTATATTGATTGCTGAAATGTGCTTTTGTGGAACTGTGTCATTGGCAAGATTTCGTAGCTTAATTCATCCTCATTCTCTGTTCTATGACTTTTTTATGCTCAACTAGTGATCATGGGCAATCATGACAAATTGGATACATGTATTTGTCCCTCTTTATGTATCAACCTGATATTTTTTGTTTCCCGTTTCCACTGTTTTCAATTTTGAACAGTATCTAAAAGAACAAAGTAGTATGTTGTTAAGCCACAGTAGTTAAACTTTGAAGAGGTGCATTGTAAGATCAGGTAGCTTTGGCTACTTATTCTTGAATTAATTGATAGAAGGCTCACAAGAAATTGATGGATGGTGAGGGTGAGATTTAGCTCCTAGAGGCTTGTTATGAGTTTTGCTTTGGACATATTTCAGGCTCCTTCCTTTTTCCCCTTTGTGCTGAGGTGAGATCTTTTTCTCTGAGATATGATCTAGCATATGGTGTTTTATCTAGAATTTAGTTGATTACCTTGTGTTTTGGCTCTGGATGATTTTACATGCTCTAGGCATTTCACTATTTTGACAGCCTGCCGTGTGTTATTTTGTCAGTTCCATACAATTTCAGCTTTAACCATTATAAAATCTCTGATGAATGTGTCTATGTGCACCATGGACAGTGTATTGCAATGGTTAAAGTAATTATTTTGGCTTTCTGCTTGGCATTCTTTTTAACTCAACTAATTGAGGATATCAAGTTGGTTGATCTTCAATAATCTATCAGTTCATATTCAATTAATAAGAAAGGTGCCTTTGATCTCATGATTTTGAGCAGAAGCTGTGGTCTCCCATTAAAGCAGCATCTTCTTTGTTGACTGCACTCCTTATACTCTTATAGATACATTTTGCTTCCTTGATTATGAAAGATTTCCATTTTACTGATATTTTTGTCTTCTGCTTTGCTTGAATAGCCTGTTAAGCCATCAACTGGTGGTTTTGGACAGCAGGCTTACCGTCCACCCCGTGGATCTGGTGGCCCGCCCCAATGGGGTCAGCGAGGTTCTCATTATGCCCACCCTACATCATATGATTATCAGCATCGGGGACCATATTCTCATAATCCACAGTATGCACCTCCACCATATGGAAATTATCCTCAACATATGGCTCCAAGAAGTGGCTTTGGCTCTGGTTGGGAACAAAGGCCTCACCCCAGTATGCAGGGGCAACCCCCACACAGTGGCAGTTATGAGTATTATGGAGGACAAGGGGGTCATTTATCTGATGCTCCACCATCTACCCAACATCCCAGTTCAGTTCCACCACATGGTGCTGGTCCTTCCCCTGTTCTTTCCATGGGCCCAACCCCAGCTCAGGTAAATTACAATTATGGACAGCCGCAAGGCCCTGATTATGGTCATCAGGTGCCTTATTCTCAGGCAGGACTTCCTCAACAAGGTTATGGACATGGATATGATGAATCAAAGTTTGAAAATCGTGCTCCAACCCAGCATCCCTATGGAGGACATGTAAGTTCTCAATCAACCTACCCACAGGCTGGCGCTCAACCTAATTTTGTTGCTCAGCAGCAGTATGGTAAGCCACCAGTATATGGCATGCCATCACAGGGACAGCCTCCACAATCTTATGCCCCACCCAGAGCTACTCAACCCGGTGATATGCCTTATCAAGGTTCTGCTCCTGCTCAGGCTTATGGTACGAATATGCCATCACAGCAGCCATACCCATATGTATCCAGTGGACCATCTCAAGCAGCGTATCCTACTTACGGGTCTGCCCCAATTGCAGAAAGCTACAATCACCCACCACCTGCTTCTGGCCCAGTATATGCACAATCAGGTGGCCAGCCCAGTTATGGTCAACCTGGTGCCCAGCAGGCTCCTAGTTATGGGCAAGTTGCTCCTACTGGGGGTTATGGTTCATATCCACCTTCACAGCAAGCTTACTCTGAGCAGTCAGCTCCTAACAATGCAGTTTATGGTTACCAAGGGCCCCAAGATCCTGGTTACACTAGTGGCCCTGCACCGGCATATGGTGCAGCACCAGGTGGGCAGCCAGGTTATGTTCAACCAGCGCCTACTCAAACTGGGTATGACCAGTCTAACCAACAAACAGCAGGATATGGAGCTGTACAAGCAAGTGCTCCAACTGCATATGGCAAGACATTGTCGCCTCAGCCTACTTATCCCCAATATGACTCAACCCAAGCTTATGGTGCACCTCGATGATGGTTTCAAGTAATGACAACCTTATCTTAGACTCTTAGTATGAGCTTGTTTCGGTTTGATGGCTTCGCATGATGTAACTTTGCTTATTTTCTTGTAGTTACAAGTTCTATGAATTATGGACAGCATGAAATCTAATTTTGCCTAAGATGACGCCCTGTATGTTATGATTTAAATAGAAAAGACGAGACTTGGATTTTTGTTCTTTACCATGTGAGTCTTTGCCAAAGTGGCATCCTGCTCATGGCTAATAGACTCGATAGAAGGGTGTAAAAGTTACTAGTCATATGACATTCTGCCCTTAATAATGGGGTTTTCTATGTTACCCTGTGTACTTTACAGGCAACGGTTGCCTATGCAATTACATAATGACGTGAGTTGGGTAAGGATTAAAACGGTTGTTTAAAAATTATAAATTAGTCATGGTAAATGAGGATTCTCTTAGGTTGACCCACAAAATCAATCAATGTAGGTAGGTGAGTTTAAAGAAATTATCCATGAATGTAGAAAAAAAAAATCATAAATGTGTTGTTTTTATGGGCAGCTTATTGGCACTCTTAAGTCGTAAGTCTTATTTGTTTATTAAAAATTATAGAGTAAATCCTGCTTCGCTTTCCTTAAACATGCATTAATTACACGATTTGATTTGTTATTATAAAAGTATATATTTTAATTCATTTAATCTATTTTTTTATTAGGAATATTATAAATAAGATATTTTAATTCCATTAAAAATTAAATTTATTTTTATTTAGGTACTAGCTAAACCGGTTTAACCTAGCATTGAACCCAACATTGAACCCCGGTTGGTTTGAATTGGTACACTTAAAAATCAGTGGATGATAAAATGTCCTAAAAATCGGTGACTCGCAATCCAATCGGAAAAATCGGATGAGTCATCGGTTACACCAAAATTTTTTTTTTTTCAAGTGATGTTTAAGAAAAACAAAATGAGAAGAATTGGGGAGACAACAGCCAGGGGCAGTCCATCTCACAATGGGGTTTTACAAATTTTAGTTGTTTTTAATATAGTGTAATATTTGTTATAAAAAATAAATATTATAATTTAGTTCTCAATAAGAAATGTTTATTTTTTTTTTCTCTTTAACTTTTTAATGAAAATTGTCTAGGTCTATCCTATGACAACAATAGAGATATGAGAAGGATAAAGCGGGGACGTGGGTGCTTCTTTCCTTCTGTCAGTGTTGCTTCTATCTAGAAATATAGATGGATACTGAAACCCTCCGCGGATGGATGGAGGAGATAAATGAGAACCTAATCCCCTAAAATCCCTCGTTAGGGTATACCTGTAAGATGGACGGGGGCATATGTGAGAATGGGCCATGGCGTAAACAAGACCCTTAAGGGGGTGGGCCACGTGGTAACCATCATTTTTTTTTATAAATTCATAAATTATTTATTATTTTAGTATTTGAAACAAATTTATAACTTTAAATTAAATTATTCATAATATAAATTTATTATTTTAGTTTATTAAAATTTTGAATTTTGAATTTATTTTAGTTGTAATAGAATTATTTAATAATATTTTAAGCATATTAATGTTTATTAGTTAATTATTTTTATTTTTAATTATTAAATTATAGTTATTATATATAATATATTACACTATATATTATATATAAATTAAAAATTATTTAATTTAAATCCGATTAAACCACTGATCCATGACCTTTTGTCTCCACTGGATCAATGACCGGTCCAATATGTCAGACAACAGCTCCATCAACCCCCAACGGGGTTCCAACTAACATTGTCAATTTTGAGCCTAGCCTAATTAGGACCTTAAAAATTAAAGCCAAAATTTAAACATACCCAAAATTTTCTTTTTTTTAATAATTTTTTTTATTTTTTATCCTAAATAACAAATGAATGTGTTATTGTAAACACTATATTTTGTCTAATTTTTTTTTCATTATTTATTTTTATTTTAAAAATAAATACAAAATACAAAGAATCAAGGAAACAAAAATTAGGAAAGATAAACTCAAATACAAAAGTATCAATGCAAAAACAAATATAGTATTTTAGTTCCTTTTCCAAAAATTAAAAATGAAATATAAAATACAAAAAGAAATACAAAATGGAACAAAAACCAACAAAAGTACAAAATAAAAATTCAAAGGAATTCTTCTTAACCCAATTTCTTTTGGCCCAATTACTTAATTCACCAAAAGCCAAACCCACTCCTATTTTCGGACCAACAAGACCAGCCCACAGAAGCCAATCCCTCTCTTATTTTAGGCCCATAAACTCTAGCCCATGACCCAACCCAATTGGGTAACCTAACCCAGTCCACCACAACGTAACCATACCCACATCCCACTTAGGTTTCTTCTCTGAACCCTAGCCACTAGAGCTGTCAAAATGGACTGGGCCCGTCGGGTTGGCCCAGCTCGTTTTAACATAAGGGAGGGGCAGGTTGTAACTAGAGGTGTCAAATTGGGCTGGGCTCGCCAGGTTGGCTCGACTAGCCCAATAAAAATGGCGGGTTGGGTTCAATTTCTCAACCTGCCAAAATTGGCGGGCCAACCCGCCCCGCCCAGCGGGCTAGCTTTGCTGACTTTTTTTTTTTTCAAAAATTTGGTTCCAAAACGCACCGTTTTGGACCAAAGTCCAAAACGGTGCGTTTAGTCAATTGATCCCCTTATTTAGTGATTCACTGATTCGTGAATCGTGATTCCCCAATCCGGCAATCCCCATTCCCCTCCCTGGACCCTGAAGGCTAAATCAGAGTTTTAGAGACGATCTGACGAATTCTCTTTGACCTAAAGCTAAAGCTCGGGCTCGGGGCTCCTTTGCTGTAACTCAGTCTGTGAGTTGTGACTACTATCTGAGTGTCTTCGACTCGTCGTGCTCCTTTGAATCTGGGTATGTTTGAATCTAGGGGCTCTTGTGCTGTAAGCCTGTAAGGGGTTTCTTTTTTCTTCTTTGCAAGTAGTGTTAGTGTTTGAATCTGAAGTTCTGAACCTTTTTTTCTAACTTGGTTTCTGATTTTCTGCTGAAGCATGAAAATGCCGGAGGAAGTGAAACTCTGCTTAAATGATTAAATCTATGTTGCTTAAAATTTCCATATAATTAACTTTGACATGCCATTATTATTTTTTTCTTTTTTCATTCTATGTTTGTCTCCCAATTTTCTCAAATCCTTCTCACCCCGTCACATAAAAGTTATTTTTAAATATAAAGTATGAATAATTTAATTTTAAAAATTAAAATAGACAATAATCTATACTTATTCATAAAAACTTTGATATCATATCAAGTACGATTATTTTAACTCAAAAACTTAAAATTTTTAAAAGAATGCTCATAAATAATTTTATCATACGCTCTTATGGAACCCAAATCATTACACTCAATGATAAAAAGTTATCAATTAAGCCAGTGATTTACCATTCACAACTCCAACAATTTTCAATAAGGAAACTATATATGAGCTTACTAGTTACTAGCAGTATTCAGTATACGTCGATGATTAATACATATATGCTAACTTATTAATTAATATTGTCATGGCCCTATTCCAAGGTTCAACACGAGGCCAATCGACCTAAAGACAAATCTGTCCCCAATCCAACCTGTAAATAACATACTATAGATACATAACATAGATCTATCTTATTACTTCTAATTAGTACACTAATACTTATCATTTCAGGAACTTTTGACTGATCTAATTTGAGCATCAAAGCCATCTACTCAACTTGTAGCTCACGCTTATTTGGCTACAGGATAGTACTCGACCAGAATTCGAATCCGACCTAACTTGAAACTTAGCCCAGGTACAAAGCAGGCATTGTCAAATATCTTTTTTTTTTTTTTGCAAAAGAAAAAAAAAACTGTTGTGAACACCTAATTTTGTCTGGATTTTTTTTAAAAACAAAAAAAAAACAAACAAACAAAAAAAACAAACAAACAAAAAAGGTAATAAATAATAATGATAATAATAATAAACAAAAATGTAAATAAAAATAAATTAATAAATGAAAAATTAATTAAATAAGTAATTTAAAAAAAAAACAAACAAAAAACAAAACGGAAATTAAAAAAAATGTGTTCTGGCCCAACAGCTCTCTCTCAAACCCAATCTCCCTTCTGGCCCAATTTTCCCTTAGCCCACCAGAACCCCAACCCATTCCAACCGGAGCCCAACACTCCGATTCAGCCCAATTAGCTCATCCAACCCGGTCCACTCCTCTAGTCCGACCCGATTCCCCTTTAAGAATTCCCAAATCCCCCCGTCATTTTCACCCTCCTCCCTCTGAACCCTAATACTCTCCCCCGTCCCTTTCACTTTCCCCCTCTGTCTTCAGTTTCACGCGCGCCCCTCTCTGGCTCCTCTCCCTGTCCCTTTCATCTTTCCCTTCTCATGACCCTAATTCCCCCTGTACTTCGGATTGCTGGTTCCCTCGGTGTACCGGTTTACCCCTCTGAGTTTCAGCCTCTGTCACGGACAGCCGTAGCCCCCCATTTGGTTTCCTTCTCGGTTGCTTTCGACAAAGTCAGTATGGCTTCACCATTTTCAGCAATCCTTATCCACGGGATTTTGAAGATTTCCACTTCCTCGGGGCTGTCTGGTCAACTCCAGAAATGTAGCATGCGCGACCATATCACTGTTGCAGCGATTTACTTTGGTTTGCCGGCTCTGTTCGTGGGATTGTGGCAAAAGCAACGGGATTTGGCTTCTTCCCTCCCCTATAAACACAAGGGAGTTCGATAGAGCTAGGGGGGATTTTTCTGAGAGAGAATGGGAGGAAAACACCATTTTCTGTAATTGTGAGAATTTTGGGCGTGCATTTGGTTTGGGGACGGTACCAACTATCCTAGGGCTTCGAGGTTTGGATTCTGTCACTCCTGTAATCTGTAGTTCAAATTTAGCCATAGTTCATCTGTTTCCTGCATGGGTGAGTGGCCCCTGGTTTGAATTGGGGAAAATTTCATTCTGAGATTCTGAGTTTTTTTTGTGTATCTGCGGTTTGAAATGGCTGATTCTTGCTTGAGTAGGCTGAATGAATTTCATTTCTCCTGTTTATAATAGCCTTCTCTGTTTATATGATTTTGGTGTTGCGTGCTTAGTTCTGAGATTATGATGGTTTGCATTTGGGAATGTTATTCAAGTGATTATCATATGCGCATGTTTTCTGACTGAGTTTAGGAGTTCTTTGGCCTGGGGAAGATTGGGAATTTGGTTCTGATTGTCTGATGTCTTAGGATATGTGTTAAATTAAGGTCCTTTTGGCCGTTAGCATTCAGGGGCTGCTGCATCAGGGGTTTCTAACTCTTTTCTGTGCATTTCTGGGAAAGTTACGAGTAGCTCTGGCTCCAGAATTGACAGGGCCCAATTCTTTTTTTTTTTTTCAGAATAGTGAAGTGGGCTTTAGGGGTTAACTCTCAATTTTTAATAAGTTTTAAAGGGCCCACTTAAACTAATTTAAAAGGGGTCCAAAGGCCCAATGATTAAAAAAAAACGCTGGCTCCAAGGGTCCAGTTACATGCCTGCAAGAATTAAATGAAATTCCACGTCCTTATGAATGAGATTTTGATTTAAGTGTCTTAGTAATATCAGTTTAGTTACAATACATGCGAAAGGGATATTCATGTTCTAATACTAAAAATGAAAAGTTATATTTTGATTCATAATCTTTTCATAAATTGCATTTTGACCCATAACTTTTATAAATTATATCTTTGACACATAATTTTCATAAATTACAATTTGACCCTTATCTTTTCATAAATTACATTTTTGACCCTTATATTTTCATAAATTACTATTTGACCCCTATCTTTTCATAAATTACAATTTTGACCCATAATTTTCGTAAATTATATTTTGCCCCAATATTTCTAGAAATTTTAGTTTTGGCACGAAATTGGATGATCTAAAATTTGGTTAAGGGCAATAAAACCACCATTCTTATTCCACTCGTGAATGTTTAGGGGATTTCTAGTAGAAGTTTATCTTCTCTGAAGTCCTGATTTCTCTAACGTCCAGTGGAGTTACTCACTCCCCAACGTTTAAAACCCTTGGATTTTTAGTGGAAGTTTATCTTCCCCGATGTCCCACTTTACCCCATTTCTAGACCATTGGTGGGATCCTACTTCCCCAAAGTCTCGACCTTCACAAACATTCAATGGAGACTATTTCTCCCCAATGTTCTAGTTTCCATAGACTTTCAGTGAAATTTTATTTTCCCAAAGTCTCAGTTTTT
>JASKGM010000010.1:756231-800362 GCA_034509205.1 Ceratonia siliqua | reverse complement strand
AACCTATACTCCGGGGTACAGTAGGATAAAAGAACTTGCCTGCATGTGGTCAAGCCACAAAGTAAGACCAACAAGAGATGAACCAGCAGATAATTTTCTAAAATCAGCCCCCCAGTCCTTCTCAGCGACTCTGCAATTAGTAGATACAAGTATTAAGCAATAGAGAAGGTAACACTAGGCAATAATTTTGATAAGACACTTTTATTAACATAAAACTGCTGAGACACATTATGTCCAAAAAGTGAGTATTAGTCTTCAACACCAGAACTCTCCATTTGTTTCCACAGACTAATCTGGTCTCTTTTATTGTCTTTTGGTTTTCTTTTTAAATCTACCCAGTTACTCAAAGATCCGGTATGTCTCAGCAGTTTATAACTTCAACAAAAGCATATCACAACTAAGAAGTTTGGAGAAGAAACTTTGATACCTACCTAAAGACATCATGGTGATAAATGCTTCTCTTGATTGCCAATTGGAAAACCCATGATGCAGTGGCCCGGAGTTCAAATGCCCACAAGAGATCCACCAAAGCATTGACAAAGTTAAAGGCTGCATTGTCTTCCATAGGTTCTAGTCTCTCCAGACATTGGTCCACCTCTGAAACCAGCGACTCAGATTTTTCTCTCAGAAGCCTATAGAACAAGTAGTTTTAGTTGGACAAATATGAGAAATTAAAAAACAATTAAAAGGTTAAAAAAAAAAAAAGTGTGATGCTTCCTCTTAGTATAGAAAACTAATAATTACCTGATTGGAAGATCAAAGCCAGTGGCCTGGAGTGCATTTAAAAGATTAATGGCCTCATTTGCTCCCTGAGACAAGCTTGCTGCTCTGATAAAGCACGTCCAAATTCTATGATCTGGTTCCACACCTGCTTCCTTCATCTCTGCGAGCTTTTGAATTCCAGCTTTAAAATCTCCATTTTTGAGATATGCATCAATAACAGAGCTATAAGGTAGAGTAGTTAGAACCAATCCAGTTGTTCTCAAGTTTTCAAGGACTTTTTCAGCTTCCTCGGGCTGCTCAGAGCTGCCATAAGAAACCAAAAGCAAGTGCATGGTGGCAACTGTGGGCTCTATCCCTGCTTCTTTCATCATGCCCAATAGATTTTCAGCTTTCAGATGATCCCCAGAATTTCTATAAATTTTCATCATTATATGATAGAAAGAGCGGTCTAGTTTATAACCATTTGATCTGAGCTCTTCAAAAAGTTCCTCAGCCTGTTCAAACAGTTGTTGCTTACCAAATGCTGCAATCAGGCTTTTGTATGTGTCCAGCTTAGGTTCCATACCAAGTCTTCTCATTTCATGCATCAGTGACAAACCTTCTTCGGGTCTTCGATCTCTGCAGTACATTATAATTAATGTATTATAAGTTTCCTCATCTGGTTTAAGATCAGCATCTTGAATCTTCTGGTAAACAACAGCCATCTTTTTAAAATCCTCAATACCTGAATATAATTTAAGCATAGAATTCCAAATTCGAAGATCAGGCTTAAATCCTGCCTCTTCCATCTCACATAACATGGCTTCTACATCCCTTACTCGTTTAGCTTTGCAGAATAAACCCATCATAATTCTGTAAAGATGCATGGTGGGAAAATAACCTGCAGCTTTCATTCCATGGTATACCTTCTGCACCTCAAATAGGTTTCCTACCTGAGCAAATGCTTCAAGCATCAAAAGTATGGAACTCTTACTTATCTTAAACCCCATATCTTGGAGCTCCTGGATAACCACATAAAGTTCATTCAATCTCCCATCAACAATTAACGCTTGTAATAGTCCGTTAACGGAATCTACAGTTGGGGCAGGACCATCTCTCATCATTGTATTAAAAATAGCTCTAGCTCGCTCGTAACAACCACTGAAGGCGTAAGCATGTATTAAAGCATTCCAGACCTTTCTATCAACTGTTGAACATCTTTGCTTAACACTTCCCACTAAACTTTCTGCCTTTTGCCATAGCTTTAACATTCCATAGGCTTCAATAATATCAATATAAACAGATACATGATCAAGTACAATGCCTTTTTTCTCTGCATAATATAGTAAATGGTGCGCTGTCTCAGGGAATCCCATTTTACAGTAGACAGACACCATGCCCTGGTACAGACATATAGAAGGCTCAACACCATTGAATCTCATGTCAGAGAAAATCTGAGAAGCTATGTCAAAGAGTTCATTCTGCTTGCATTCCTGAATAAGAGACTCATACATAGTACAACTTTTACTAAACAAGCCAAGTGCCCCTTTATTTCTGTATTCCTCCAAGGCAGCATCTAACTTTTGAGCCTTGCAAAGTATAATGATGAGTGCTTCTGTTATCAGTTGACTAGAATCTGGAGCGTGCTCTCTCAAGAATTCAAGCAGTTCGCATGCTTCTGAGTATCTAGCAGAAGAGCTGTATGAACTCATAATAGATAATAGATTCTCATGATCCAGTTCATAGCCCTTGCTGATGGCAGCTCTCAATGTTTTAGCAGCATGATCATAACATTCTCCTTTGACAAGAACAGAAGAAATAACTTGTGGATTCATAACACTCAGTTCTTCCATATCTCTTACAATGCTATCAACAACTTCCCACTTGTTTTCCCTCACAAGGACTCGTAGCATGACCTCATAAAGGGCATTATCCGGGGTGAAGCCTTCGCGAACCATTTCCTGATACAACATCATTGCCTTTTTTATCTCATTGAACCTCAGAAAGATATCCAACATAACTGAATATGCTAAACGATCCGCTTTGATCCCTGACTTAAGCATGCAATTAAATGTCTCCTCAGCCTCCACTTGCTTTCCAGCCTTCGCATAACCACAAATTAAAGCGCTAAATGTGTGCAAAGTGGGCTTCACTCCTGCATCCAACATTTCAGACATCACATTTGCAGCCTCCACTATCTTATTTGCTTTTCCAAGTGAATCTACCAAAACAGTATATGTAACAGCATCAGGATTTCTGCCGGACAATTTCATGTCTCTGTAAAGCTGCAATGCTCGGTCATGCTGGCCTTGCTTTCCATACATGTTTATGATAGTGTTGTATGTCATCTCATCCTTGCCAAACCCCATTTTCACCATTTCTTCGCAAATATCCCTTACCTTCTCTGTATTTTGTTCTTTCGAAAAAGCATACAATAAAGAATTATATGTCACCGCATCAGGGAAAAATCCTTTAGACTCCAATTCTTTAAATAGATGCTCAGCTTTCACAGAAAGCCCACATCTACCATATACTGAAATCATAGCATTGTAAGTCCATAGATCAGGTTGACAATTGTTCCTCTCCATATCGTTAAAAATGTTGATTGCTTCCTCCAAATTTGACCCTCGTGAACAAGCACTTATTAGGGTATTATAAGTTATTATATCTGGTCTAAGGCCAGACCTCCTCACTTCATCTAAAAGTTGAAGAGCTAAATCAGGCACCATAGCACCAGACTTCATCCGGGCATTAATCAAAGTATTGAAACTCACCAGGTCTGGCTCACATCCTCGTTCACGCATTAAATCAAGCAGTTCTTGCACCTTGTTGAACCGACCATTCCGTGCATACACACCCATCATGGCATTGTACACTTGGACTGTATTATCTATGGCTGGCTCAGCCCGAGTGAAGATCTCCACTGCTAATGCTTCTTGATTACCTTTTCCCAGCACTGACAAGATGGTTGCAAGCATCCTTGCATTTGGCGAGTACCAGTGCCGCAAATTTAACCACTCATAGACCTCAAGTGCACGTTGCCAGCTCGTTTGCCCAACCCATTTGACCACGAAGCAAAAATCAGTTGGCGTCATCTGAACTTTCCGGTCATCCAACACATCAGCCACAAACTCCTCAGACTTCAACCCCAGAATCCTATCCGTCAAATACTTCACTCTCTCCCTCCAATCCTTGGCTCTTTTAAGCGCCAATTTGTTCATTTTCTTGACCCTCGTCTTGCTACGCCTCCCCAACGCTTCCTGGTTTTCATCATTCACATCCAAAGGTTCAAAGTTATCTGGTTTCTGGATTTCCTTGTTGGCCTCAAAATCCGCAACTTTAACAGGAGTGGTAACTGCGAATTGGGTCTGCGTAGATGGGTAGATTTCAGAGAATTTCAAGTGCGGCCATCTGATTGAAGGTGACGCTCTTCTATACGTAAACTTCTGAGAACTGGCACATTTGGCATTCTCATTATCGCTATGATTGAGTTCCTCAGAGCCATTACTAGCATCGACGGTACGAGAAGCCGCAGAGCTTGAAGAGCAAGAAAGAGCAGTGTTACTTGGTGGCTTGGAACAAGATGAAGACTTTGAGTTTGAATCTGCTCGCTGAATTGAGGTTATAGGCGTGAAAGTCAGCACCCCTGAAACGAACATGTTTGATAGAGAGGAAACATTAGGAGGAGACACAAAAACAACGACGATATATTTTATTTTCCTTATACATTGGTGGTGGGAAGCTCCCGCTATACATCGAGTTTGGAAAGTATCTTCCGGGCTTTTGGCTGTAGAATGAGATAACAGAAAATATTCTATCTAAAATTGCCGCTCAACTTATACCAACACGGATAAAGCGATGAAGTCTTCAATTTTTTTGTTAGCTGAGTAATCAGTATCGAATATGTTGTACAATGAAGGAACGCCTGGGTTCAACATAATTCTACAAACATCCTCAAAAGTTTGTAAATTTAATGTATATAAATGTTGAAAATAATTTATTAAGCAATGTTTTCTCAACTTCTCTTTGTTAATAGGGATTAATTATATGTGTGATTTTTTTATTATAATTAATATTTGTAAGGGTCAATGTATAAATTTTTTTGTTATTATTATTTTATTTAAACTGATATGGCAAAATTCTTAATGTATGCGATAAGATTCAATCAAGTAATATTGTTGTAGTGATAATAATCAATGTTGGATTATTTAAGTTAAGATAACAAGGAGAGTAATGTATACAATAAGCTTATACATAATGATAGATTAAACATATACATAGAGTCACCCTCTAGCTCTCGAACATGTGACAATAATGGTATTGGAGCTTTTAAAAATAACCAAGCCGAGACAGAGTTATTTAGAAGGACCGAGAACTAGAAAAGCTAAAAAAAAATCTGGAGAAGTTACGAAAATTTTACGCTTGGTCTTATGAAAAGCATCATTTAGTTTTCTTTAAAAAATTCGAAAGTGTTTAATGGAAAGGCCAAATAGTCTGACGAGGAAAAAAATGTCTAGAGAATTCATGAAGAGCATATATATTTCTCTGTTTCTTTTGAAATGTCTGAGGAAATATTTATTTTCAAATTGGCATAATTTGGAAAGGTGAAATTTTCTAAAGATGATTTTAAAAATTAAATAGGTGAACATTACAATATATATACCCTTCAAAAGGAATTCATTTTGGAATTCGAAACAAGAAAATAATGAATTTTTTTAATACAAAATAATGCTTCTAAAACTTTTCTCCTAATCACAAAATTCAAGTAACAACAGAAGTTCATAATCGAGAAATATCAACAATAACATAAACAGAGTCGTTATGTAACAACCAATGAAAGTAGAATGTGAATAAGTACAAATGGAGCAACAAAAGATGGTTTTTATCAATTCTACTCATGATATGTGTTTATGAGTGCAATTACCTAGGTTAGGCTCACAGTTTTTATTGAACAGTTAGATACCTCTACATACTTTAATCAAAAACCTAAACCTGGACAGGTAGAGTTGGGTGTGATACACTGAGGGCATTTGGTATTAGTGACTTTTTTCATTCTTGAAAATTATATTTTTTGAAAATTATGATTATCAAGAATGTTATAAAATACATTTGATTGGCCTTAAATATTTCTAAAAATATTAACTTGAATCTTTTATTTTTATGTTTGATTTAAGTACAACTTTACTTGAAATGTTAAGAGTATTTATATAAATACCTATAAATAATCTTTCATTTTTTTACTTACTTCTTCATATATAATAATTAATAAATATTGAACACAAGTTAATCTATATAATTATATTATTTATTATTATTCTATTAATTTTAATATAAATAATATTTATTTTATTAAATATTTTTAAAATATTTTAATATTTATAATAATTAAAAAAAATTATATGCATGAGATAAAGAAAAAGTGAACATTTTATATTTAGAAAATTTTTTCATGTTCATAAGAATTTAAGAATACCACCACTCCTATAAAAATATTTTAGTGAAAAAATTGGCTAAAAATTATTCTTAAAAATTTTAATTTTTTGAAAATAATTTTTAAAAAATGTATATAGAATTTTTTGTTTTCTAAATTATGATTTCCAATCAATTAAAAAGAATCAACCTATCAAACGTTACCATAGTAATTGATTAAGAAATAATTTCGAAACTTAAATTAGCAACTAGGGATGTAAAATTGTTTCAGATCATTAAGTTAATTAAGCCATATGATTTCATTCTGGCATACACAAGCGTTGCTACATCAACATGTTATATATATATATATATATGAGCTATATCAATTTATTAAATTTGGGATAATATTTTTATATTACTTTCTAATAAATTCTATCAATTAATTATTAAAATAATAACTTAAAAAAAATTAGAAAAATGAGACAATTTTTTTTCTCAAATTTTAAAAACATGTTTTATAGTTTTTAAAATGTTTAGAAATGTGAACTTCATTTACTAGAAAATGAAAATTGTACAAGTCAGGTAAACACACGTTTTTATACTTATTTTCTATTTTCACTGAAAATAAAAACAAAAAGCGATTAAAGCAAAAGCACCTTAAAAAATTCACCCGTTTAGGTTTTTACGCAATTTATACAGTCGGTTAGATTTTATTAGAAAACTTGGGAAATCGCACAAAAAGACTAACAAAATTTCTTAAAGAAATTAATCACAAAAATTATAAATTACACGAAATATATATTTAAGGAAAAATTAATGTCAGTTGCACGGAAACCAGAAAATTTTAAAGAAAATATTAACAAAATATGTAAATTCCACGAAAACTTATACGTAAAGAGTTCAATTGATAAGTTTTTAAATATAAGGTGGTAAATTATACACAACTTATAACTATAGGGAATTATATGCTATTTAGGCATAATATTATCAAGACTTTCACCAATAATTTTGAAGTGTTTTAGGTTCAGCATATAAATTAGGGGCTTATTCCCATATCGCTTAGGGTAGGAAACTTTTATACTTTTATTTTATGTTTATTTTATGTTTTTATTTTTTAATATTGATTAATTATTTCATATGTTATATATATTTTTTAGAATTTTTTGAAATATTTTTAAAATTTTTTTACATTTTTATGTATTATTCGCTCATAATTTTTTTTGATACTATTTATGCATAAGCAAAAAAATTTTAAAAATTTTTAAAAATTATATGACATAACAAATAATTAATTAATATCAAAAAATAAAAAAATTGAGATAAAAAATACAAAAAATTATAAATAAATACTATTATTTTTAAGCTACAGCCTCAAAATAAAACTGTAACTTAGAATTCACTTATAAATAAACTAGTTGTAAACCCGTGAGCATAAAAATTTATTAAAATTAGTTTATAAAATATTTTATTAATTTATAATGAGAATATTATTTTTATTAAAAGATGTAATATTCACATGATAACTATTAACAATTGAAGAAGAAAAAAGAAATCAAAGCTTAATTGATCAAAAAATAAAGAAAAATTAAGAGAGTGTTCACTTGAGGCAATTTCTTCAACTTTTACATATAACTAAACAATATAATTGAATAAAGAAAAAAAGTAAAAACAATATATAAATAATAATAAAAGCGAAGAGATAATTATAGTTTAATTAATTTAAAAAAAAAAAAGAATATCCACTTGACACAATTTCTTCATGTATCACTAAATAGTAAATACTATGGGTATTTCATCCTCCTCTTCTTATATCCTCTAGTACTACTTTGTTGAAGAAGGAAGAAAGGGTAGTATTTCTCATAAAATAACTTTTTTCAATTCACTTCTTATAATTTGCGATCTTTTGATTAACTTTCTCTACTTACTTCATATTTTCAAATACGTACAATGGGTATTTAATATTTATAGGTATAACATATATGACCCTAGCTTTAGCACATAGCTACATGAATTTTCAATTAATACAACCATATACAGCTGACATTAATCTAGATAGTGTTTACAATTCGGAGTATTTTTTTTAGAAACAATTTAAAATAATATAAAATAATTTGTTTCTTAAAAAATTAAAAAAAATCAAAACACAAGTATTCAAAAATAAATAAATAAACCAAGAAAAGGTAAAAAAAATTCTTTTGATTTTCTTTAGATTCTTTTAAATTGTTTCTTAAAATAAAAATTTATAAAACACCTATGATAGTAGCACAGGAGGTAACTTAGAAATTCTCAATTTTGATACATGAACCATTATATTCTAAGTATATTACCATGCCTTGAACTTTAACTAACATATAAAAAATATCAAATTATTAATTTCAATAATTTATGAGGTTTATATGGAAGTGTGTATGAATTACTAATTAATACACTATACATGAATCATATTAATGTTGACAAATGCATTAGTTATCATACTCTAGGTACATGATTAAGCATAAACTTTAACCTATAACAAATATCAAATTGCTAATTTTAACAATGTAAGAGGTTTATATGAAATTTTACATAAATTATTAATAATGCATCATACATGACTAATTAAGATATATGAATTATTTTATTTATATTCTAAATATATAACCAAGCATTGAGCTTTGCATATAGAAAATATCAAATTATTAATTTCAATAATTTAAGAGATATTATATGGAAGTGCATAAAATATTAAGAATTTGTTGTCTAGTAATTAATTAAAGTATTTTTTATGTCACCATGTGATCCATATAAATTTTATACTATTAATATTACTAGACACTTGGCATAAAATCAGAATACATACTCAATTTTTATATGTAGTATTGATATAAGTGCCCACTGAGAATGAGTAAATTAACTCTTTTAATTAAATTAGACTCTAACTACATTTAAGTTTAATTAAACAACATTTGACCCAATAATGATTTAGGAGAGTTAAAGCATTTAATTCAATTGATAAGTAATCAATTACAACGATAAGGGGTTAATTTTTAATTTTTAATATTAAGCATTAATCAGTGTGACGAGTTAACTTTGTGTGCACACATGAAATAACCATAGGTGACACTATATTTGGTCATCTCTTAAGAAATATGCGCTGTGCTGTTAAGTTGACTCGAGCAACTTTACTGCATTGATGCTACGATCTATCAAGCTTGTGTGCCATGTCTCTTCCAAAAGTTGTTGCTTTCGCAATCTTTCTGCTTCCAGTGTAGATACCATAGCCCAAAATATTCAAGAGCAAATACGTGCTCTTTCCAGGCATGGCAACCTTCATGAAGCTCTTTCACTTTTTTACAACCATAATATACCCATTCAGTCCTCTTTGTCCCGCCAAACCTGTGCTAGTCTGTTCCACGCTTGTGCTCGCCAACAGTACCTCCAAGGAGGTATGACTTTGCACCATTACGTACTTGAAAAGGACCCCACAATTGAAACGGACCTCTTTGTGACTAATCACCTTATAAACATGTACTGCAAGTGTGGCCACATAGCCTATGCCCACTACTTGTTTGATCAAATGCCACATAAAAATATTGTTTCTTGGACTGCTCTCATTTCGGGATATGCCCAATCTGGTCATGTCAGAGAGTGTTTCACTCTTTTCTCTGGCTTTTTAGTGCACTGCCGCCCAAATGAATTTGCTTTTGCAAGTTTGCTTAGCGCATGTGAGGAGCATGACATTAAATGTGGCAGGCAGGTACATGCAGTAGCTTTGAAATTTTCTTTGGACGCCAATATTTATGTTGCAAATGCTCTTATTACCATGTATAGCAAGTGTTCTGGCTGCAATGGAGTTTATGATGATAGAACTGATGAGGGCTGGACCATATTCAAGTCAATGGAGTTCCGGAATCTTATATCTTGGAATTCAATGATTGCAGGATTTCAATCTCGTGGACTTGTGGACCAAGCCATTCACCTGTTTACACAAATGTATCGAAATGAAATTGGGTTTGACCGTGCCACACTACTTAGTGTCTTCTCTTCATTATCTGAATGCAATACTTCTGATGACATTGACAGACATCTTAGGAGCTGTTTCCAATTGCACTGTCTCACTATCAAAAGCGGGCTTATTTCAGAAGTTGAAGTGCGAACTACATTGGTGAAAACCTATGCAAATCTTGGAGGAAGCATTTCTGACTGTTATAGGCTCTTCTTTGAAACAAGTTTTCATCAGGATATTGTGGCATGGACTGCTATTATCACAGTGTTTGCAGAAAGGGATCCTGAGCTGGCCCTCCTTCTTTTCTGTCAAATGCATCGAGAAGATTTTGTACCAGACTGGCATACATTCTCAATTGTTTTAAAGGCTTGTGCAGCCTTTGTGACTGAGCAACATGCCTTAGCAGTTCATGCCCAAGTGATTAAAAAAGGGTTTCAAGAAGACACAATACTTTCAAATGCCTTGATTCATGCTTATGCAAGGTGTGGATCCTTAGCTTTGTCTGAACAAGTATTTGATGACATGGGTTGCCGCCGCGATTTGATTTCATGGAATTCGATGCTTAAATCTTATGCCTTACATGGGAAAGCTAAAGATGCACTGCAGCTCTTCCACCAAATGAATGTCCATCCAGATTCTGCAACTTTTGTTGCTCTTCTCTCAGCTTGCAGCCATGCTGGATTTGTTGAAGAAGGAGTGAAAATGTTTAACTCCATGTCTGAGAATCATGGTATTGTTCCTCAGCTAGAACACTATGCCTGTATGGTTGACCTTTTTGGACGAGCTGGGCAAATGGTTGAGGCTAAGGATTTGATAAGCAAAATGCCAATGAAACCTGATTCTGTAATTTGGAGTGCATTACTTGGATCTTGCAGGAAGCATGGTGAGACTCACATGGCCAAATTAGCAGCAGATAAACTTAAGGAGTTAGAGCCTGAAAATTCATTGGGTTATGTGCAAATGTCTAACATATATTCTTCCAGTGGTAGTTTCATTGAAGCTGGCTTGATTAGGAAGGAAATGACAGGTTCTAAAGTGAGAAAAGAACCCGGATTTAGCTGGATTCAGATTGGGAAGCAGGTCCATGAGTTTGCCTCTGGTGGTCTACATCATCCACAGAGAGAGTTCATATTCAACCGGCTTGAGATATTGATTGGACAGTTAAAGGAGATGGGTTATGTGCCAGAGACAAGCTTTGCGTTGTATGACACAGAAGTGGAGCACAAAGAGGAGCAGTTGTTCCGTCACAGTGAGAAGATAGCTTTGGCATTTGCCTTAATGAATGAAGGCAGTTTGCCTTTTGGTGGTAATGTCATAAAAATTATGAAGAACATCCGTATTTGTGTAGATTGCCATAACTTCATGAGATTAGCATCAGATCTATTTCAGAAGGAGATTATTGTGAGAGACTCAAACCGGTTCCACCATTTTAAAGATGCCCTATGTTCTTGTAATGACTATTGGTAGCATATTACCTAATGCCCCCATACCTGGTACGTTGGTTTTTTTAACTGCCAGTGTTCTTAATCACCATGCACATGATTGACTTGAGTCATAATTGGTTGTGATTTCTGAGATTTCTTGAAATTTTGAGCTAACGTTAAGTAATACTTTTTCAAGTTTATCCCCAGCCTGAGTGTTGGGGTATATCTCACTATGATTTCTTTTGCATAATGTACTATCTGCCATTTTTATTTGTTGTCAAAAGTACTAACAAGTTTTTCCTTTCCTTTTGTCTAACTGGCAAAATCCCTGTTGTCCACAAAAATTGTATTTTCTCCGGAGATTATTCATAAATAAAATCTATGGTTTCTTCCATCTGTGTTGCAATGTGTGCTAAGTGGATTTCCTTTGATAAATCCACCCTTGTGAACCTCCTCTTCTTCTTTAATAAAATATTTTCTTTTATTAGGGGGGAAAGAATGTTATTCTTGTAAAGGATTTTTGGATTGAAGAGAAAATATCAAGGAGAGAACTCAGTAATAGGTGAGGTTGAAGTTGGAACAAGAAAATTAGGGCTTAGAAACCTCTGAAATATGAAAATATAATAAGACAACTGAATATAATATAATAAGGATTATTTATACTAGGGCTACTAATATATCGCTAAGCCCAGCCAAAAATTTACTAAAACCCATCTAACCATAGACAAAAAAAAGTAGTCATAAAAAGATCATGTGCTAGTCCTATGACTACTTAATGACAATTATCAACACAATAAAATCAAAACAGAACGAATATAAACAAACAACTCATAATACAATAAGATGGACAATGTTACTCCTGCTCATGCAGAACCAGAATCATCTCTGTCTGTTCCAAATGTTCTGATAAATATATGGACCAATAGCCTGGTAAATTCAGTCTGCTCTGCACTTCTCTTCACACAAGGCTCGAAATGATGTTTATTAATGAACGCATTAATTGATATGAATGTCAAATTTATCACACTAGAAGCCAAAGAATGCTATCTATCTATTATTTTCTTCTGCCTGCTGGCTAGTTGGTTGTGGTCTCTACATCTTGTTCTCATCTTCACTTTCCAGTTGTCTCTGTAGAGGAGATCAAATTCAACCGAGAGATAAACTTTCAGATTGCATTTGTTGCTCAAAAACCAGTTGCAGTAAATGCCATGTCAGACGCATTATACACATAAAATGATGGTAAAATTTCTAATTCATTTGTCTTTTCTTGCTTTCAAATACTTGCGCAGAAAGTGATTTTCTTCTATGAGCAGCTTCTAAAGTTGAAAGAAAAAATATTCTTTATTTTGCTATACTTATTGAAGCAGTTTTCCTCATTTGATAATGAATTATTTTTACAAAGATATTCAGATTACCTTTAGCAGTCTGAATGTTAAATTTGAAGCGCAAAATGAATGCTTGCTATACTTATTGACGTAGTTTTCCACATTTGATAGTGAATGATTTTCGTGAGATATGCAGTTTACATTTTGCAGTGTGAATGTTAAATTTAAAGCCCAAATTTAATGCTTGCTTTGCTTCTTCAAGATTAGTAGTAATGTATATACTGTTAGGTATGACTTTTATTTATTTATTGTCAGCGCTTATGTGAACAGGCTGTTAAGGTTATCATGGAAGTGTAGGGAATTGAACAAAATATTGTAATGCTCAATATGTTAGTTGTAGAAGATTTAGGAGAAGGTTTTTTTTTTTTTTTTTATGTTTTATTCTGCTTCTAAATATATTTGAATTCAAAAAAACTGATTAGGAGAGTTTTACTTTGACTAGGAATCTGGTTAGGAGAGTCTTAGCTTTATGTATTTCTTTTTACATGGACTCTTAAAGATTAGTTGAGATTTCTAAGGGAACCATTCAAACTTAAATGGTTCCTATGTTTCTCGATTGATTTTTCAAATAGTATCATATTATTTTCTTCCCTAAACTGACATGGTATCAGAGCCTCACTCTTTAAACGTTAACGGCAAAAACTGCCATGACTGGAGGGTGCAGGAACTAGTCTCCTTCAAGGATGACAACAGAGAGTGAACAATCTGAAACCATTGTAGTAAGCAGTAGGATAGAGCTCTCTACAACACATTCTCCCCTCCAACTTACAGTCCACAAATTAAATGGTAAGAATTACCTAGAGTGCGCTCAGTCCATGAAGCTAACTATTGACGACAGAGGTAAACTCGGCCATTTAACAGGAGACGTTAGCTAACCAGTAGAAAAAGAAGTCTACAAGCATAGAGTCAGAAAATTTGCTAGTGATTGCTTTGCTTATCAATTAAATGGAGTCATCTATTGGGAAACCCCATCTCTTTCTTCCAGTTGCCAAAGATGTGTGGGACCTGGCTATACGTGTGATAAGTGCTTAATTTCATATTATTTTATGTCGAATTCTTCTATGTTTAATTGCTTAGTTCCTTGAATTTCTTGAGTTTTTATTAGTGTTCATATTTTGCAGTTGTTTTGGAAGATAAAAATTAATAAAGGATGAAATGCATTAAATTGGACAAGTTTTGGGACAATGTAGTTGCAAAGTCAAGAGAAAAGGCATGCACAAGCCAAAATCCAGCAAGTTGGGCACTGCATCACTCCTAGCCATGAACTAGAGACATCCCAACAAAGGTGCTGCAACGCCAAGGCAGGGAAACAATGCCTTGCACCAGGGCTGGCTGCCACGTCACCCCCAAGGAATTCTTCCCCAAATTTCAATCTAGGGTAGGGCGTTGTAGCACCCAAGGATCCAAGCTGCAATGCCCTCATGCGTCCTTTCAATAAAAACTAGCAACCTACATTAAGATAAGGAGCTTTACACTTCAGAAAATAAAGAGAAACAAGAGAGGAGAAGAGCTTCGAGTGCTTGCTTTGGAGAAGATTATCTGCGTAGAGATCTTCAGAGTTTTATCGTTCATCTTTCTATACTTCACTCTCTTGAGTTCATGATGTTGTTAAATTTTATTTCTATAGATTTTCTGAATATGCTTTTCTAAATTCCCTTTTGGTTGTGGGTGAATTCAAAGCTCTAGACTTGATGTTGTGATTGATGTCTTAATATTATTCTCCATGCTTCCTTGCAAAATTGTCTATACTCTTCTATGATTCTTGTTTATGATTATTATCTTGATTTGTTTGGGTGGCCAACTAAATGAACATTGATAATCATCTAATGTTAGAGTAGGGAATTTGATCCGTAATTGTTTTATTTTCCTATTCATGGGTAGCAAATTATAATAAGTGATTTTGGTCAAGTTTTCATTTATTGTAATGTGGAACATAACCTAAGTTAAATAATCCGAGCTTGTGCGTTTATTACTTAGACTAACCTATCTTTCTCATCTCAATGCTTCAGTTAAATTAAATCTAGTTAGAGACATCATTCTGTTTAATGGTAAACTAAGGAAAGATTGGGGTAACATAGCTTGTTACTGTCTACAATTGGTAATTTTAATAGGAAGTTGGGAACAATATTAGGGTCATGATCATTGTCAATATTTAGTAGTGGAGAATGAACCTTTAACCAGTTTTATCATCATTGTCTTCAGTGTTAGTTTACTTTATGCTTTGCAATTCTAAGTTTTCTTTTAATTTAATTATTCACAACCCCTCATTTTATATTTATTAGTTAACTTGTGGTAGTTAGAATACGTAGCTTATCAATTAAAATCAATCATTTGCAAGAATGACCCTTGCTCATTACTATACTCACAAAGTGATCTTTTACTAGCAATGATTAATTTTGATACTCCTTTGGGAACACTGTGACTATACTCAGACCTGGAAAAACCATCATGAATTTTCTATTTAAAAACAAAATTGTGGCAATCAAGGCAAGGATCTCGAGAAGTCACGACGTACTACAATGAAATGGTGACCTTATTGCAAGAGCTAGACCTCTGTTATGGAGATGAATGGGATTGCCCAAATGATAATGTGAGGCACACAAAAAAAGAAGAAGAGGAAAATGATCAAGTGTTTGTGTTCCTTGCTAGAATCAATTAGGATTTGGAAGATGTGAGGGGTTGAATTCTTGGTAGAAAACCTATACCATCCATTAGAGAGGTTTTCTTGGAAGTTAAGAGGGAGGAGGCTAGGAGAAAGGAAATGTTGCCCAATCTAGCACCCAAATCTAGCCTAGAAACTGAAAGTTCAACTCTAGTTTTTAAAGGGTTTGACTCATATGGAGATAGGAGGAAGAAACCATGGCGTGATCACTACAAAAAGTCATGGCATACAAAGGAGACATGCTAGAAAATCCATGGCAAGCCTTAAAACTTTAAAAAGAAGAATGGATGTAATGGTAGGGTATTTCAAAACATGAGCGAATACCAGCACTGTCAAAACGGCCTGGCCCTCCTCAGGCCACAAGAAAAAAGGGCCGAGCCGAGCTCGTCCCTTTTTTCGCTAGACTTCTATTTGAAGGCCTAGCCTGACCCTATAAGGTTCTAAGGCCTAAGCAGGCTCAAACAAGCCTTATTAAGAAAATTAACAAACAATGATAAAATACACAAAAATTAATCAAAAAAGTCAACAAAAATATTCTAAATTATTTAAAACAAGTATATATCAACAAAAATAAATTATCCATAATAAACATTAAGTACAAATTAAATAATAATAAGATCATAAAATTATCCTAACTCAACATTATAAATTAAAACATTTATCAAGAATTATCTTCAACAATTATATTTGAATCTATTTTAGATGTTGCACCCATTTAGTCTTTTAAATCATCATCATCATCTTCATCTATCATCCATAAAGAATGGTATTTCCATTATTGTAACTCATTAGTCTTTGTAGTCATTCTCCTCTTTGGTTTAGAATCTTCTTTTTTTATTTGTAAAAATTGTTAAATATATACATCAAGTGAATAGATGTTTTGTACCGTTGCAATACATATGATGACGATCTTTGATAAAAAAGATGGAGAGACTTTCTCCGTCCAATTATCAATAATCTAGACATTTTATATGCACGAGTCGGTGAAGAGTAAAGTTATTAATGATTGATTAGTTCAATGAAAAATTGTAAATGTTCATTTTATTTTATTAGATTTGAAAATTGCATGATTTTGTAAATGTCGATGGGATTCGATTTGAATAAATTTATCTTTCTTATTAGAAAAAGGGGGGGTCCTTCACTAGAGAGCAAAAGAGTTGTGACCACTCCATCTGAAGTTTCACTGCCTTCACCAAAACTCATTGTTCCTGTTCCTGAAGTGTTAGGGTCAATATTGAAAAGCACCATATAAAGATACCCTTTTGCTACCACGAATGGTGCCCAATCCAACTATTACCATATCGTTTTCATTGAAAGTTCCCGATAAGCTCTTTTGCCCACACCCAAAATACAATGTCTTCAACAACCAGCTCAAGCCGATTGGTTCCTTTCCAAGCATGCTCCCTCTTAGCTACCAAAGAATCCGCGTAGCTATAACTGTAATCGAAAAGATTTTCAGGAGAGCAAGAGGCATCATAGAGTAAATCATAATACGGAGGAAGTTTTTGGTATATGGTTAATTTCATTCAAGTATTTGGCATTGTTGAATATTATTTCAATTACTTGACTTAGATTTCTATGTTTGATACATATCAATAAAATTACAACAGTACTAATATTCAACATACTTGCAGGCATATGATTCCTTTAAATTATAGGTATCTAATAGAATATCCCACATCTAATAATTCAATTAGTGATCCTCATGGGTTTAATTAGGTCAGGGAAAATAATGATAATATTTTAAATGATAAAAGAAAAAATTAAAACCAGGAAAAATTAAGAAAGAAAAGTAAAACTTCATATAAAATTAAGAGAGAAAAACTATATTTTGGCCATAAAAAAATATGACGACCCAAATAAATATCTTAATCCTCCTTCATAAATTAGTTGTGTCAGCTTTCTTCCTGTGAATTTTGATTAATATATGGGTCTTTTATATATATAAATGATGCATTTTATTTTTTATATCTTACACTTATGTATTTAAGATATAAAAAGTGAAGATATTTGTCTATCAAATACCTCTAAGTGATAAGGTATGTGTTGGACTTGTAAGGCATTGGAATTTTCTGTTTATAGGAATCACAACAAGGTGTACATAGTGCCACACTATATTAAGAGGTGTTCTAAAGGAGCGCTTCATGAGATAGCCACTGTTTGATGTTCGGATCACTTTAGTGAAGTGACTGTTGGACAATGGTAGTTAGTTTTCAAACTAAGTGGATGAATAGTCATAATGTTTCATCAAAAAATTGTGTTTATTCAATGAAAAGATACCATGGAAAAGTTGTGTCTATTTGAATGAAAAGATACAATGGTTGAATGGGAAAGTATGTCTAAACGTTGTATCTATTCAATGAAACGACACAATAGTTGAATAGAAAGGTGTAAATGGAAATGTGTATCTAAAGGTTGTGTCTGTTCAATGAAAAGACCAAATGGTTTCATGAAAAGACATAATGGTTCATTGTAAAAACACAATTGTTCAATGAAAAAACACCATGGTTCAATGAAAAGACACAATGGCTTAATGAAATGCTATAAATAAGAGACAATCCATAAGAGAAAAAGGGACTTACATAATCTATTTTCTCTCTATTCACTTCCTTTCATCTATTCAAAAGAGTTCTTGAGGAAAGAACAATATTGTCAACACTGTAATTTGCCTTAACCCCACTCACCTTCACACCCATTTCCCTTCCTTTTTTGCTCATCCTCACTATCTCACGTACTCTCTGCCAGCACATGCCTTCTGCACCTCATGCTCCCTGTTCTGCATACCTAACTCTTTTTTCCTTTTCCACCTTTCTGCACCTCACACTCCATGTTCTATATGGTTGTCTCCCTCATCTCTCTGTTCTGCAAAAAACCATACGTGTCTTCCAACTCCACACCCCCTCCTTCCCAAGCAACATTCTTCCCCACTAGATTTCACGCGGCAAACCCCACACTAGATTCATGCATGCCTAGTGGTCCCAGCTGTAGCGCCACTCCCCTACTCCACTCCCATGATTTACACTGCACCATATCTCAAGCACTAAAGCACGCTCCATGTTCTGCCAGCACCAGACGCACCTTGTGCTGCATCCAACAACTCTCCAGCAATTCCCATAGCAGCAACATACGAGTCCTCTGCAGCAACATATTCCATTGGGTGCTACATCCCCTGCACCCATGTCCTAATTTCATGGTTCCTCCATATCACCATGGTCCCAGATTTGTGCAAGCCAGAATGCACCATCTACTACGCACCAGATTTCATGCCGTTATCTTTTTTTTCACTCTGCAAGCACGCGCGCACCATGCCAGCAACGTTGTGCCTTCTCCCTGCTTTTGTCATTGCAGATTCCCTTCCTTCCTTCACCCTCAGTTTTGCGCATGGTTTACTCACTCCAGGGGTCTTTGCTTTCTAACTATAAAAGGAGAGGGGTGACATGCGAATAGGGGTTTCTGTGGGGTTCTTTTGGTTTTTTGACAAGAAAAATATCTAAAATTTAGAGAGAATTTATGGGAGGCCCTATGTGATTACTTTTCTGCCATTAGAAATCAATATAAGGGAGGTTTGTTTGTGTGCTCACCTCAGAGAGGTAAGCCTCTCTATTTTATCATGCTATCTTGTTTTTCTTCTTCTGTTTAACCTGATAAACCATGGAGGCACAACGGGTACACTGATTTCAGGAAGATTTTAGGATGAAAATCATTGGATGAAACTTGACTTTGAAGTAATGTTTGAGTGTTATTTGAGCCTGACTTTGAATGTGATTTTAATTCTTAATCCAAATCTATGTTGGTCATACTTTGATTCACTAATTTTGGGGTTTCATCTTTGGTTTTGAGCATGCTTTGATCGAGCAATGTTATTTCCACATCTTATTTTTTCATACCTCTTTTACACCTCCTCTCATATACATTATTTTATTATTTTTTTCAGTTATCTATCAATCACATCTACTATTTTTTTTATAATAAATCTATGGTGAAAATTGAGGTATGGAAAGGGTGTGAGAGAGAAAGGTGTTGATATATCATTTCTAGCTTTGATCAGTCATTTATCATTCTTTTCCTTCCAATTGTTTTTTATTTTTATTTCTTTATTTCATTTTTTTATATATATTTTTATTATTTTTAGTTTGTTTTACTATTTGTGGTTTTATTTGTAATATGTTTTTTTTTATTTTTGTTATTTTACCAATTTTTAGTTGCTACATTTTATCTATTGTTTTTAAGTTATATTGTAATTGTTGTTTTTTTATTTGTTATTTTAAAATAGATTTTGATCCCAACACTTTTAATAATTTCATTTTGGATCCCAATATTTTTAAAATTTTCATTTTTATCTTAATACTTTTAGTAATTTTACTTTGGCCTCAATACTTTGAGTAATTTCCTTTTGATCCTAATACTTTCAGTAATTTCATTTTGGCCCCAAATACTTTCAGTAATTTCATCTTAAACCCAATACTTTCAGTAATGTCATTTTAACCCCAATACTTTTAAAAATTCCATTTTTGACTAAACATTGCAAACGATTTCAATTTCATCCTAATTCCTCTGAACATTATATGGAGAATTGTTCTCCTATTTTGTTGAGCTTTATGTGGAAATTCATTTTCCCTTATTGTCTCATTTCCTCTAAACATTATGTGGAGAATTGTTCTCCCATTTTGTTGAGCTTTATGTGAAAATTCATTTTCCCTTATTGCCTCATTTCCTCCAAACATTATGTGGAGAATTGTTCTCCCATTTTGTCGGGCTTTATGTGGAAGTTTATCTTCCCCTAGAGTCTTAACTTTCATAAGTTTTAGGTGGAATTTCATTCTCCCCTAACGGTTTGTCCTAAGAAAGCAATCATATATTCTTCGTAGTCATCATTTCATTTAATTATCTTGAACTACGTGGACTTTGATCCCTTTTGGGGTAGTAGGCACTTACTTAGTAAGACAGGTCCGATTACTTCATCTTTCATCTTTTCGTCACATTGATAACAGAAGGGGTAATTAAAATTAATATTAAAATCAAGCACAAAGGACTTAGGGTAACCATCCTTAGGGATAGACGTTGTAGGGTGCCTAACACCTTCCCTATGCGTAATTAGACTCCTGAACCAATCATCTGGTTTTAAGGGCCAGTTTTTGGTTTTCTTTTTTTAGGATCCCAATTATCCTTATAATTAATTGGTGACGACTCCGTTTTTAATCTCTGTATGTTTCTTCCTTTTGTCACCTCATGGTCATGATGATGCCTTTTTTCTTGGCCGTCACATTGTGACAGTTTGGTAACTCTACTAGGGATAATAGATAGTCAGCCCTTTTCTTGGGTTTGTTTGTGCTTTGTCTGTGATTTGTTCCCCCCTATGTTACTGCTTTTTTATTTTTGTGCGTAATTGTTTAAATTGCTTTCCATGATGGCATGCTCTGTTTACACCCTAGGATAGATGACTGTTAACTGCTCTACTCTACTGTTTGGAATTGTTGGGTAGATAAATTTAGGGTTCCAGTTTGTATGCTCTTCACACACTGTGCACTATACACAACCTTTGCACACACAGTTAGGCCCTACACCCAGGTTTGTGAGAACCTTAGGCTAGAATTAGAGGTGGCATAGTGATACTCGGTGAGATTCATTCTCCAGAGTATTCATGAAAACCTCGGTTCAGATTGTTAACTCACTTACCCAATTAGCTACATGTGGAGGCCCGGTCCACCTGTGTAGTTATACTGGCAAGTCGAGATCTTCACTATTTCAGTGGGGGCAGTTTGTTCTAAAAAAATCATTCCACTAGGATCATAGACCTACCACAAGGCCATTGCACTATTAAATTACCTTGTAGTTAGAGCTTGACCATTCAGATTAGGTCTATTTACCCTAAAACCAACCCATGTAGGACACTGAAGAGTGTGTTCTGTCTTCTATCACTTTCTCATTACCTATTACACTTCGTTGTTTTGAAAAATAAATCAAATTTCTTTTTTAACAAAAATGTGTTATTTTCATTATTTTCATTATCATTCTGAGGTTTTGTGTCAAGGTTCCTGAATCATTGAAGAAACAAAAATTTTACATCAAAGATGGACTCAAGTGAACTTTTTTTTCGCTCAATTCCATACCCATTATTTCCAATTAGACAATACCCATGTGATGATTTTATATCTCCTTGGGACATTGTTAACCATGCTCTTTTTTGTGGAGTGTTGTACTCTTAATATGAGCATGGGTGAGGATGAAGTCTTTAATGCCAATCTCCTCTTGTCAAAAATTCAATGATTAAATGATTGACATTAGACCATTAATGGTAAGCTTGAAGCTAAAAATAAAAGTTGATTCATTTTGTTTTAACAGAGAAAAATAAAAAAAAAATCACACCATTGCGCCTACAAGGAAGGCTTCATCTTACCATTCTCGTTCTCTCAAGAGTATCTACAAAACGACTAGGACCATGTCAATTAAACCAACCAATTCTAAAAACATGCAAAGACTGAAAAGTCGTATAGATAAGCTTCAGGAACAGATGTCGAAGCTCATGACTCTTGTATATGATAATATGAGGGGTAAGGAATTGATTCAGCCACCACAAGAGTCATTGCACTTTGGTCAATCATTTGGCATACCAGGGATGATTAACACTGATCCACCACCACCACCACCATTGGTTGTTAATTTTCCAGGAAATTAGGGAAATGCTATGACCGGGCATTCAGGAATCTATGCTTATGACCCAGTACCATTTGTGCCACCTTCGAAGCCTGAAGGATCAGACAAGGAAAAGAAAGTATTGGACCAGGTCTTCATGATAGAAGAAAAGTTAAGAACTCTGCAAGGAGTGGGTTTGTATAGGGCAGTCAGTGTAAAGGAGTTAAGATTAACTCCCAATGTCTACATTCCAAAGGACTTCAAAGTCCCAGAGTTTGAAAAATATGATGACAGCACGAACCCTCAGTTTCACTTGAGATCTTACTACACTAAAATGGCCATTGCTGGTGATGATGAAAAACTGCTGTTAAACTTTTTTTAGAAAAGTCTTACTAGATCAACATTACAGTGGTATATTTTGTTGGATCACTCGAGGATTAGCATATGGGAAGGCTTAGCTGATGCTTTTCTCAGGCATTACCGCTTCAATTTGGATACAGCCCTGACCAGGGAGCAGCTTCAGGTTATGCAAAAGAAAGAAAAAGAAACTTTTAAGGAGTATGCCTAGAGGTAGCGAAAATTCGCAGCGGATGTTCAACCTTCATTGACAAGTTCTAAGACTTGTTCATACTTCTTAGGAACACTGGAAGCTCCCTATATTGGTTTAATGGTGGGTAGTGCCTATAAAGACTTTTCTAACCTCATCAAAGTAGGGGAAAGAATTGAAGTGTTGGTAAGGGCTAGCAAGATATCGGTTGAAAATGATGAGCTCCCAAGATAGGGGCAAAAGAAAATTTTCTTTCAGAAAAAGGAGCCAGAGGTTAGCTATGTTCAAGCACCGACACAAAGGTCTAATCCTTCACAGAGTCGGTCAGGTAGGAACACCGAGCCATTTCCAAACTTTCAAATGTCAAATATCAAGTTTTACGAGAAGTTGTTTGATTATTATAAGCCTGGTACCAGTTGAGCCGTTTCAGCCACCTTACCCATCTTGGTACGACCCTAATGCCCAATGTGCATATCACTTTGGTATTACTGGCCACACCATAGAGAATTTCAAGGCAATGAACCTGCTTAAGCATGGGGCCATCACACTGGATCAGAATGGCTTAACTATCAATACCAACCTCTTGCTTAGCAATAGAGGAGATGGTACAGTCAGTTCCATCAGAGGGGATGATGAGAAGTAAAATTGTCGAACCAGGCCAGATCAAGGAGGCCAGCTTCTCAACTTCGGTGATGCGAAATAATTCACAATGTTTACACCTTTTAGTGTTTTTTAATTTTAGTCTTGATTCATTTGGCTGAGGTCCAAAGCCATTTGATTTTTATTAAGTATGGACCTTGTCTTATCCTTTGAATAAAAAATTTTCAATTGAATGTTTGTTCATTTCAATGTTCTAACTTTAAATACTCATGTTTGATATCTTAATTCCCTCATTCAGGGAAATTATTCTCTCAAATTTTCTTACGATCTAGATTGTTCAATGTTCGCTCTTTGATTTTCATATTGAAACTAGTATGAACATATGTGCCTCTGAGGAAAAGCATAATGAAGCAAAAAAAAAATTTTATTAGCAAAAACAATAAGTCCCCACGTGGAAATAGAAAAAATATGTCACTTTGGCAACCAAAAAAAAAGAGAAAGAAAGAATACAAAAGCTAACATAGCTAGTAATTCCTAATTCAGTCAAAAAGAATCAAAGAAAAAGAAATGCCCGCTAAGTCAGAAACCCAAAAGGGTGGCTTAGGCAAAAGTTAGGGCTCGGTTTGAAAAGAACCCATAATCAAAAGAAATCTAGTAATCAAATAAAATTCGAGATCAGGGCATTAATGCGAGAGATCGCAACTGAGGCAACTTTTCTGTTTAACATCACTGTCATATAAGATATGCTTCTGTCAAGGGACACAGAGTGCGTATCAATTGCAATATGAGAATCGATGTTTGCTGATGTTGAAGAACTTAATTGGGGCAAAATCTTGTCACCCCTTTCTTTGGCTTTTCTGCCTTTTGCTTCCATAAGAGGAGTTTTTGTTCATCCAACAGACTCCAAAGGTTTTATGATTCCTTCATGTCACTTGCTTCGATAAAAGATGTTTGTTCATTTAATAAATTTTCAAGGTCTCGTGACCTACTTGATTTTCTATCAATTGGTTTCAATAAAAAGATGTTTATTCACCTAATAAAATTTTTCCTTAATAATTGAACTAGGGTAATATTGCGTTGCCTTTGAGTTTCGATTTTCTGTTATTTGTGCAAGGACTTTACGACCTATTTCTCTTTTCAGTACATTTGCTAGTAGATGTTCGTTCATCTAATGGATTTCTTCCTCAATATATTCATCGGATAAGATTTGAGAGGATTAATAAAGACTGAATTGAATATCACTTTTTAGTATTTTATTGTTAATTAGTTTCACATTATAGAAATTAGGAACAACTTACTTGATATGGTCTAAACTGATGTGGAGTTGTTTACAAGGTTAAGACCCAGTACTTACCTTCAAAAAAGAAAAATAAAGAAAAAGCCTGCTAAGATGAAAACCCGAAAGGGCAGCTTAGGCAAAAATTAGGGCATCAAATTGAAGAAGGTTTGTAACCGAAGAGTTCAGACATTCAAGCGAAGATTTGAGATTGTAATGATAATGTGAGAAATTGAAACTGGGGCAAATTTTTGAGAAAATATTGCTACCGATCATAGTATGTTCTTGTTGAAGGGCACACTGTGCATATTGATTGCAGTATAAGAATTAGAAACTACATACGCTATAGAGCTTAAACTGGGGCAAAATTTTTACTGTCTTCACATTTTATTGTCCTATTTAGAATAAGAACAGGTTACTTGACATGGTCTAGACCAGTATCAAGTTTATTTTGTAAAAAACTAAAGTTCAATTCTTTTTGGAACAGAGCAATTCACTAGAAAGAAGATAATTATGGTGTTTTTAATTGGACACATAGTCTGACGATGAAGATGAAGAACTGATCCGAGAGAGAGAGAGCGGTTTAGTTAAGTCTTCCTTGAAAGTGCAAGGTATATTTTCAAAATACTTGCCTTGTTTAAAAATTTTTGGCAGTACGCGGTTACGTCCCTTGCCTTGTTCAAAAATCATTTAGCAGTATGCGGTTACATCCCTTGCCCTGTTTAAAAAAAAAATTTTTGGCAGTACGCGGTTACATCCCTTGCCTTGTGTTGGAAATTTTAACTCAATGTAGTGTTTAGCCTTACTGATTTTCAAAATTTTCTTTTTGGCATGCAGAAATTCCCTTGCCAAACTCCCAATTTCTTTCGGTTTCATGCGGTGATCCCCTGGCCGATTCGCAAAGTATTCTTTACCGATTTCGAAAATTCTAGCTCAGAGTGGCATTTACCCTTGCTGATTTTTAAAATTTTCTTCTTGGCATACGGCGATTCCCTTGCCAGACTCTTAATTTCTTTCGGATTCATGCAGTGATTCCCTGGCTGATTCGCAAAGTATTCTTTGCCAATTTTGAAAATTTTAGCTTAATTTGGTGTTTACCCTTGCTGATTTTCAAAATTTTCTTTTTAGCATGCGGCGATTCCCTTGCCAGACTCCTAATTTATTTTGGTTTCATGCGGTGATTCCCTAGCTAATTCGCAAAGTATTCTTTGCCAATTTTGAAAATTTTAGCTTAATGCGGTGTTTACCCTTGCTAATTTTCAAATTTTCTTTTTGGCATGTGGCAATTCCCTTGCTAGACTCCTAATTTCTTTTAGTTTCATGTGGTGATTCCCTGGCCGATTTGCGAATTGTTCTTCACTGATTATGAAATTTTTAGCATAATGCGGTGTTTACCCTTGTTGATTTTAATTTTTCTTTAGGACATATGGTGACTTCTTTGTCAGATTTCCCTTTTCTTTCAATTTCATACGATGATCCCATGGTTGATTCACGAAGTGTTCTTCGTTCACTTTGAAAATTTTAGCTTAATGCGGTGTTTACACTTGCCAATTTTCAAAATTCTCTTTCTGGCATGCAGTGATTCCCTTACCAAATTCCCATTTCTTTCAGCTTCATGTGGTGATTCCCTGGCTGATTCGCAAATTGTTCTTCGCTGATTATTAAAATTTTAGCTTAATGCGGTGTTTACCCTTGCTGATTTTCAAATTTTCCTTTCTGGCATGCGGCAATTCCCTTGTTAGATTTAAAATTTTCTTTCAGTTTCATGCGGTGATCCCAAGGCTGACCCGCAAAGTATTCTTCATTGATTTTGAAAATCTTGGCTTAATGCGGTGTTTACCCTTGCTGATTTTCAATTTTTCTTTTTGACATACGACGATTCCTTTGTCAAATTTCTAATTTCTTTCGGTTTCATATGGTGATTCCCTAGCCAATTCGTGAAGTGTGGTTTTCCAATTCTAGTTTTGGCATTTATTCTTGCTATATCCTAAATCCCACTATGCTTACTAAGTTTGCTATTGGACAAAATTTGTGTTTCTTTATCTTTACTTGTTCTTTATAAGTAAACTTGAAAACCATCGGTTTTCATCTTTCCCATTAACAAAACAAGTAAAGAGGGGCAATTGTCAACACTGTATTTTGCCTTAACCCCACTCACCTTCACACCCATTTCCCTTCCTTTTTTTCTCATCCTCATTATCTCACGTACTCTTTGCCAGCACCCACTTTCTGTACCTCACGCTCCCTGTTCTGCATACCTAACTCTCATTTCCTTTTCCACCCTTCTGCACCTCATGCTCCATGTTCTGTATGGTTGTCTCCCTCACCCCTCTGTTCTGCAGAAAACCATGCGTGCCTTCCTACTCCACACTCCCTCCTTCCCACGCAGCATTCTTCCCCACCAGAATTCACGCGGCAAACCCCACGCCAGATTCACGCATACACAGTGGTCCCAACTGTAACGCCACTCCCCTGCTCCACTCCCATGATTCATGCAGCACCATATCTTAAGAACTAAAGCACGCTCCTTGTTCTGCCAGCACCAAACGCACCTTGTGCTGCATCCAGCAACTCTCAAACAATTCCCATAGCAGCAACATACGAGTCCTCTGCAGCAACAGATTCCATTGGGTGCTCTATCCCCTGCACCCATGTCCTAATTTCATGGTTCCTCTATATCACCGTGGTCCCAGATTCGTGCAAGCCAGAATGCACAATCTACCACGCACTAGATTTCACGCCGTTATCTTCTTTTTCACTCTGCAAGCACGAGCACACCATGCCAGCAACGTTGCGCCCTGCTCCTGTCATTGCAGATTCCCTTCCTTTCTTCACCCTAGGTTTTGCACGTGGTTTACTCACTCCAGGGGTCTTTGCTTTTTAACTATAAAAGGAGAGGGGTGACATGTGAATAAAGGGTTCTTTGGGGTTCTTTTGGTTTTTTTACAAGAGAAATATCTAAAATTTAGAGAGAATTTCTGGGAAGCCCTCTATGATTGCTTTTTTGCCATTAGAAATCAATATAAGGGAGGCTGTTTGTGTGCTCACCTTAGAGAGGTAAGCCTCTCTGTTTTATCATGCTATCTTGTTTTTCTTCTTCTATTTAACCTGATAAACCATGGAGGCACAACGAGTACACTGATTCCAGGCAGTTTTTAGGATGAAAATCATTGGATGAAACTTGATTTTGAAGTAATGTTTGAGTGTTATTTGAGCCTGACTTTGAATGTAATTTTAATTCTTAATCCAAATCTATGTTAGCCGTACTTGGATTCACTAATTTTGGGATTTCATCTTTGGTTTTGAGCATGCTTTGATCAGTCATTTATCATTCTTTTCCTTCCAATTGTTTTTTTTTATTTCTTTATTTCATTTTTTTTATTTTTTTTTTGGTTTTTTTTAGTTTGTTTTACTAATTGTGGTTTTATTTGTAATACGTTTTTATTTTTTATTTTTGATTTTTGTTATTTTTTTTTATTTTACCCATTTTTAGTTGCTACATTTTATATATTATTTTTAAGTTATATTGTAGTTGTAGTTTTTTTATTTGTTATTTTAAAATAGATTTTGATCCCAACACTTTAATAATTTCATTTTGGGTCCCAATATTTTTAAAAATTTCATTTCGATCCTAATACTTTCAGTAATTTTATTTTGGCCTCAATACCTTGAGTAATTTCCTTTTGATCTTAATACTTTCAGTAATTTTATTTTGGCCCAAATACTTTCAGTAATTTCATCTTAACCCCAATACTTTCAGTAATGCCATTTTTGCCCCAAACATTACAAAAGATTTTAATTTCGTCCTAATTCCTCCGAACATTATATGGAGAATTGTTCTCCTATTTTGTTGAGTTTTATGTGGAAACTCATTTTCCCTGATTGTCTCATTTCCTCCAAGCATTATATATGTGGAGAATTGTTCTCCCATTTTGTTGAGCTTTATGTGAAAATTTATTTTCCCTTATTGCTTCATTTCCTCCAAACATTATGTGGAGAATTGTTTTCCCATTTTTTCGGGCTTTATGTGGAAGTTTATCTTCCCCTAGAGTCTTAACTTTCATAAGTTTTAGGTGGAGTTTCATTCTCCCCTAACGGCTTGTCCTAGGAAAGCGATCATATATCCTTCCTAGTCATCATTTCATTTAATTATCTCGAATTATGTGGACCTTGATCCCTTTCGGGGTACGTAGGTGCTTACCTAGTAAGACAGGTCCGATTACTTCATCTTTCATCTTTTCGTCACATTGATAATAGAAGGGGTAATTAAAATTAATATTAAAATTAAGCACAAAGGACTTAGGGTAACCATCCTTAGGGATAGACGTTGTAGGGTGTCTAACACCCTCCCTACGCGTAATTAAACTCCCGAATGAATCCTCTGGTTTCAAGGCCATTTTTTTGTTTTCTTTTTTTAGGATCTCAATTAGCCTTATAATTAATTAGTGGCGACTTCGGTTTTAATCTTTGTATGTTTTTCCCTTTTGCCACCTCATGGTCATGACTATGCCTTTTTTCTCAGTCGTCATGTTGTGACAAATATCATTGCTGAATATTGTTTTTTGGGTGCTTAGATAAATCTTAGAAATGTATTTGCTTGAATCTAGCAGTAACTAGTGGGGGCAAATAATGTTTTAAGGACAGTGTCTTGTATATGTTCTAAGCATATAAGTTTGTGTTTCCATCTTTAATCCTTTTACTAGTTTTTTACAATCTTAAAATGTTATCTGGCTACAAAAAGATGGAGACAACACAAGAATCTGCCTTCAAAGTTATGAATCAAGACTTTGTGAAACTTAATCATTTTGATGGCATGAACTTCAATAGATGGAAGAACAAAATACTATTCCTATTAACTGCCATGAAAATTACCTATCTTGACCCAAAATTGGAGATTATTCCGCCTCCAAATGAAGATGATTCACAAGAATTGGTGGAGAAAAGAAAGAAAAGGGCTGAAGATGAAGTTCTATACAGAGGATATATCTTAAACACTCTTTCGAACTGACTTTGTGATTTGTACCATACTATCTCATCACCAAAGGAAATTTGGGAGGCTTTGAAAACAACTTACAACACTGAAAAGCAAGGAACAGACAAGTTTTTAATTATGAAATATTTTGAATTTCATATGAATGACAACATTAATGTGCTTGATCAAGTGCATGATTTGCAAGTACTGGTTTCAAAGTTAAAGGATGTGAATGTTATTATTCCTGAATCTTTCCAAGTGGGGGCCATTATTGCTAAATTACCCCAAAGTTGGAATAATTATAGGAAGAAATTACTGCATACAATTGAAAATTTTACTTTGTATTAGATTCTTAAACATTTGCGCATTGAAGAGGAAACTCGAATTTTGCAAAAGAAGCATAATGAATCTGTTTCTAAAGTAAACTTTGTAGGTGTAGAAAACCCTTCCAAAACCAGTGGAAACAAGAGGAAGGCACAAGAAAACCTCAAACCAAAAAATAAAAGAAGCAAAGGGCAAACTTTCTTCTTTTGTGGCAAAACTGGGCACTTAAAAAGAATTGTAGATTTTGGCTTAAGAGACAAAAGAAGGAGAATGAAAATTCTAAAGAAGCAAACATGGTTGATGAAATTGTTGCCATGGTTTCTAATCTGCAAATTAATACAGTTTCTAGTTTGGTTTCTAAAGTGAATATGACAGTACCTTCCAAAACCAATGATTGGTGGTATGATTCTGGTGCTTCTGTTCATGTCTATCATGATAAAGCTTCATACAAAACCTATGAACAAGTGACGAATGGATAGAAAGTGCTAATGGGAAACAATGGAAATGTTGATGTGCTTGGAAGAGGCATAGTGACACTACAATTTACTTTAGGAAAGAAGTTGGTTCTCACAAATGTGCTACATGTTCAAGACATCATGAAGACTCTTGTTTAAGCAAATCTATTAAATAAGAGAGGAATTAAAACTGTTATTGAGAGTGACAAAATTGTACTCTCCAAGAATGGAGTGTTTATGGGAAAGGGCTATGTTGTAATGACATGTTTAAACTTAACATTAATATGAATGACAAAAATTATTCTCTTTATATTGTTGACTCATCATTTTTATTATGGCATAATAAGCTTGCACATAGTAATTATGATACAATTAAATATATGTCAAGGCATGATTTAATTGAATGCAATGAAACTAGTAAAATAAAAAATAAATGTGAAGTATGTGTACAAGGTAAAATGACAAAGAAATATTTTCCTTCTATTGAAAGAAAATATGAAATATTGAAACTTGTACATTCTGACATTTGTGAGTTAAATGGAAAAAATTAACCCTACAATCTGATAGAAGCACAAAGACCATAAAGGACTAAACTGCCCCTACTAACATTATTCTCAACCGAAAAAAAACCTACTTAATAATGTGTCTATTTAGTAATTCATAATTTTTAGAATTTCTTGCTCAACATATCAAAAACTAATAATTTAAAAAATATTGAATATTTATATTTTATAATAATATTTTTTTTATTATTTCTTATACAAACAAATATTTTATTAACAATGAAAATACTAGGGATAATTTCTATCAATTGTCTTTAGATATATTATGTTTTATTAATGTCTCATGATATTTACTTTCCTTCCTAGTGTCTTAAAAACTTACTTGAAATTTAAACGAATAGGCTTTCATGTCTTTCTAATTCATCATTGAAATTTAGGAGCTTGCTCAAAGTTTGATAGAGCAAGCCTTGTACTTGCAAGTTAGTCATATTTGAAATTTTACAATTTTCTACTTTAAAAGTATATGAATTTATTTCAAAACCTTCAAAGATTTTATCCAATACTTTAAACACGCACAAATAAATTTAAAAATGACTTTAGTTACATACTACTAATAAGAATTTCTTTTTTACTGTAACAATTTATTGTTTTCAATGGTGGCTTTTAGCTAACTACTCCTAAGAGTACTATATTCACATTGTTGGATTTGTGTCATGTGATATTTTTCTTATTTTTTTAAGTAAAAAATATACACAATCCTAACGAAAAGAGTATGGTACTACATGAGTATAGACTTTCTCAACTAATGGGCCTTAATGCATGTTATATTCTTAAATAGTTAGTTATTCTTATTTTTTTGCCTATTGTAAGAAGGCAAAAGATATTTGTCTTATATTTCTCACAAACTTAACTCATTTTTATATAAGAAAAGTACAATTTTATTACTACAAATCAAAAGCCCATGTTAATGATGGTTGAATGCGAGTTAAATAAAATATTCCATTAACATATTCTAACACCATTAATCAATTTAGTCAAATGAGAGGGGTATTGTCACTTTTGATATAAAAGGGATGGAATGTAATATTCTAATACCTCAAGTGGATTGAGTGTATTTTACTCTTCTTAGAATATTGCAAGTTTCACATAGCACACTTTTTTTTTTCTTTCTAAAATTGTCTCTATAAATTTTTTTGAGAAATATTGATGATCTAAATCTATCAAGAAATATATAATTTTCTTCCATTTCATGCAAATGCAACAAAACAAAGGTTCATAAATAAAACAAATATGAAGAAAATTAATTAATAGAATTATATATTTTTTATTATTTTTAACCACATGATCTCCTCTTTTTCTGTCATACATGTTTTCCAAGGAAAGGAGAGGGAGAGGGGTATTTTGTTTGAAACTAAAACTTCAAAGATCTTTCCTTTAAGTAAAAGCCAGGTTCAATTGAAGGTTATACATTACTGATACATTAGCAGCAATATAGAATGCTTTTATGTGGACTAATAAGACCTTACAAGGAAGGCAAAACTCTATTGTTTGGTGCAATCTGTTGGCTTGAAAGAGACCACTTGTCTTTCGAGATCAAACCCAATCAAGTAATTTGATTGAGCAAAGTTACCATAAATTCCACCATCACTACTAGTGTTGGTCATTGCCAAGCAAAAAACCCCATCTTTTGGTGGGATGAAGGTTTGGGTTGGGGTTAATTGCAAATCTGCTCCTTCAAAATGGGCTGTTAGCATTGGCCCCTCAAGATTAGTTGCTGTTCTGTAACAAAGCTGGGAACCTAAATCTGGGTCATTTTCCATGGGTTTCAGTGCAACCTGGTTCCTCACTTCTGCTACTAATCTATCATACAAATCTTGGGGTAAAATAGTTGGAGGTGTTCCTGAATCAATGAACATATTGCCTTTTGAAACAGTTTCTGTAGAACTGCTAAATGGCAAGTAGGTATCCCCCACACTGATTCCTTGCACGGTAACAAAATAGGGGGTCCTATCTTCTTTGGAAACCAAAGGTGTCGAAACCACACCATCCCCAGAAACTTCACTGCCATCACCAAAACTCATTTTGCTAGAAATGCTAATATCAGTATGAAATGGGACCAAGCATTGGGAAAACCTCTTGCTTCCAAATGAAGAACCCATTTGAGAAATAAGTGAAACTGGCCCTCCTCCTAGGCCTATTATCCCCATCTCATGATCATTGAAACCCCCTGTGTCATTATGTCCACAGCCAAAAATAATGCCTTCGAGGGAAATGGGGTGGCCTGAGGTTGAGGAGAAGGTGATTGTTTCCTGTGCTAAAACCCCTTGTGTTATAGCCGCACTTGCATAAGCATAGGTGTAACTGCACTGATTCTCAGGGGAACATACGCCAGTATCTAATTTGTGACATTGGTCTGATTTGCAAGAGATGTTGTTGTAGGTTGAGGAATTTTGAGGATCAAACATGGGGTTGATCTGCTTATAGCAGTTGTCACAGGGAAGACACTGGGTCCATACAAGGTCACTGCCTGTATCCACTATGCCATAAATGTCCACTGGTGGAGTTCCAAAAGACAGCTTCATGAGATAGTGACCAAGATAGGCATTTGCTGGGGATTGTGCAGTATTTGCATCATCTGGTTGTGACTCCATGAGACGTTTGAAGGGAGATTTAGAAGAGTCTCGGCGAATCACTTCGACACTGAACCCGCCATTGCTGGCTTCAGGAGCTGAGAGATGAAACAGATGAATGAGGACTGATATGATGACAAAGCATGGATGAAACGTTCTGGGAAAACCCATAATGCTTTGTTTGGGAGAGAGATAAGAAGAGAGAGAGAGAGAGAGAGAGAGTTAATTAGGAGATGAAGAATTTTCGTCGAAGGTCTATGCATTTTTATATATGCTCTTTGGGGTTGTGTACATAGTACATGACTGGAGAAGAGAGGGTATTGATGGCCTAACAAAGGTGGTAGGTCTAAAGTAGTTAGAAAATCTCCATTATAACCTAATTGACTATACAGATTTTCTTGTACCCAGCGTATGTCTATTTTTGAACATAATTTTATTAAACAATATTAAAAATTAAAATTATTATTTTAAATATAGTTAATGATTATTTTTATATATTTAAATGTACTATATTTTATATGATACCTTATCAAATTTAATATTATTTTTGGGAATCTAAATAGAATTAATTCTTTCAAATATATGAATGATCTAATAATTTTAATTTATTATTATTTAATAAATTTATGGCTGGTAAGTTATTGTTTAGTGCCTCTAAAAAGAAATTCTTTTGAGTATAGGAATGATTCTATGCTTTTTAAGTGGATACTATTTGAGCATAGATAGAAAATGCAATAACAAGAATCTATGTTTGTTTTCATCAGATAATTTTTAGAATCAAGTTATAACATAATTAATTTGTCATGCGAATTTGGAAATGCTACTAACTAGCAAATCCTCTCATAATCTGAATTTGAGTGTGACCCATAAATAGGTATTATTATTTAAATGTATTTAAACAAGCAATTATTATACACAATTTTTTGAGCTTTAGATAGTTGTATATTAGCTCATTAACTTGTTTACTTGCATGGAGTACCCAAAGTATAAATATCTTATTATATTTATTAGATATAAAGGTTAATAAATATACAAACAATATGAAAATTTGAATATATTAGCTATAAAATTAGACAAGCAATGCTGGATTGCTGGCTACATAATTCTTAGATGCATGCACAATTCTGCATAATTCACGTGATTAGGAAACCTTATATTGAAAACTATATCCCGTTTAGGTAATGCTATACTTATTGGCCTAAATGATACTTTTGGTTCCCCTGAGTGTCAATTAGGGTCAGGTTTGGCGGGCCAACCTTAGCCTTTGGCGGGTTGAAAGCCAAAAAAACAAGCCCTAAAAAATCAGGGCCGTTTATGGTCCGGCCTTACAGAGCTCAACCCTTGATGGGTCAGGTTAGCTCTATGTCATCCACTTCTATACCTTGAGAATCACCTTTCCCTTAGAGGAGAATCACACTCCTTCAATGGAGGTAATATGGACATTGCATTCTTCATTAAATAGAGTGACCAACTCTATTCAATGATTATGAATAGACTTTTTTACTCATCTAAAGATACGTATCTCATTGGCATAACCTTTATGCAAATATATCTTGGTTAATTTAGAATCTTGGTACCTTAATAATCAGAGTGTAAAGCTTACATAAATAAAATCATTATCTAATTATAAATGTATCGCAACATGTCAACTATTACATGATTTAGGAATAAACTAACTTTTCAGGGGCATAATATTCCTAACAGAGGCATACTCAGCAAGGCATTTGTGGAATGGTTTCAACATGACCAACTCTTAATGTTGTGGATGATTTTCTTTTTTATGATAGAGGGCATGCTTACAAGAATGATGGGTTGTGCCTCATCCTTTCAAATTTGGGAGAAAAATGCAACTTTCTCTTCTTTAAATACCAAAGCTAAGGGTAAGCAACTAAAAACCCAATTGCATAATACCAAGAAAGGGTCATTGACTATAAGTGAGTACCTTCTTAGAATAAAGAAATGTTTATATTCTTTATTGTCTGTTGGTCACCCTATCTCATTTTTTGATTATATTGTCGGGAATAGGTTGCCTTAAAAAGCAAGTTGTAATTCCTAATTTGATGTAAATATATTTTAATATTAATAAATAAAAAATTTATTTACATAAGCTTTATTTATTAAGGTTCCTAGATTCTAATAAACTAAGATACATTTGCATAAGGGTTATACAAAAGGATATATGTATATTTGGATGAATCTAAAATACTATTTGCAGTCACTAAGTAGAACTGGTCGCTCTATTCAACAAAGACTATATTGTTCAAATTACCTCCATAGAAAGAATGAGATTCCTTTCTAAGGAAATGATGAATATCAAATCATTGTAATAGTAGACTTTGGTAATGACACTATTAAATGAATTGTAATCAAGTGAGACATCAAGTTTAAGTAAATATTGTTGCTTTGAACTTGAACTCACACACACTGCGCTGGTGACAAAACCGAAATCCTAATGGATTATGAACTTGTGTTCATGACCATTATGATCTTTGATATACTATGGGTACGACCATTGTGTAACATTGGTCAAGACTTTATATGTTGGGATGATAGTGGAAGTGGACATCCGAGAACATAAATCCAAGAAATGAAGTTCATAGCATTATATCACTTCTGGTGATTTCATAAAGATAAGTGACATATCTAGGTCCAATGAAATGATGAATTAGCTAGTCATCATTTTAAGATAATTTAAAAAAAGTTCTAAACGATTTTATGGTCACTTATCGGATGAAATCTGAGATCAGGGGACAAAATTAACACAAGGGGTAAAATGGTCATTTTACATTGTGTCAATTGATGGCTACGAGGGTTCACAAACACTAGGTTTACAAATTGATTAATGTTCAACATTGACTTCTTGTAATTTTAGGAATTATCAAGAGTGCAATCATGAGTCTTTGGTGAAATGACTTCATAACTAATACAATTAGATTATCTTAATGAGATTAAAAAAATTTCAAAATTAATGGAGTTTGAAATTCCTATGTCCAAACAAATTCCCCACTTAGCTTTGGAGAATTTAATCCATATTAATTTAAAATAAATTTAAGATGAAGTTAATTGATAATATTTCAGCTAATATCTTAATTAAAACAAAAGTTGTCTTAATTTAAACAAAGAGTTATTTTAGGACAAATATTGTCCTAAGCATGCTAGGAAATGTGAGAAACATTTTTGTCACTAAAGAGACAAAAATAATTCTCACATTAGTTATCTAATTTAAACAAATGTAGTTTTAACTAGGCAATAGAATTTTAAGACAAATATTTGCCTTAATTAAGACAAGTGTTGTCTTAATTTGGATAACTTTGATCTTAGTAATTAATTTTTGGTTTAACTATTTTAAGTTAATATTTGAATTGTTCAAATATTTAATTTGAAGAAGTTGAAGAAAATTAAATTAAATCCTTCTTTAATTAGGAATTTCGGCCAAGGCATGTTTTTAGGATAAAAATTTGATTAAATTAAATTAATCCTAATTACCTAAAGTCTGAATTGTTCAAACTTGAGTAAAGCAAACCAACTCTCTATAGGATACAGAGATGGACGGCCATATAGGGTAGAGATAGGCTTGAAAGATTTAAATCTAAATCTCCCTAATTATCCTAATTATCTAAGTAAATAAAAAGGGTTCGAAATTAAAAGAGTTTTAATTTCTTAAGTAACTTCTTAAGTAACATACATTCACTAAGAAACTAACTAAGTTAAATGGATTTAATTAAATGAAATTCATTTATTTGAATTTTAATTCAAGCATGACCAATTAAAAAGTCACACATTTTATTTAATTGTTAATTAAAATATGTTTTATTAAAATTAATAATATGATTATTAATTGATATAATGTTAGATAATATGATTATCTAATTCTCCCTTTAGTAGGCATGTGGATTCCTAATTGTTAGGGATTGATTTTTTAACTACACTCATATGACCTAGGGTTAGGTGATGATATATATCATTAACATTTTTTCCTCACTTAGCTATTCAAGCATATTGAGAGAGGAGAGAGCTCTTTTGACTGTCACATTTGAGAAAGAAAAATACCTTGAGAGATCCGTGAGTTTTTGAGAGAAAAATACGAGAAAAAGTGAATTTTTTTGAGTGCCATTTTAGAGTTCTTCATGCCATACTAAAAGGAACAAAGGGGAAGACTTTCTAATTTAATTTTGAAAGCTGTCAAATAATTTTCTTTCATCTTTTGTTTTTTTCCAATCACTAAACCTATTCATAATAGGTTCTGTGGATTGATGCTTCCCAAAGAAAATGTGGTTAATGCACTTGGTTGGAAAGTGTATTATAATATTAAAGTGACTACAAGAAATATGTAAAATTTCTATCTATTTTACTTCTCTCTTTAGCCATGAGTTGTTTGTTTCATGTTTTGTTTATGTCTATTTACAAGTTTAAATGTTTTAAAATTTTAAAAATCTTATGCTTGTACCATAAACACCGTAAGATAACAACTAGATCCAACACACATTGCTGCTACTTTTGATGGATTGCCTTAGGTGTTTGATATCGTTGTAACAATTGTATTAGCAACGACTAATACTTATTCAGTACAAGAGATAGAATCTCTTTTAGTTTCATTTGAGAACAAACTAATAACTCATAATTACATAAATTTAGAATTAGTGACAAGTAATATAGCTTCTGTTAATCTAGCAAACTCTTCACAAAGGTTGTCATAACACATTGGGTCTCAAAATCACAATAATGGCATACATAATTTCTCGTATTTTGGAAACACGAGAAGGGGTTATCAAGGTCATAGGTTTGCTGGGAGAAATAGAGGAAAATGAGGTAAATTTCAATCCAAAGTCCAGACTCAATGCCAAGTTTGTGGCAAGTATGATCACCTAGCTTGGTACTTCTATCATAGGTTTAACCAGTGGTGGATCTTGAACAAAATATTTAGGGGAGCAAATTTGTTTAAAAAAAATTACTTACATAGGAAATTTTTGTTTCTAGAGGGGCAAAACATTTAAAAAAAAAATTTGAAAGTAAATTTATGTAAAAAAAGATTGTTTAGGAGGACAATCACCCCCTACCATTAAACTAAGCTCTGCCTTTGGGTTTGACCAAGCCTATCAAACACCACTACCTAATCAGCCCTACAACAAGTCTCCTCATGCAATGACAGTTAAGGTTGCTTCACCAGAAACTGTTTCAGATTCCACTTGGTACCCATGTTTAGGAGCAACAAATCATGTCAGTCATGATGACAGTATTATCATGGTAAAAAATAGTTATACAAGGCAAGAAAAAGTTCATATAGGCAATATAATTGTGAAGGTTTGTCAATTCTTTATATTGGACATTCTAAAATTAAATTTCATCATGCTTCTACTGTCTTATCCCCAAATCATATGCTTCATGTTCCTTTATTTCCAATAATTTATTAAGTGTCTCCAAATTTACCTCTGACAATAATGTGTTCTTTGAATTTCGTCCCATTTTCTGCATTGAGAAACATCAAATTACCAAGGAAACTCTAATGCACACTTAGAAATGGATTTTATGACTTTGATCAATTTCAGTTGTCTCATGCCTCTTCTATAACATCCAAAAACACCAACTTCAAGTCAATTTTTTCTTTCAGCATTATCAAATCTCATACTTCTTTGTCTGAATGCCAACTATGGCATCTTAGATTAGGACCCCTCATTAAAATTTGTACAACAAGTCTTAAATCATTGTAATCTCTCAGCTGTTAGCAATAAAATTATGCCTTTTGTGATGAATGTTGTCTTGGCATACCTTTTTCTCCTTCATCCACTATATATTTTAAGCCATTACAACTTATACACTCAGTTTTGTGGGGTCCCACACCCATTAAATGCTCAAATGGTTATACCTATTATATTATATTTATTAATATCTACACCAAATTTACCTAGATTTACATGCTAAGCCACTTAGAAGCACTATCAATCTTTATTAAGTTTAGAACAGTTTTTGAAAATAAATTTCTTGCCAAAATTCAAACATCCCAGTAAGACTGGAGTGGAGAATACAGGGCCTTCACTTCCTATCTCTAAACTAATTTGCATCTTTCGCAGACTTGCATGCCCCCATACCCATGAACAAAAACAAAACTGAGAGAAAGCATAGACAGGTCACTGAAATAGGTCTCACACTATTAGCACTGCCTCTATGACTTTATAGTATTGGGATGAAGCCGAAATCTATTCTTAAAAACAAAACACCACTTGAACTTCTATGCAATACCAAGCCTGGCTATCCCTTCCTAAAAGCTTTTGGATGCTGATTGGTGCATATATCTATATGATAGAAGATTAGTTTCAGGCAATTGTGTGTTCTTTGGTGAGAATTTAGTGTCTTGAACCACAAAGAAACAAACCACAGTCTCACGGTCCAGCACTAAAGTAGAATATAAGAGTTTGGCAAACCTGGTAGCTAAGTTATTGTGGAACAAGCCTTTGTTAAAAAAGTTGCAAGTTCCTTTAGCCAAGGTTCCAACCATATATTGTATAATTTTGAGTATTGTACTCTTGTCTGCAAGCGCAATTCGTCATGTAAGAACCAAGCATATAGAGTTAGATCTCTTCTTTGTAAGGAAAAAGTTCTAAGGAAGGAGATTACATATTGAACATGTTTCTTCACATGACTAGATATCTAACATTTTAACTAAACCATTTTCAAGTCCTAGATTCTGCATCCTTAAAGACAAACTCAGAATTGTGAGCAAAGAAGATCTGAGTTTGAGGGACGGTGTTGATAGTAGTTAAACTCGGTTAAAACGATAGTTAGTTTGGTTAAGTTTGTTAAACTGATGACATGTGCCTCTCACATGTCATTGTTATATGTGAGAGCAAATTTGTAATACTATAATCATTCAAGAAATAATGGGGCTGTTTAGAACTGCTTTTGTTTTATTGTTTTTTAAAATATTTTTTGAAAACAACTCTAAAAAAGAGTTTTATAGAACAAAAAAACAAAAAACTTGTTTGGGTAAAAATATTTTTCATCAGTTGTTTTTCGTGTTTTTTAGAAAACAGGTGACGAAAACAAGCCAAAATACAGAAAAAACAGTTTTCATTTTTTAGTTTTCTAGTCATTATTTTCGGAAACAGTTTTTAAAAAATAACTTATAAAAACAGTTACCCAAACAAATTGTTTTGTTTTCGCAGAACAAAAAAACAAAAGAAATAGTTTTTAAAATGCAAACCAAACAGGGTCAATATCTCTCTTTGTTTCTAATTCATTTCTTTTTATCATGCTTCTTATTATCATCCATTAAAATTTTTGTAAAAGACAAAAAATTGTCACCAAAATAAAAGGAAAAAAATATAAATGATTTTATTGCGTCAACAAGTTAGATAATATTTAAAATAAATCATATTAATTAATGTTTTAATATGTAATTTTCAATTTATAGAATGGTTAATAGGACATTTCTTTGATATCATAAGGTGTCAAAATCCTACTTACACATCAGCGTTATAAACCGAATAAGAAAATATAAATTCACCTAATAGTTTATAATGGATGTTTTAAAACTCGATCTGGAAATTAAACTGGAAAAACCGGTGGGTTATCAATAAACTAATTCAAATGCTGGGCAAACAAAATAACGTCATAATATATTAAAAATAAATAAATAAATAAATAAAATATATAATATATGTTATATTTCAAATATTATAAATAAATTTTAAGTTATATCTAAATATTTATCTTAGGTCCAGCTTAGACCCGACTCTTTATTAGAGGTAGCATCGCTACTATCTAGTATATCGTAACCATAACTATATTATTATAGTCTTCACTCTTAAGTATTAACTAAATTAGTCCTTAAAAATTGACAAATTCAGATGATGACATAGACTTAAACAAAATTAAGTTAAAATAACTAAGTAATTTCACACAAGCACCTATAAATAAGACATAGATGACAATTTTTTTTTTGTTAGTTGTCGGCTAACAACTAACAAGGTTGATTTATTGGGCTTAGTGAGCCATAACTGTTCTTTTAGGTACAATTAAGTTTTAAGAAAATAAATTAGGTCCCGAATCACTAAAAAAAATTGCATTTAGCGGTTTTTTGCAAAGCGCCATATCACATACACGGGGACACAATACACGGGGACACAAGTTTGCGATGCCTTTAGGCAACCACTAGAGTAACCACCGCTATTACAAATAGCAGTGGTTTCTTCCAAATGCCGACGATTCATAACCGCCATTAAAGACTCAATTAGCAGTGGTTTTAGAACCGCCGCTATAATTTATAGAAATAGAAAAACATATTTTGCTGCTAACGGCGGTTAAAATCGCTGCATATGTCTAAAAAATTGTAATGGTTGAAAATCACTAATGCATTGAAAATTTGAAAATCATTTAATTTTAAACCAAAAGTCGAATTTGCATTTGTACAACCATGTGTTCACAAATCCCTTTTATAACGTGTTCAAAACCAAGAGCTCATCAAAAACCCTTTTATTATAAAACCATGTGTTCAATGGAAAATCCACCAATTAATATAACATCCTATATATCTCAACTCATATATAGGTACAATACAAAGTGCGAAATGTTGCAACCACGTTCATTTTCTATTAATATTATGTCTTCATTAAGGTACAATACAAAAGTTAATGTCGCAATTATAGGTGCAAGTTTGATTATTTGAAACATGAGTATTAAACCAAATTCTTAATCTTTTTAGAAGAGAGTTATTAGGAATACCTCATTCCCCACTTCTTTCTTGTCTTACAAATCAGCCTTGTTAGCCACCAAAAACATCGTCAAATGACAAGCATTTCCTGAAATAATTTACCAAATTAAGCAAACTGTCAAATTAATATCATATTACATTATAGAACTACGTAGCAACTTATGTTGTGCAATTGACACACAAGACAGAAGAAAAAATAGGCCCATTCTTGGTGATATTAATATATAGACCAAATGTATACAAGATTTAGTATCATATGATTTATATTAAGCTTGGTTCTTTTTTAAGTTTGTGTCTCCAAAATTTAAATTTTAAGTGTCGATTTTGACCGACGTTAAATGTAATATTTTTTATAGTATATTTATCTTTCATCCAATAAATTAAATCCTTTCAAATTTTTAAAATTTTTGCTTTCTTGATTTTTTTTTTATTGTACAATAAGAATATCACGAAGTAATTTATTTTTCATAGAATATTAAAAAAAAGACTTTCTTAATCATTATCTGGGTCTCAACTTTAAAATCGATTGATTTCATAATGTGTATATTTTTTAATGGGTTAATTTTGTTATTAAACAATTGTTAACGAGCTAGCACAGAGATAAATGAAGTCAAATTTATCTAAAGGTATCTAAACAAATATGACAAAATAAAAGGATGGTAAACTATTTTATTTAGTGATACAAATCACATTAAAGTTTTTAAATATATAAGCAATAATGACAAAAAAAAATCTTTGAGGAGATTGTGATTCTAGCCGACCTTAAAAGTTATTTATACCACCAACGTTTCTGACAAGCTAATTCATAGCATTAATAGTAAATTATTTCTTTAATCTAAAAATTTATAGTAATTGTCATCAATATGCCGAAAATGTCACATTTTATAAAATCTGTCATTCTTAGAAAGTTGACTACCATCCTTGGTCCTCTCGACAACCAAGTTCACATTTTCTAAAAATGAAAGAGGACACTGGCCAAACGAATAGACTAAGAAATTTAATTTGCACATGATTTTGTTTTCATAGTATATATCAGTCAGTTAATACACTGATACGATATTTTACAAATTACATTATTTAAAATATTACGGTATAAGATATCATAATATTTAAAATTCTTATGTTTGATATGGTAATTGAAATTTGTCAAAAAAAAAAGATACAATTGACATTTTACAAAAATTAATAAAGCTAAAATTTGTGCATTGTGAAATTTTTATTTTTAAATGGTATAAAATATTACCTATGTAATCTTATAACATATTGTCATTGTATATGTCATATGTTATTTTATATGACAATGAAATACAAATAAGTTAGATATCAACTGTCATTTAATATATGAAAAGAACTAAATAGTTGGACATTATGAGATTATGCTTTTCACTTGCTACATATATATACTTAAACAGAGCGGTTTCTCCATCAAAGATTCCAACATTCAAGTTAAGGAAGTCATAGAATCAAGTAAGGCTAATTAAGAGTGTTAAGGTACTAAGATCTTAACGAGAATATAGATTGTATGATGCTACATTGAAATGGTGGGCTGCAACGTTTATATGCTTTCTAAGTCGTTGGAGCTCTAAGGTATCTCATTTATTGTTATCAACTAGGTAGATCCAGCTAGTAGCCATTTAACTAGAATCCTAAGAGCTACACTGAGACTCTTAAACGACCAATAAGAAATAATATGGATCGTTAATACTATGTGACTCAGCTATTGAAGGGTGTTCAGATGTAGAGAAACTACGAAGAAATGCACATGAGAAGCTAAGGAAGTGACTACATCTATGAAGAAATACACATGACTACATCTTTGATCCCCCACTTGTTATTGATGATACATAATAGATCATCGATAACAAGTGGGGGATCAAACCACAAGGGTTCAGTGTCCCTGGTGATGGAGATCTT
>JASKGM010000010.1:732404-743365 GCA_034509205.1 Ceratonia siliqua | reverse complement strand
TAAAGATGCAGGGTGTATTATCTCCACATGATGCATATAAAACAAAAGCTTTCAAATAAATCATAATAAATAGTTATCAAAAGTCTTACCCTTCATCAGTTCATCATATATGGAAACTACATCATTATTGCAATCATTCCCTTCTTTCCAAAAGTTCAGAAGCATCTTACATGCTATCTTTGGTTCACGTAAAAAATCACTTTCTGGGGAAAAATTAATTTTACATTTTTTCCCACTCGTGCTTGGCCATACTCAAAAAGTGCTTTTCCCATAACTGAGAAGCCAAAAACTAAAACTGCTTTAAAGGCAAGCAACAGTAGGATGCTTCTTCGTCGCTGCAAAAGGGGAAAAAATTTATTTGTTTGACATGAATGCCCTCTTCAAAAGAAGAGCAAGGATGTTCCAGTTGTCACAATTTTTTTTAAAAACATTAACAATTAACAGCATTTAAAAATATTTGTATACAAAAAAAAAATTATTAGGAAGAAAAATAATTATATACTACAGGACAGAAACAGCAGAAGAGAAGAGGACATAAGAAAGTAGAAAACCACAAAAATCGAACATGCAACAAAGCAATTCAACCTCTACATATCCCAACGATAAACTCCCTTAAAGCCATGAGCAAAACACCAAAGGGAAGCCACAGAAACAATCCTGTCCCACAGCATCCGAAGAGCACAGAAAACCTTAAATATGTGTCATTCCTCTCCAATCAAATGCACCATAATACCACAAAAACTGCAGTGACAAAATTTTTGGCCTCCTTATTCCTACTTAATCCTTTAAACCTCGCCAAAAGATGTTGCTCCAGTGACCTTGGAGATACCCAATTTCCACCTGAGACTCCAAACAGCTTATTCCACAAAATGACAGCCCGACATTGTGATAAAATGTGGGCAGCCGATTCTGAATTATCCATTCATGATACAAGTATCAGCAAGAGAAAGAGCTGTCCCCAAACCTGCAGCATGTCATTAGTATTAATACTAACGAGTATTGGATTTCAGACAAGGGACTTGACCTTAGAGGGAGTCTTAGATTTGCCGAGCTTGTCAAGAAAAAACTTCTCCCTATTTGAAGAATGAGTAATAAAATAAAACAAAGACTTGCATGAATAAACGTTAAAAGAATCAAGAGTCCATATTCTCTTATCTGGAATAGCCACAAGTAAACAATAGTATTTTAAAATATTATCAACACATTTTAAATTATCAACAATATTGATTTTAGAGGAAAAAAAGTGTGAATCAATGTAATTAATCTTAATTGTTCACGAACACATGATTAAGTAAAAAAAACTACATTATGAAGAATCTTACAGATATTATACAATGGTGTCACAACATTATCTGCCTTTTTTCGTAAATGGGCAATTTAAAGAGTCTTTACTCATTAATGGTAAGAAGTACACAACAGTAGTTGAGGTACTCTTACTAAAGTATGGCCAAATGTAAAATTGTGTTTAATAAGCAACTTTCATAAAAAGAAATTCTAGAAACAACAAAAATTATACAGCAAAAACATACACAAGCTTCCAAATCCAACTGCTATATCATAGTAATCAGCCACTAACACCACATTCTCTTCAAATGTGAGCCCATCCACATCCATACAATATCCAAGACAACTGAGATCATATTAACAGGGAACTGATTGAGGTATTGACCTTTAATCTTACAATGCAAAGGGGCTTCCAGCGTTTGGTCAGTACAAGATGAATCAATGACACAGCTTTTATGTATCTTGTGGAACTAAAATAAAGCATGTGTTGGAGGACTGCAATTCAACTGCGTGTGAAAATTTCCATGTGGAAAGAAATTATAGGCACCAATTAAATCTTGCTCTGGCTGAAATTATTTATTGTGGTGAAACAACCTTGTTGCTTGTTTACTAAACTTAGGGAAGAAAGAGCTGTGTCTAGTTGTACTTTACTGTTGCGGAGAAGGATCAAGTGGATCTTAAGTTTGCTGAGAGGAGAAGAACTAAGAGCAGTGGTGTTTCAGAAATAGCTCTGTCTGTTTTCTTGGGCTTAAACAGAAGGAAGAAAGTGACAGGAGAAGTTAGAGGCAATAAAATTGAGGTTCTCTCTAGAGTTCCCAACAAGCCCTTTGTAACAGAGTAGAAGTAAGATTCACACAGCCAGCAATAATTGACTTACTGTCAATCAAACCGCTGACAATAAGGCTTATAGTACATCAAAGTAGCTCAAAAGATACTCAGAACTAAAGATGCACCAATATGATGACTTACAGACAAATAGAATATGAAACCATAGAGAACTGCAATTTAATAAATGAATAGAGTTTTGAGATTAAAAAGTTAACTATTCTATAGATGTAATCAGATTCTACATCATTCCCTCCCTTCAAATATTAAAACTTTTGCAATTAAATTGTTTGTATAGTCCAATACTCAATGCAGAAAATATTTTATTCCAAATTGTACCTTGTATCAGAAACAGATTGGAAGCACTTAGGGTGTTCATATTCTATGGCGTAGTGCTATTTGCACAAACTTTTTATTTTTTTGAACATTTATCAACTATCTTTCTTAACCTTTTAATTCATATGAAGATTGCAACAAGTACTAACATAAAATAAAAAACAAGAAACAAAGTTTTACATTGCTCTTCAATCTAATCCATGTGATACAGTTCCCTCATGGCAATACACATGTTCTAGTGTAATATTTTTGTTCACTTCAGAATCCTCTACATGTTAACTTTGAACTCTCCAAGTTGCAAACTCTTCATTTTTCATTCAAGAAAAAAAAAAATTCCTCAAGTAAGTGGTATATGCATAAACACAAGTCCTCAGTGTATGTCTAATCTTAAGCAACATAAAACAACATAAAAAGTCAGTTCCCAGATTCATCAGCCAAAAACAGGTGTGTCGTTCAATATAGCTAACATTGAACTAGAAACAGCTACATTTTTTCACACAAAAAAAAGGATAAAAATCAGAATATATTAATTTTTATTTGTTGGTAGGAATCATAATACATCAGTTTACCATAATCAGATAGACACATGAAGATGAAACAGCATGTTCCACTAGTAAAAATACTTAATTTATCAGCTAATGTCTCATGAATTATCGTACTTTCATACTTTTGCTTTATCAAACTGTTGTCTACTTATTAATACCAGTTTGACATCAATTGAACAGGCGCTGTGACAATTTACCTCAGAAATGGAAAACAGTAGCTCAGAAGCCAAAGAAAATCATCTAGTTAAGCTATACAAAAGATGTACTAGTTTCTCTCACTTCACTAGATATACCCAGATGTTAAGTCCTAGTTTATAATAAAATAATATCTTACCAGGAGAGAACAAAAGAAACAAATGTAAATCTTGAGACGAGGGTTCGAAGACTCGATACAGCATTCTGTGTTAATAACCCTTCTCTGCCATCTGAATTACATGTGTCTAAGTATTCCACACAGAATAAGAAGTTCACATAAGCTCAACCAAAGGTTAAAATTAAACTGATGCCGCATGGAATTAGCTCTTCACTCGAAGTCCAATCCAATTCACGTACAAACCATAAGACAGTAAACCTAACATGCCATCCCACAAAACCCACATCAAATATCAGTAAACAGAACTAAAAGCTCCCTTCCCACACTGTCCGACTGTGATTTGAAGGATTTCTTTGCCTGCTTGGCTTTGTCTACAACAGAGGCGACGTGGTACCTAGGACAACCGAACAGCATAATTCAGAGATGTCATTAGCCTTGAAAACTCAAAACTTGCAATACTATCAAACAACATGATAAAGAGCTATCAAACATACCACATGCCAATTTTCGCTCAATGGCTGAACCAATACCCGAACTTCTCGCACATTACGAAGAGGGGGCGGATGAGGAAAGCAGAAAATTTTCTTTTTGAAATCATCTCTTTTTCTAGAGCTTACATATGAGCCCCAAGAAGCATTACTTTCTTTTCTGGCATCTTTCAAGAAGAAGAGAATAGGCTTTTTACAAATAGATCTAGACGGGTCCCTGGCATCGAAATCAAATTCATTCCTTTGACTTATACCATTCCAAGCTGAGTAAGTTCGTTCTGAGCGCTCCAACTCACGGGGAAAAACAATATTTGGCAGGACTTGAACAACATAACCAAGTGAAACTGAAAATGTCAGATGCCGTGCATGATCATAACAAATAGAACGCTGCAAAAAGCTTTGTGGATCAGCTTTCATGGCCTTTGTAAAGAGTTTCAGGCTATCCAAAGAGCTCAAGCCAGGATAGAAGGGATGAACAGCTTCAACATGATGAATTGACACAAATGGTGCAATTGGGTGAGAGGATAGAAGACCATGGGCATCACCCCTTATATCCCACTGGAAAAGGAAAGAAGGGAAAAAAATACTCTTAAGTTGATTACAAATACTGAATGATAAAAAAGACCAATGATAGAAAATATTTAGTCACTATTCATTTAATAATTCTAATCAAAATTTTCCTCTTTCTGAAAATGGAAAGAAATAATAAAGACTAAAAAAGGGAAGTTATATATATTCAGAGGAAGACGGATAGAGATCGATTAACAAAACACCTGGTGAAAACCATGCTCCCATGTAAGAGGAATGCCAAGTTCAGTGATGCAGGCATGCAGTCGATCATCACTACCATAGAGTTTGGGGTACCTCTCAATACAATCGTCAATAGTCTCAGAGAGTGCCTTGGCAAGGGCAAGACTTATTGCAATCCCACCACCACCAAAAGCCATGGAGTGACTGAAATAGGTATTTGCTGAATGACTCTCTGAGGGGCTACCTATGTAAACCATTTCAGAGGAATCATACTTGTTGAGAACATCAACAAGGTTATCCACATTGAAGATGGTATCATCATCACAAAGGACAAACCAACGCACATCAGAGAGGCCAAGACGAAAACTCTCAGCAACAATGCGAGAGATTCGCAGGCCAGAAGGGTGACCAATGGGATTTGTGTAGCGGAAGTGTGAGATGTCCTCAGAAACCATTATAGGGGGCAATAAATCATCTCCATTTTCTTTAAGTACTTGTTCCTCTAACCATACATGGCCACGCATGTCATTGGGACGCCACCAGAGCTTGATATATTCTTTCCGCCGTCTCCATAGCTGAGATGATCCAGCTACACCAAAGACAATATGTTTAAGTGACAAGCCTTCCTGTTTAAAGATAGTGCTATCATTGTGAATATGATACCCCCTGGTACCAAATTGGAGAGGAGGCGGTGGTGCGACATTTGAAAGCTGATCAAGATCATGGTTCTTCCAAGGGAGAAAATGCGGGCTACCCTCCCAATCTCTTAGGCGGTGTAAGCAACGGGTGGTGGTATGAGAGAAAACAAGGGAAAGCCAAGCAACAGTAGAGATTAGGAGTGCTGCAATGGCAACAGCCAAGGTACCAGTACGGCTTTGGCGCCACTGACGGCTTCCAGATTGGCTAGGAGGAAAAGGAGATAGGCGGGCATCCTTGTCATGGTCATGATAGGATGACATAATCGTCTTCAGTGTTTGAGTCATCATCACCATAACTCCAATGTTCATTTCTGCCTCCCACTGCCGGAAGAGAAAGGGTGTAAGGCATAAGCTAAAAAAATGTATAGAGGAGTTTTACAACAGCAGCAACAGCAACCAACCCCAACCAAGCTTGTTGCACCCTGCAAAAAGAAACAAAAAGGAAAAGGTTACAATAATAAATAGACAACTATACATGGCAGGGCGGAAGAGTATATTGGGATAAATGAAAACCAAAGATCAAATGTGAATAATTTGATGGGCACAAAAAACTTGAGAATTGAGACTGATCATGGAATCAAACTCAAAATTTCGTCTTGCTGGAAAATCCTTTGAAAAAGTAAAAATTAGTGATCATCAATAATAACAACTCAAAAATTTATACAAATAATCATGAACTCAAGTCGTTGTGAACATCACTCTAAAATATATTTAAATTGGTTATATTAAGATGTTTGTAACAAAGATTCTATTCTTCTTTTAACATAAAGCAGCACATAGACCATGATCATCCTGTCATGTAGATCGTGAACAAAAGACATTCCTCATTAGCTCATCTTCACAGTTTTAAGTCCATATTTTAAAAAGACAAGCATTCAACTGTTTGACTCTCTTCCATATTACTCTAAATCTAAAAATTACTTCTTATGAATTATCTTCTAACAGAACAATAAATTTTCAAAGTAGGAAAATACTTTAAGCATGATTCGCATCTTAAGACATACTTTCTCCAATAATTATTCTGAATTTTGAACCAAAAACAAAGACAGAAAATTTGAAACTTTTAACCGATTATATGACATCCTATGATCCTTGTACAAATAGTGATACAATCTGCTTCTTTTTTATTATTATTTGATGAAATAAGAAATCAGATTAAGAAGGGAAAAAGATACAAGAGAGGAAGATAGGGTATCCTCCTAACATAAATGTCCTAAAAACATTACAATGAAACAGAATAAGAGAAAAGAAAGTAATTTATAAATGAAAGCTCCCCAATCTCTGTACATATCTGGAAGAGTCGTTCCCTTAAATAAGCCATGAGCCATGCACCAAAGAGATGTGGAGAAAGTTATTATGTCCCATAAAGCATCAAAAGACAAAGAGACACCCCTGAAGATATGAGAATTCCATCCAACCAAATATTCCAAATCATAGCAAATATTGCACTTGGCCACAAAATTTTACCCTCCTTTTTCGATCCGAAACCCTTGAAGGCTTGAACTATAAGGAGAAACTCTCTAAATCCTGGTGGTACACCCAATTCTCATAACAGAACCTGAACAACTTATCCCACGAATAGACTGCCACTTTGTAGTGTAAAAATAAGTGAGAATCATTTTCTATACTATTCATGCTAATGCAGGAGCATTTGGGGATGCTAGAGCATCAGTAGGATCCCCTGGGTTGAGTCTGCAAAGCCTGTAGAAGTCCTACATCGGCCAAGGGGGCCTTGCAGGGACGAGATATAAGGGCCGGGGCAAACCTCACCTCATGATCTCGTATTGCATCAAATTAGAATCAAAGCCTAGCAATGAGGGGAGCTTCTAAGGTTGGGTGTATGATGCAGCAGCATTTGGTGATGCTAGAGCATCAATGGGATCCCTTGGGTTGAGTCTGAAAAGCCATGAAGAAGTCCCATATCGGCCAAGGGGGCCTCGCAAGGACGAGATATAAGGGCCGAGTAAACTTTACCCTATGAGCTAGCTGTTGAGGATGAGTTAAACCCGCCGCCTTATCATCTCATACTGCATCACATGCACATAATACAAATATTAGGAGACAAAGCTATATTCGGACTACAAATTTGTGGAATGTCATTTTTGTTAATTCTTTTGAGTACCGCTATCCAAATAAAAGATTTAACCTTTGAAGGAGCTGTAGACTTCCAAATGGGTTTTTCAAGAAGGAAAAATTCTCTAATAGAAGTGTAAGTAAGGAAAATTTCCCAGAATCGAATACGAAAACCATCGCCAACCCTCAAAGATAGCAAAGATCTGAAAGAACTAATTTTTACATTGCAGAGCCTCACTCCTATCTACCCATGATACCAAGATTTTGGCTCCCCATTCACTATCACTGAAAAAGTAGAAGAGAAAAGACAACCTAACACCTAAGTTCTCCACTTAGCGCCAAAGCCTTCATAATCCAAGATTTTCTTAATGTAACTTCAACTGACTTGGTCATGTGCTTTCTCAAAGTCCAGCTTTAAAATCAGACCATGTTTTCTTTCTCTCTTAACATCCTCAACTACCTCATTAGCTATCAAGGCGGTATCAAGAATCTGCCTACCTGAGATAAACGCACTCTCATTCCAAGACATAGTACCTGACAACACCTCATTCAATCTAACTAAAAGAACTTTAGTTATAAGCATATCTGTCACCAAACTAATGGGCCTGTAATCCTTCAATCATATGGATCTTCCTATTCCGCCACAAGTGTGATAAAAGTAAAATCCATGCTCCCCCCTATCTTGCCATTATTATGAAATTCAGCAAACACCTTTAAAAGATCAATTTTTAATTGTATCCCAACAGCTTTTAAAAAAGTCGACTGTAAAACCATCAAGCCTTAGGGACTTTTCCATATCCGTACTCCACACCTCAGTCTGGTTTTCCTCTTCGTCAAAAGGACTTTATAACCAATTAGCTCTTTCTTGAGTGTGCCCCTTCTATAAAAGACCTATTAGGGCTAGATTAATCTCCTCAGCAATAGTATCTATGTCCCTAATCTTCCTTCCATCCTCAAGCTCTAATTCCTTAATCAAGCTTCTTCTACTTCAACCTGTTGCTGTTCTATGAAACAGCTGTGAATTAGCAGCACCTTCTTTCACCCACTGCAGCCTAGATTTCTGCCTCCAACTAATACCCTCCCTAAAAGAAATTACCTCTAGCTCATTTTTCAAATCAATTTTTGACTCTTTAGTTCCTCTATTACCCCGCCTTCCACCTCAATTTTATCTAAAGAGACAAACTCTCTGGTTATCTCGTCTTTTCTAGTTCTAATATCCACAAACTCCTTGGAATTCTAAACCTGCAGCTTCTCCTTAAGCAATTGGTCAGATATCCAAAAAATTTTGGCTATCCGAAACAAAAACTGAAACCAATAGTCTATATTTGAAACCTCACAAAAGCCGAAAAAGATTTCTAATAACTGAAGGCCTGAAACTTAAATAGCCGATATCAAAATCAACCAAAATAACTGAAAAACAGGTAACAAGACAGAAATAGGTACTTAAAAAAATACCTGAAAGTAACACCAAATTTCTTTTTAATTTTATATCACTAATATAAAACTTTCAAGTATTTTGGGTAATTGGTATCAACAAGAGTAAAAAATATAGCTTTTAAACTACAAAATGGAAATAATTGTAAATTACGATATCAAATTCAGTAACATTAAATAGGTTTTGCTACATTTTGATGCCCAGTAGCAAGCAGTGGACTTGGAACTTGCATACCTTTTTGGGAAGCTGCTTATCAGCAGGAGTCAAAGAAACTGGCAGGAATGTAGTAAGCCAAAAAATGCAGAAAATAAATGCCAAACTAAACCTAGACAATGATGACAAATATGCAGAAGGGAACATAAGCTTTTACTGCTTCTTAAATTCGTATATTTTGAATTCTTCGTAGTCAGCATCTACTAGTATAGCTTTAAACTTAAAATCACTTTGTACAAAGTGATTCAAGTTGATCCTCTCAAATTATACTCAATTCTTTTGAAAAAATTTTTTTTTGAAGCATTGCCTATGAGATTCAGAAGAACAAAGGGATAAAGTAATGCTCTGATCAAATAGTTCATAGCTTTATACTTTATAGTGATAGATTCCTTTGTATTGTTTATCGGTTTCAACTCCTAACAAAAACCATTGAACGGTTGTGATAGTAAGGAGACAAATTCAAGCCAAAAAGTGAAAAAATAAATGAATAGGAAAGTACTCTTACGCGAAACACGGAATGACAATGAAGTTTAGAAGAAAGGGACTCATGGAACTCTCTCGGGATTTGATTTCAAAAGCCAGTAAAAACTCTCATAGAAAACTCAATCAAACAGAAGATACAGTTCACATAAATTGTAGAATAACAAACAAAAAAACTATGGAGACAAATTAGAGATGTGATCTCTATTCTGAATCTCACAGCAGAACCAAGACATTATAGAATAAATTAAAAAAAAAAAAACAACCTGAAGGAAATTCAGATACGCCAGGTTGGTGATCAGATTTCTCCGTCGACGCAAAGCTTTGAGACTCAATTTGAGAGAAATTTCGAAAATGAAAATTTTTTGCCGATTATTAATTCAGTGTACCAAATTGAGGGGACATGGCGTGATTAAATCAAACCTTTGGCGGCGATGGGAGCTGAAAGCTGACGCTGAGTCCGAAGCTTCTGAGGGAGAAAGAGAACTGCTGGGATTTTACTGAAACGGTGAATCCGAACAATCCTCTGGTCTACTTGCTCGTATGCGCTTCATGGCTCCGTCGATTTGCTTGGGTTGCGGGAAAAAGAAGCACACGATTCTCGGAAAAGAGTAAAGAGGAAGAAAAAAACGAAGGAGCCAGTTCACGTCATAGACAGAAGTGACATTCAGAGATGAACGGAAAGTTGGCCAACACAGGAAACAACGCCACTATGCAGTAGGAGTGTAGGAGTGTAGTAAGCAGAAGGGATCGGAAGAGGGAACGATAGTAGTTTATTTGTAGACTGTGGAATTAAACGACGCGGTTCAAACAAATTTGAAAAGGGACGAAAGCTCAGTGATAATGACGACGGAGGATCAATACATGGGCACATTGCGCAATGCGGGTTAGTAACTTTGACAGTGATGCCTGTTTGAAAGTGTATGAAAGGGTTTCCTTTTTTGGGGATTCTTTCCACTCTGGAGTATAATAATACAGAGTAGGTTTTTTATTTTTTTATTTTTATTTTTTACCCTTTTAAGTTTTATTATATTTTTTATTTTAAAAAATAAATTTAAAGAATTTAAAAAAATTTTTGAAAAAATTAAAAATAAAGTAAAAATAAATAAAAAAATTTCTTAACACAACTATTAAAAAATAATTTAAAAATAAAGTAGAAAAACAAAAACAAAAAAAATAAAAATAAATCTTTTAACTTTTTTATTTTATTTTTTATATATTTTTTAAATTCTTTAAACTTATTTTTAAAAAATATATATAACAAAAATTTTAAAATTTAAAAACAAAATTTAAAAAAAGAAAAACCTATTCTAGAGTATTGTATACTCCAAAATATGGTAGAATGCACTTTCTTTGTTTTGCTTTCTAAGCTACTCTTAAAAAAATTTGACAAAAAAGAGAGGATTTTGTTACTTTTTCTTTATCTTTTTTATTTTTTTATTTATTTATTTTTGAATACTTGTGCTTAGGACTATCAAAATGAGTTGGCCCGATCTAGCCCTTCCCGAAACACAAGAAAAA
>JASKGM010000010.1:708343-719525 GCA_034509205.1 Ceratonia siliqua | reverse complement strand
CTCCTTTTCTAGAAATTCCTCTTCTAATTTGTAACCTTGAAATGAAAGCATCTTGTCTGCTGCCAATCCCACAAAAATCGCTTTATCGCGCACCGGGGGGGGGCAGAGACAAAGAGCACCAGCGCCGTAATGGATGCCGCCTTCAGAGGAAAGGGGCCAGTGAAATTAGAGGCAGCCTGCCACTTTCTTGTCGTGCATGAGACCGTTGATGCGTGCTGGGGCAGCGTACAGAGAGACAGAAACAAGTTGAACGGAGAAATTGGAGCTGAGTGAGAGGGATAATGCAGAGAGATTTGGGGAAAGGATGAGGTGCGGAGAAGAGAGAGGAAAAGCAGAGGGGAAATGGGTTTTAGGAGGAATTGGATCCGGGTTGTGGGTTATCCGGCTTGAGGGTGATATTGGGCATGATGGGTGTGGACCAGAAGTATGGGCCAGGCAACTAGGCTGGACTTCCTTGCTGGGCCGAGTCAAAAGTTTATGTTAATTTGCCCAAAAATGGCCCTTTTGGCCTCTTTTCTTTCTCTTTTTTATTTTTTATTTTTTATTTTTTAAATTTTATTTTTGAATTTTGTTATTAATTAATTCAAACCTATGGATAAAATTAGGTGTTTACAATATATATATATATATATATATATATAATATCCATTAAAAGATAATTTAAACTTTTTAGATAATTAATTTGCCCAATTCATCTAGTTGAATTTTGAAAGACTAAATAGTTCTAACAAATAAATTAGAACGATAACATTCCTAAAATTAAAAGTTAGAGGGATTAAATTTGTTTCTTCAATAAATTAAAGTAGGAATACAAATATAAATATTATCTTAAATTAAAAATAAAAGTTTAATTATGCCTTACAAATTTATCTTAAAGATTAATAATAATAATGCTAGAAGCACTTTCAAATAAACAGTAAATTACTTCTTTATTATCAAAGAAGGAATTCTAACGAGAAGTAGAAACTAATTTTCAATAGCCATGGCTTCAAATTCCTTCTGAATCCATTTCTTGAGCTTTTTATTTTCTTCAATTTGATACTTCATACGAAGCAGTTTCTTTCCACAGATACAGGAATAATAAGCATCAAAGCACATCTGTCTTTCCGAGACATAAGGAGTTAGACTCAGCCTTGATATATGAGCAAGGTCAAAGCATAAAAACCAAAGCGAATCTCGTTCAACCCCGAGAAAGTCTCTTAGCTTCCCAGTTACTCACAGTTACATATTTCGGCTTCTTCAGCTCATCATCAGTACAAACCTCCACAAAATCCTTCAACCCACAAAGCTTCAAGTCCTTCAACCCAAAAATCTCAGCAGCCATTTCAGGAATCTCTTCGAAATATGCTATCTCCAACCCATAATCTTCCTCGAGCTTCTCTACATCTCGGGAGATTCCCACCCCTGTGAAAGTTATATTTGGGTTCTCTAGTGCTCTGTACAGAGACTTTGGAACAGAGGAAGCTTGGTAGAGTTGGAATATGAGGCAAGTTTTCTTGATGCAGAGCTGAATAATGGCAACTGGGTTTCGAAATCCGCGGGTAGAATTTGGACGCCACTCGATGTCGAGGCCGACTATCTTGCTGTAATGGTGACAGGGTGCTTGGAGATGGCTTTTGATCCATATGCTAGCTATTTTACAGGAGGAGGTGACTGTGGTTTCCACAATATGGCCATGGATGTTGACTTCGTAAAGCTTGGATTTTTCATTGGTGCTCACTTCCTCAATGTCAATGGCCAAGGGCTGATGAGTTGCAGGAGAAGATGAGGGAGAAGAACAGAGGATCTGGGGTTGAAACTTGAAGGTAGTAAGGAGAAAGTGCAAGAAAACTGAAACATATAGGTCCTCTTTTGGCAAAGTTTTTAAAAATAGTTTTTTTATTTTTTTGTTCTGCGAGAACAAAAAAACTCGTTTATATGACTGTTTTCATCAGTTATTTTTAAAAATTGTTTTTCGAAAACAGTAACTAGAAAACAAAAAACAAAAACAACTTTTTTGTGTTTTGGCTTATTTTCTTCATCTGTTTTCTAAAAAAACACAAAAAACAACTAATGAAAATTTTTTTACCTAAACAAATTTTTTATTTTTTTGTTCTATAAAATTATTTTTTAAAATTATTTTTTAAAATTATTTTTAAAAACTATTTTTAAAAACAATAAAACAAAAATCATTCCAAACATCCCCATATATACTTGAAAAAGTTCCCGTTGGGTTTTTCTGATTTGTTTGGTGCAGAGAAAGTTACCATTTTTGGTCATAGAAAAAGTTACCGTTGGGTCCAATCCTTCCCGGTATCTCAATTTATATCACTCCCCTTTTGAAAGTTTATTTTTTTTTAAAAAAAATAATTTCTTATTTATTTTTTGATCATTTTATTTCTTGGAAATAATGTATTAAAAAACATGTTTGGTTCATAGAGATAAAAATATGTTTTGAAAAAATGAAAACAATGAAGCCTAGTATTAAAATGAAATATTATTTTATAATAGATTAAGATGAAATATGTAGTTATGTAAACGTTGGCCTAGTAGATGAAGTGTATTTCTTATTTTGAATGAATTTATAGAAGAAAAAAAACGTAAGTAGCAAAAAAATATAAAAGAATATTTTTTTTAAACTAAAATTGTGACTTCAAATAAAATCTTATTCAATAGATGAAGGGGAAGATTGGTTAGTTATCTTTCAATAAAATTTTTTGAACAAAATATTATTTTAATATTTATTAATTACGATATATACTAGTAATTTTATCACTCAAAGATATTTTTATATTTTTATATTCAAATAATTTTTATAATTTAAAAATACTTTTCAATTATTGTAGCAAACAAAATCTTTTTAATTAAAACACCTTTATAAAAATTATTTTTTATAGTCATCTAAACCGGCCCTAAATCAAATAAGTAAAATTTGGAATTTGAAAAAAGTCATAATGTTTCTCTTTCGTTAACAGGATCATCCCACTGTTAAAATGTTTCATTCTTGCAAGTTTACTCCTCAAGTTTTGTCTTGCAAACATATTGATGGTTTTCTCTCCTGCCCATGAGGAAAGTTCGAGCTGCTGCAGATTGTACAAAAGCAATTAATCCTGCTAATTAGGGTTGGTACACTGGGCAAAAGGGAATTCTATCTATAAGAGTTTCACAATCACTTATGTTGGGTAGGTTTAAATTCCCCTAATATCAAGAGTATGTATTGGTAGACAACTCTCTCAAAAAAAATCCCTTAGTGCCCAGTTTATTAAGTAAGTCTCTACTTGCTCTGTAATAAATTCGTCCTTCGTTAATTTTTATATCAGAGTATCAAAGATCAAAATTTCATTTCATTTCTGTTGAAACGCACAAAATTTTTTGATTTTGTAGGAGACTGAAACGAAACATTAAACTCAAAACGAAAATCAAATGTTTTCAAGAAAAAATAAAAAAATTAGAGTTTTCAAGCGAAATTTATTAAGTTTTGAACCAAACGAAACTAAGAACCCTTCTTTCCCAAATATCCTTGCTTTCTTCCATTTTCTTTCAACCCTGGCTCTTTTGATTTCTTCAATAGATGAGAGCTCGATTTCTACAAAATTTACTCCAGATCTAAAGAGTAAAGCCACCTCAGTTGAGTTCTCACATTCGCGTCTTACACTCTCATTGCTCGCACTCTCACTCAGCGCTAGGCAGTCCTATGATCTTAGCGGGTTCAAAGCAAATTGCTTCCATCTCCTTCTCCTCCTCTCCCATTTTGCTCTGCCCATGAAGAAAAATTCATCATTTTTCGCTCTCTCACCTCAAAACAGTAACACAAAGAAGTGGGTTTAGGTAAAGACTAGTGAATGGGAACAAATGAAAGTTTTTAAAATATATCCATTCATATTAATTCTTTTTAATTTTTTCTTGGATGTATTAAAATATCCAATATTTTTTCTTGCAAATTAATCTTTTTTATTTTACATTTATTTTAAAAATTTTTTATTTTTAATATTTACGTATTATGACAAAAATTGAAAGAGTATAAAAAAGTAAACAAAAATACTATTTGATCTCTTATCTAGATGAATTATAAAAATATTAATTTAATAAATAAGAATTTAATTAATTCAATATTATATTGTCTAAGTATATATATCTATACTATTATTATTATGTTAGAATTCTTTAAAATTGAAAAAAATATATTGTTTAAACTTATTCGAAATGTTTATTCAAAAATCTTTCGTTTTCACGAAATTTTTAAAATGTTTCGAAACGTTTTTGTTTCTTGAGTAATCGAAGTGGTACCTCGAAATAAAATTTAATACCATTCAAAAAATCAGACATAAGTATCATGCATGAGATTGCCAAATGTGAATGTGGGGCTAAAAGACAATCCTGCTCATGTCATGGATGCCCTGACTACTAATCTTAGAATTTATCCTTATTGACATTTTCTCTACCAAAAAAATAAAAACAAAAACAATAATATCAGGAGCCTATGTTGGTGGTCAACTCTTTCAAAAAATATCACTTAGTGTCTAGTTTTCTAGGTAGGTCTCTACTCGCTCCATAATAAACACATCCTTCCTTGATTTCTCTACTAGAGTGCTAGACATAAATATAATGAAATTAACAGATGGACTGAACGGCAATCCTGCATGTACCATAAATGCCCTGACTGCTAATGTTACAGTAACTTATTGATATTTTCTCAAACAAAACAAGAATATGGACAAAAAAGTGACTTGTCCTCAAAGAACATTGAAATACGTTTGAGTTTTCATATCTTGATGATGTTTGGTAATGAAAATATTATTATTACTACAAAGACAGTTTTACTGATACTCTGAAATACCAAAACAAAATTGTCATAAAGTTTCTCTTCTTTGATCCATAAAGAAAATAAGGAGAAAAAGAGGAAGAGAGGAAGAAATTTACAAGCAATAAATTCTTCTCCCATGGAAATTCATGTCAAAAAAAGGAGAATTCATAAGAATATTACATGATTCTCAAATCTTTCTGTATCATTTTTAATAAATTATTTTTTTGTGTTTTCTTCTTTGTCTTTAAACAATGGTGCTGCTTTTGTCATGAAACTGCCTGCTCTCTGTTTACTTAGAATGTCAAGGCAAAGAGGTACAGCAAGAGAGATGCTAGGCAGCTATAATGAGGCAAAGGCAATTTGGAAGCTCTATCATTCTTCTGAAAAAATAGCCCATCCAAAGGGGCATTTACTTTTTGGTAAAGTCTTTATTGAAATTTCAAGGTGGCTGAGAAGCTTTAGGTAATGTGTAACTTTAGGTAATGAAGTCTTCTTCCAAAAGCCATGGTCTCTAGCAGTATTGAAATTCCTGTTGTTTGAGCAGTGCTGATAGTGTGCAGAAGACTATGCAGTGAAACAAACATATTGATACTGTGGTACTAACAAGAGTTGTGAATCACATATGTTTGAAATTTCAGGTTCTCAGGATAAAAAATTGTGGGTTATTGGAATTAGAGACTGTTCTGATTGAACAAGATGAGTTCGTAAGTAATGTTATGCCTTGAGAGTGGAAGGAGAGGTAGTCTAGTGAGAGGAGGTGAGGAAGGAAAGAGAGCTTCTAAAAGGCTATGCAGATCTATAAATGCCATGAGTATGTGAAAAATGAGGAATGGAGGAGAATGGGATGCTGGAGAAGAGCCCATTTGTGGGTGTGTGGATTGCTTCACAAGCCCCAAGCCCTTTCCAAAAGTGAGATATTTTAAGAGGACAAAAGGGAGATTTTAATTCTTATAATGACAAGGTTGCCATGTGATAGTAGCAATGGAAAACTATTTATATAAGACAAATTATAACCACATGAACACTTTAAAGAGGGATTTATCCGCAAAATAGTATATTTGTGGTGCTTTATGCAATAAATGTAAACTTAATATATGTTAAAAATAATGGTTTTCTTTTTTAGTATATATAACTCACTAAGGTATAAGAGTGATATAATTGTCTTTATAATAATGAAAAAAAGTTTAGTACTATGTAGTACTTTATTCAATCTTCCAACAACTTATAAAAGGAGTATGCCACTCAAAATATATTATGAGTGGTCTACTTTAAAAAAAAAAAAAGTTTCTTTATTCTTTTGTGTGGTGCGATAGTAGTTTAGTATTACCGTAATACTGAACATTTTCTCTTATAATAATTGTGTTACTATTATAGGCATAATACCAATTAATACCTTAAGTTAATCTTCCTAGTAACCCACCAAACCAATACCATTGGCACCCCTAAACAGAATATAGATAAAATAAGTGTGAGCACATACTAGTGACCCTTTAAAATGCAGTGAACAAGTAGATTTTTTCTTTAATCACACTAATCTTATTCGCATAAGTTGAAGGAAATTCTTAGAAAGACATAGCCTAATGGATTAAACATCAATATGAAGAAAATAATGATGACTATATGCATGTCACAGAACCACCTTTGTTGATATTTAGTTATTTACACATGATTATAAGAAAATAAATAGTTTTATCAAACATGAAGCAAGTATTATGATTAAAGTCTGAAAAATAACCATAGAAGAATTAGAATTTAGAAGTCAGAGATATAAACTATAAGGGAAGAGTAGTTCAACGAACTAAGAAGTTGATTATAGCTGAGAATGGGAAGAGAAGTATCATTTACAAATAAATTTGCAATGTAGCACACTTTGGATATTGAGTGACGAATTGGGAATTTTAGTGTATATAACCCACTAAGATATAAGAGTGATATAATTGTCTTTATAATAGCAGAACAAGTTTAGTGCTATGCAACACTTTACAGTCTTTATTCAATGCTACCGTAACTCACAAAAGGAGTAGGTACTCAAAATATATTATGAGTAACCCACTTTAAAAAAAAAAGTTTGCTCCTCCTTTTGTGAGTTGCGATAGCAGTTTAGTATTACCGTAGCACTGAACATTTTTTCCTATAATAATTATGTTACCATTATAGGCATAATACCAATTAATACCTTAAGTTAGTCTTCCTTGTAACCCACCAAACCAATACCATTGGCACCCCCATAAACAAAATATAGATAAAATAAACGTGAGCATATGCTAGTGACACTTTAAAATGCAATGAACAAGTAGATTTTTTCATTAAATAACATTGATCTTATTAGCATAAGTTTAAGGAAATTCGACAAAGCCTAATGGATTAAATAATGATGACTATATGCATGTCACATAACTACATTTGTTGATATTTAGTTATTTATACATGATTATAGAAAATAAATAGTCTTGTCAAACCTGAAGCAAGTATTATGATTAATGCCTGAAAAATAACTATAGAAGAATTAGAATTTAGAAGCCAGAGATATAAACTATAAGGAAAAAGTAGTTCATAGAACTAAGAAGTTGATTATAGCTGAGAATGGGAAGAGAAGTATCATTTACAAATAAATTTGTAATTAGCATGTGCTCACGTTTATTTTTCACTGCAGTAACATTCTTACAAAGTTACATGGTGAGAAATTGGTAGATTTCCATATTACTGGACACAACAACAAACTGTTGTAGATGTCAACTTAGATTGAGTACTGGTTACTCAACAAGAAAAAAGAATGCCACAAAAATGTAGAAATCAAACTGTACATCAAATTCGGAACAGCTGTACAAAGTTACATGGTGAGCAATTGATAGATTTCCCCATTACTTGATATCAACTTCAATTGAATAAGGATTGAGCGGCTTATCGTATACGGTTCAAATTTGAAAATGGCTCAGCCCTGGCTTTTGGAGCAGCAAGCTTAGTTGCTTCTGGAGCTCCAAATACATTCCAGAATCTCAGTGTTTCATCTGCTGCAGCTGATGCTACTGTGCAACCATCTGGGCTCTGCAGTAAGTTGACATTACACACTATTAGGAAAATCCTCCAAAATGAAAGAATGAAGCTTGTGCTTGAAGACTATTTTATTCATAAAACTTACCTGAGCCATGAAAAGAACTCTAGAAGTATGACCAGTGAGCTCTGCCATTTTCACCATTGATGGGTATTTCCAAAGAGTTAGCTGATTCTGGGTAAAACCATGAGAGCTAAGTAACTCCCTCTCGTTCTTGTTCCACAGCAACGCACAAACTTGAGACCCAGTGTCAACTGAGTTCAAGCATGCACCTGTGTGGGTGTTCCAGAACTTAATGCACCGATCTCCACTGCCTCCACCAGATGCTATCAAGTTCCCTTGGAAAGGACACCAAGCAAGGGAAAGACTGCAGATGTGTGATCTTCAAGCCTGTGAAGCCACTGTATTGGTGAATTAGAAGATGCCACAGCTCTATCCCATATGTAAAGTAGATTGTCATTCCCTCCACTGGCTAATTGTGAACCTGAGGCTGACCATTTTAGCCCACAAACCTCTTGCTCATGCCCTCTGTAGGTTTCAACAATGTGTGATCTGATTCTTACATCGTTGTTTACAATTCTACCATCCATTCCTCCAGTTGTAAGTATGTGATTGTTCCATGCCAAAGACCCAATTCGCTGCCTATGTCCACCTTTCAAAGTTCTCAACTGCAGAAATATAACGACATAGACTTACAAACAACTAGAAAGACTATGAAGTGGAATGGTTACAGTGATGAATTTGTCATGACAAACCTGTCGATATGAAGCGGAATCCCAAAGTTGCACTTCAGAATTGTTCAAGCCAACAGCAATATGCCTTCCATCTGGAGCCCAGCTAATGCTTGTGATAGGGCCATTTTCATCATCAACAGTGACAAGTTCTGAAGTGGAACCATTAGTGGCGTCCCACAAGTACAATGAGTTTCCAAGTGCTATTGCTAGAACATTGCTGCTTCCCCAGTCCAGTAAATTGAGGTAGTAATCATCCACAAGGTCTGGAGCATCCAATGTCCTCTCAGAAGTCTGATAAAACCAACAAATATAGAACCCAGTGAGATCGACAATCCAAGTTAACTTAGGCCTTTAATGAATTAAACTGCAACAGAATTAGACAACATTGCTTGATATTTCGTATATAAACTCAATTAACTAAGAAGAAATAATCAAAATCCTCAGACCCATTGAAAATTTGAGATCCACTATCCAGGTAAACGTCTGCCTCAACAAACTAGACCCTTGATGCAAATGTTCAAAAACACCTTTTCTATGCAATCAGATACTAATTTAATTCAAATTATGGAAGAGATCTCAGTAATGGACCTGAGGAATGAAACGCCGGGGCTTAATGGATTTATCCTGGTGAACAGTGGTGCAGGAGTCATGTGGGATTAAGTCAACTGGCGCAGGTGGTTTGTTCTTGAAAGCTAAAATGCGGCTCCGGTTCATGTTCAAGCTTTCTGCAAGCTGCTTCCTGTAGGCGTCTCTAGAGGGGGAGTTCACAACTGGGTTTTCCTTACCTTTTGCCCCTTCTGTAAGCATGTAGTGTGCGTAATCGAAGTCCATAGCTGAACGATTGGGTATGAATCTGTCCAACTGGTGACAATTACACACAAACAAAAAGCAAAATAAAAAGTATCAGAGACTGGTTTTTACAAACCAAAGGAAGAAGAATCCCAAACTGATAACCCCAAATGATTTAAGGGGAAAAAATGGAAGCTATCTACGATTTGAAAGAAGGTTCTTACATTTTCTCTGGAATTCTTTCTCTGAATAAACTGTTCCTGAAGTGGGCATCGAGATTGTGCTTTCATGTTAGTAGAAGAACTCAGAGATCCTGGATCCATTACTAAAAATAAAAGAAAGAAGGAAACAACCGAAAAAAAAATAGAAATATAACAGAGAAAAAGAAAGAATAACGGGCACAAAACTGATGGAAAATCACAACCAAATCCTGCAAAACAGAGGGTTAGACAAAAGAGAATAAAACTGAACAAATTGAAGAAAATGAGAGCTTTTGCTATCAGTATTCAGTATTCGGGCGCTGAGAGAGATAGAGTCAGAGGTATCGAGTGATGGGTGAGAACCATTAAGTGGGATTATATAATCGTGTTTCCGCATTGTAGGCGAAGTAACGGCATGTTCAAATTTTTTATGGAAATAGCCGTTATAATTTGTATTGACCAAATTGCCATTTATTGGCTTAGACCTTGATAATTTTTTGAGTAAGTTTAATCCATAAAATATATGTATACGCTAATAATTAATATGTGGGTTTCATGAATCTTATATTTAAAATATTTATATATGTATTTATTATTAAGTTGATCTAGAAAAAATATGTAAATTACATTTATTTAAAAATTTTCTTATGGATAGTCAGTCACAAAGACCAAGGAAGAAAAAATATTCTAAGTGCCTAATGAGATTGATGTTTGATTCTAAAAAAAAATATCGATTGATGAAATTATGTTATAAAGTTTTTTAAAATAAAAAAATAATAGAGTGAACTAATTAAAAAAAATTAAATATGCAAAGATGAAATTATTTAAATTAAAAAAGGAAATAATTTAAAACTTTTATAATAATAAAAGAACAAAAATATATTTAAACTTTTGACAAATTAATAATTATAAAATCCCACAAACATATACATATACAATGAATAGATAAAGGTTTTTCTTAAAATACATACATAAAATTATCTACATTTTATTGAAAATAAGATTATAAGTAGTATAACAGCATTAACTCAAGTAACATTTTTCTTAGCACTAAGCAGTAATGGATCCAGAAATCACTTAATAAGGGATTGAACTGTGCAAGAGAGAGAGCTAGAGAATTTTGCTAGAATTCATTAGAAGACTTATTTGAGACATGCTCATAATACACACTAAGAGAAATCACCAAAAAAAAAAAAGATATAAAAATACAACTCATCTAGTTCAAAAAACAAGTTTTAACCCACAAATTACAACATCATCCGTAAAGAATAAATGGCATTAATATTTATTAGGTTTCAAAGTTAAGTTGAAAGTTGACTTTTTTATATATAAAAGCATAAATATATTTTGGCGATTGCTATCATATTCTGAAGTATTCTATACTCTCGTGTATGATTTTTATTTTTTAAATTTTTATTTTTTATTTTTTAAATTTTTTATGGTAAGAAATAAATTTAAAGAATTTAAGAAAAATATAAAAAAAGTTCAAAGATTTTTTTTAGTTTTTTTTGGTATTTGTCTACTTTATTTTTTAAATTATTTTTTAATAGCTATGTTAAGAAATTCTTTTTAATTTTTTGTTTACTTTTTTTAAATTCTTTAACCTTATTTCTTATAATAAAAA
>JASKGM010000010.1:694926-705018 GCA_034509205.1 Ceratonia siliqua | reverse complement strand
TCTCATACTTTGTAATATTTCCTTGCATAGTCTAACTAATGATATAGTATTTACAATGTCTTGATAACTTCTTTGTAGTGTTTGAGACAACAAGTTAGTAATTCATAATATATTATTTATCAAGTGCAAGTTAAAAATAAATTCAAAAGGTTGCAAGAATTTCAATAAATGAAATGCTTGAGCTTGTTGCTCTAAGCTTATGTCATCTTCCTCAACAAATTCAAGTACATTAATCACTGAAGAAAACAAAGAAATCAAGCTAAGTAATGTATTATAATGTGAGCACTATCTAATATCTCAAACTTGTTTCAATGTAGTTTCTTGATTTAAGCCACAACCATTATAAATTTCTTCACTCTTTAATGTTTTAAGGATTTGACTTTCTTTAAGAATCTTTTGGTGTTTACATGAACCTCCAACAACATTAGATAGATTATTAACCAAACTAAAAATCCAACCAATTTCAATTTGCTTTTCTGCAACCGTCACAAGTGCCAATTGAAGTTGGTGAACAAAACAATGAACATAGAATGCAGACTTGTTTTCTTTCAAGATCAAACTTTTGAGACCATTGAACTTGTTTTCTTTCAAGATTAAACTTTTGAGACCATTGAATTCACCTTGCATATTACTAGTCCCATCATATCCTTGTCCATGCACTCTTGATGAGCTTAAACTATATTTTGCAAACAATTTTAAAGATATAACACTAGTATTTTTAACATGAACAAGATCAAGAAACCATTCAATGACATATCTTTTCTTATCTGCATAATGTAAAACAACTACCATTTGCTTCTTAATTGATATGTCCCAAGATTCATCAATTAAAATGACAAAGAAATCATCTCTAAGATTATCAATAATAACTTTTGTGGTCTCACAAGTAGCAGCTGTCACAATATCTTTTTGAATATTAGGTGCCACTAGTTTAAGATTTTTAAGACTATTTTTCAAAACATTATCAATCTGTTCATTATGATTGGTAATAAAACATAGAAGCTCAAGGAAATTACCTTGATTTTTTGAATGCACCGATTCATCATGACCATAGAATGCTAATCCTTACCTCAATAGAAACCAATACAATCGTTCGATCGGGATGAAATCTGAAGAGCTTATTTGACTGCAACAATTAGTTGTATGCTTGGGATGATTGTATTCGGTTTCAATTGAGCTTCTATGTTTTCTTGCCAATCATAATGAAGAGATTGATAAGGTTCTGAAAAATGCTTGTGGAAATCTTAAACTAGTGACACTTAATATTCAAAAAGATAGTGACAGCTGCTGCTTGTTTTAATTGATGAATCTCAGGACATAGCAATTAATGACAAATGACTATTGTTTTATGTTATGTATCTAAGAAAGGATAGCAAATGACTATTGTTTTATGTTATGCATCTAAGAAAGGATATGTCATTGAGCAGTTTCTTGATCTTGTTCATGTTTCAAATACAAGTGCTATATTTTTAAATTTATCATTGGAGTCATTGTTTACAAAATATAGTTGAAGCTTGTCAAGAGTGCGTGGACAAGGATATGATGGGGCTAGTAATATGCAAGATGAATTCAATGGTCTCAAAAGTTTGATCTTGAATGAAAACAAGTTTGCATTTTATGTTAATTGTTTTGCTCACCAATTTCAATTAACACTTGTGACGGTTGCAAAAAAAGAAGTTGAAATTGGTTAGATTTTTAGTTTGGTTAACAATTTATCTAATGTTGTTGGAGGTTCATGTAAACGTCGAGAGATTCTTAAAGAAAGTCAAATCCTTAAAGTGAATGAAGCATTAAAGATTGGAGAAATTTCTAGTGGTTGTGGCTTGAATCAAGAAACAACGATGAAACAAGTTAGAGATACTATATGGGGTTTACATCATGGTACATTACTTAACTTGATTTCTTCAGTTATTGATGTGCTTGAATTTGTTGAGGAAGTTGGCATAAGAAAGTAATGAGCTGAAGCATGTCATTTATTGAAATCCTTGGAATCTTGAATTCATTTTTAACTTGCACTTAATTAATATATTGGGAATTACTAATGAGTTGTCTTAAGCACTATAAAGAAATGATCAAGACATTATAAATGTTATAGAATTAGTTAAAGTGCGAAAGGAAAAATTGCAAAATGAAGTTCAAGACATTAGAGATGATGATTGACATAATTTACTAAATGAAGGATCATTGTTTTGTGATAAGCAAAATATTAACATTCCAAATATGGATGATGCCCACTCATGACATAAGGAAGATCACGGCCTAAAGTCTAAAATTTTTAAATTTGCATTATTTTCAAGTTAAGTTATTTTATCAAGTGATTGATGGACAACTTAAAGAGCTTAACAATAGATTTATAGAGGTAAACACTTAATTTTTTTTTGTGTGTAGTAAACTTAAATATAAGAGATTCATTTTTTGCGTTTGATAAGGAGAAGTTAATTTGTTTGACTAAGTTTTATTCATCGAAATTTTTTTATGTGGAACTTATGGACTTGATAGTCAACTTGAAACTTACATCATAGATGTTGATTATGATTATCAATTTTTAACATTAAATGGAATTAGTGATCTTTCTAAAATGTTGGTGAAAATTAAAAAGTATATTGTGTATCAAATGATATATTTACTTATGAAGTTAGTGTTAATTTTAACCGTGGCAACTGCAACAGCTAGATGTTTCTTTGCAATGAATTTTGTGAATAAAAATGTACAACTGTATGGGAAATAAATAGTTGAATGATTGTTTGGTTATTCACAAAGAGAGAGATATTTTTTATAATATTAAAAATAAAAAATATATACAACATTTTTAAAATATAAAAACACTTAAAGAACAATTGTAATTTGTAAAAGATGATGTATTTTGTATTTTTTGGTCATGAGATTATATATTTTATATAAGAGACATTGGGGATTTAGTGAGTATGAGAATTACTTTTGTAATATCTCATTTTTGGTCTAATGAATTGTTTCTCAATTCTCACTAGTAAACGTCATTGAAACCGAACCACGTTATATCTTGTGTATTTTATATAATTGCTTTATTATTTATATGTATTTAATAATATTTTCTTCTAATAAAAATAATTATAATTTACTTCTTATCCTCACTAATCACGTTCTCATGGTTGAATTGATCGAGATGGTGAGATCATGAAGCAAGAAGAAATAGAAGGGACGAGGACAATCATGGAGAAAAAAAAACACAGAAGGGACGAGGGTGATCTTGGAGAAGGAAAGCACAGAAGGGATGTAGATGGTTATAGACGTGGAAGGCATGAACATAATGAAAAGCAGCACTGTGATAGAAAATATGACAGAGAGGAGGAAGATCAAGGAAATAAAGGTTGAGAGGGATAGTCACATGGATTTCTCCAACACAGCCAAATACAATAAATCACCGTCATGTAAAAGAGGCATAAAAGGGACAAAAATGATAAAATGTGGCCCAGGCATTGAGAATGCTTACTGATTTGATCTTGGAAATGCTATGTCGATGTGTCTCATTTTCCTATACAATTGCTTTTTAAGGCAAGTTTTTTGTGTTTCGTTTTGAATTAGTTTCAAGTTTGCTTTACAATTTTCATGACTATTAACAAAAGTTGAGTTAAATTTTCCTTGCCACCAGAGATGAGGTGAAATGTGTATCTGACAAATGCAGATTTTGATGAGAAAGACATATCCTTCTTGAAACTCATTGGGTCATTTTATATTCAGGAAATATAAAATAGGAAAAAGAAAAATTCAGGCCCTGCTAAAAGAGTACAGTGATTTCTTCCATGTTGACATTTCTACTGTTAAATTTTGACGAGAACAATGAACCCATTCAGCAACCATATACTTAGTGTAGAGACAAGGCTTTCTTTTGCGTTACCATATCAGGTCTCTTCAAGTTGATGAATGTGGTTTTCTTGTTTCTTTGCCTAATGAATTGATGAATGAGTATAATGTAGCAACTGCGGAAATGGATTCCCACTGCATCCCATTCGACCAATTGTGCTGGACGGCCATGATTATAGAGGAAAGAAATTTCATAAAACAATTATCTTGGGATGTGTGAAAAACAAAAAAAAAAGTTAAATTTGGATCATACAACACGGGTAAGATAACTACAATTTAACAAGACGCCATGCAATTGCAATCCCGATCCAGCAACTGCTGAATTACTGTGGCATGAGCTTATCCACTAAAGCTTTAAGTAAGAGAAAAGTTACAGATGCAAACATGTGACCGTCTTTATGGACCCACGTCTTCTATTTGGAATTCCCCTTTGGCTACTGTCATAGTTTTCCTTCCGTCTTTATGTTGCTGATTTGTTATTGTATTGTAGTTTAATTAGTTTGCTTTTATTCTTATCCTAGTTGGCCTTGTTTCCCTGCTTAGTTGCTCACAGCTGGCTTTTTCCCTTATGATGGCTCCATCTAGAAGGTGAATGTCAGTTGTTGAATTTCAGAAAAGATTATTTCTTCCCCAGCAGAGTGACTCTGTTCCCTTTTCCCTGGTTCTTTGGCGAGAGACCAAGATCCTTGGATTTGTTTCTTGGTGTGATACCAAGCTTTTATGTTGTATTTCAGTTCTGCTATTCAGTTGTTTTTGCTCCTGGGTCAGTTCCAGTTCTGGTTTAGTTTGCATTACGTTACATTGATGTGGTTTGTTGCCATTTTTTTATGTTCTACATTAGTTCCAAACTCTGAGAGGGTCTGTTACTTCATGAATCAATGAGTTTAGCGAGATGCTGAGTTCTATGTAGTCTAGTTTCCTTAATATATGTCAGATTTAGTTCCTGTTATTTCTATTTCTTATTACAGCTGCACAGTTTGCACCAGTTACATTTACAAATTTTATAAACTCATTTTATCTCACTTCACATCTTTGCATAAAGTTATACCGACAAGTTTGTTTTTTACAAACTCTCAATCTCTTTCAAACCACACATCACTACTCATTCGACCTCACATGCCTCATCAAACTACTTGATGAATGATTGAAAAACTTTCAAGAAACTTTTTTAAAAATTATTTGTGACGGTAACTCTATCATCACACTCATCTCATTATATTAAAATGAATTTGTGAAATTTGTGACAAATAATGTTTATAAATGTAGCACTTGTCATGCAAGTTTCTGTCCAGCACCAGTCCCCACCTCCACCGGACCCATCAGAGTTGCTTTAATTTGGCTTTTTCTTTCTCCTTCGAGGAGATGTAGCTTCAGCCTCTATAAGAACCACTTTTGCTCTTCTTTCAGTCCACCTTTCTCATCCAACTTTCCTTCTTAAATCATTGACATCTTCAACTGTTTCACCTTCATCACCATCCTCTGAATCCTCCATTGCAGCCATGGCGTTAATTGAAATTGAACCCCACTGCATCTGCCAAAGCTCCCACAAGATCTATGATGTCACCATTCATGGCACTGTAATCCGAACCATGGTCACCTCCTCGCGCAAGATAGCTAGTAAATGGATCAAAATCCATCTCCTTGCACCCTGCTGCCATCTCCGTAAGGTGGTTGGTCTTGACATTGAATGGCGCCCAAGTTTCACTCGTGGGGTTCACAACCCAGTTGCCATTATCCAGCTCTGCATCAAGAGCTGTTGCCTTATCTTCCAGCTCCACCAAGCTTCCTCTGTTCCCAGATCTCTCTACAGAGCCCTTGACAACCCAAATATAACTTACACAGGGGTGGGTATTTCCAGAGATGCAGAGAAGCTCGAGGAGGATTATGGGCTGGAGATAGCAAGCTTTGCAGATATTGCTAAAATGGCAGCTAAGGTGTTTGATAAAACGGAGCTGAAGAGGGTGGGGCTGAAGACCTTGGTGGAGATTTGTACAGGGGAAAAGATCGACAAGAGAATTGCAATGAGTAACTGGGAAACTAAGACACTTACTTGTGCTCAAGTAGGGTATGCTAGTGCTGATGCTTATTTTTCCTACAAGTTTGGAAAATGGTTGCTTAAACTTGGGAGGAGCTCAAGAAATCTGGTTATGTCTATTTGATTTGAAGCTTTGGTTGCTAAAATTTAGTATCACCATGTTTATGGTTCCTGCAAGTGTTTCTGTTAAACATAACACTATGTTTAGAGTGATGAAAATTTGGTGTGTTGCTGTTTGTAGTACTAGTACTGGTAGTAGTAGCAGCATTGTCGGTGGTGGCTCTGACTGATGATGACTTTGTAAGTATGAGTAGTAGATTACAATTTATAATATATGGTTGTAATTTTTAAGAGATTTTAGTTTCGTGATCCAATTTATAATTTTAATTTAAAAATACAAAAATAAATAGTGAATAGTTATCTAGACATTTATAATGCATTATTAATTTTAGAGTAAATTATAATTTACTTCTTTATTTTTTGGTTAAAAATTAGTTTACCTTTTGTGGTTTAAATCTTTCATGCAAATCTCTTATAATTGGGAAATGCAAATCCCGTTATTCACATGGTCTTTTATATTATTATATATATAGAGAGAGAATAAAATAACTATCACTGGTACTCATAAGGGATAAGTTCAAATATCTAATCCTAATAAAATATTAAGATATGGGATAATATATCCATAAAGGATAAAATAAATCAAATAATAAATTTTAAATTATCTTCATCAACTAATTATAAGTTATTAAGGGATTGTTTGGGAGTCCTTCTAAAATTACTTTTTTTTTAAAAAAAATTAAGTATTTTTTTTATTTTGATATTTTATATGAGATTATTTTTAAAAGTGTTTATTTTAAAAATAAACAGAAATATTGCTTAAAAAATAATCAGGTCTAATGAAAGAGAGATAATTTTTTTTGAATAAATATACTCATAAAATATTTTACAAATTTTTTAAAAAGTATTTTTATATGTCATTTTTGGAATAGTTTGGATGGAATTATGCTTTTGAGCAAGTACTTTAAATAAAAGTAATTTTTTTTAAAAAAAATAGATATTTAGTATTTGGATATAGTTATGCAAAAGTGATTTTACTGAAAAAAATAGATGTCTTGCATTTGGATACAAAAATATAAAAGTACTTTTGAGTATATAAAATTATTAAAAATGATATATAAAAATACTTTTTAAAAAATTTATGAAATATTTTAGGGATATATGTGTTTAAAAAATTTTATCTCTCTTCTACTGAATCTATTTTTTTTCAAAAGTTACAAATCCTGACTTCTAAAATAATTATTATTTTTTAAACAAAAGCACTTTAAAAAAATTAATCCAAACACTTCCAAATCAAAAAAATAATTTAAAAAAAGTAATAATCTGCTTTTTCAGCAAAAAAAGTGAATCCAAACGAGAGTTAATAATTTTATATGATAAAAATTAATTTTACACTTTTACATATAAACGTAAAATATATATATTTTTTAATAAAATTACTTTTGTTTAATTACATTTAAACATTAAATATCTATTCTTTTTAAAAAAATTACTCCTACTTAAAGCAACGGTTTAAAATTACAAATTTATCCAAACTGCACTAAATTCAAATAATAATTACAATTAAAATAAAAAAACTTATTAAATTTATCTTTTCATCCTGCATCATCATGTTTTGCCAATCTCTTAGATGCTTGGAGCTACTTTGCTTTTACATAGGGCCCTATTAAATTCTACTAAATAAAGAAACCTCAAGAATAATATTTGAAATTATGTAGAAAAATATTTAATTAAGTATGAACATTTTGTTTCAAAGAAAGAAGTGATAAATGTTGTGATAAGTTGTTAGTTCTATCTTATAGATAAAAATAAATCATTATTTACGGCCGACGGAGGAAAATATCATATTCTTTTTTTTCATCAAAATGAATTTATTCTATTACAATAAATATAAGATAAATAATTGCAAAGATATATAAATAAAAAATAATGAATTTTTTTTATAATACAATAATCAATCAATACTCAAATAAATGTCCAATAATAGAATACAATAAATTATGTGATATGTATTGATCAATTAATAATAAATTAATTTAAATAATGTGCAAGTCACATTTTTTTAAAAAATTTGCAAAAATATTAAAGTAATTTTAATCCACGATAAAAAGTTGGGTGCCAATTTTACTTTTAAGAATGTTATATTCTCTTACAGTATTTTTTGACACCTAAATTTTTATTTAATACTATATCTTATATTATATTTAATTTTGAATTTGGATACTGTGCTATTGATCCAATTGTACAGAATCCAATTAGATAAATTGTGATTATCCAGCATGCACTACATAATTATGATCTGTCTGAATTCTTTTTAAAGAAAATAAGTGTTTCAAAACTTGTGTTAGGTAAAGAAAAATAAAAAAAATACAATTAAATGTGCGTTGAACGGTCAAATTTAATTGGAAGATCTAAGTGCTCGAGATCAGAATCCTTAATTTTCATATGGTTTCTTTGGCACTAATCAAATTTTAATATAAGAAAACATGATATAAAAATACAATATCCTAATAAAATCTTTCAATAATGTCCTTGGCAGTATATAAACATATGAGAGAGCATTTGGCAATATACACAGTGAATTATTCCTTCTAATGTTGAATTCGGTCTTCCACATATTTAATAAGTGCTAAATCTAAGGATATTATTAGCGGCGATTGTGAAAATCGACGCTATAACCTTCTTGATACTACCGTTGACATCAATTCTTTTCAATCATAAAAAGGTGTTTAGCTTAAATTGAAATTGACGCTAAATGTCATTTTTAAAAGGGTTTTCCTAGGCATAATTTTGATGTTTCTCATTTTTTGATATTAATTATTTATTTTTTATGTTATATATATTTTTTGAGAATTTTTTAAAATGTTTTTAATTTTTAAAATTTTTTTTACCTATTCATTTAATATATTTTTTCAAAATTTATTTGTTCATAAGTAAAAATTTTAAGAGATTTTAAAAAAATTTCAAAAAAAATACATGACATATAAAAAATAAAAAATTAATAATAATAAATAAAGACAAATAAAAAAATAAAAAATATCAAACTTATGTCTCAAAATGAATCAGAAGCATAATAATACCCTTTTTTAAAATTATAAAAGGGACAAAACTTAATGATATTCTTGCAGGAATCTTAAATGAGGAATCAAATCTTTTGATGGATGTTGATATGAAGAATTGCTTTGACTTATAGAATAAAGTATTACAATTTTGCAAAAGTTAAAAGGCTTTGATATATTGGTATATTTTTTTAGTATATCAGATATTATGGTATTTTATTCTATTAGTATCTTTGATATCTGTTAATTTTTTTATAATTGTCATTTATTTCTTAAATAATAAACTAATTATTTCAAAAATATTAAATTCTAACTACACATTATTCTTCTATCCTTTAAAAGATAAAAAGATAAAAAAAAGAAGAAATTAAATAAGCAATATAAACTTGATAATGGCTAATTTGTTTTAATCCGTGAAGTTTCTAAAATCATATATATTAGTATAGATTTTCATATTTAATAAGATAATTTAAATTACTATTTTGGTCCTCAAATAATTTTTAAAATCTCAATTTAATCTTTGAAAGATTTTTTTTTTTCAATTTGATTGTTTAATGGATATTCGGTTAATTAAATGATCCTTTAATTAACATATTGATGTGACATAACCAAATAAACACATAACAATTGTATAGTTTAACGATAGCACTATTTTGCGAATAGAATTTACATTTGAGAATTAAATTAAGAGAAAAAACTCTTTCGTGAATCAAATTGAAAATTAAAAAATTTTTAGCACGAAAATGTAATTCTTATAAAATTAAAAAATTAATTTTATAATAAATAATATATCACCTTCATAAATGAAAATCATATTTGAGCATGACAATGTAATGCGTATCATATATAATTTGATGGCATAAATGATAATTTCTTATGAAAAGTTAGATTTAGGAATAATAATTCATATAAAAAAATATATTTCAGTGAAGGAATAAAGTGAAAGCAATAAAAAATTAAATTTGAATAAATGAATATGAGTATATTAAATTATAAAAATAAAGGATAAAATATCAATTAGTAAATACAATAAAATATTCCCCCTCTTTACCTTCTAATTTGGGAGGGAACAAAAGTTAATCCATTCCCCTAATTACT
>JASKGM010000010.1:650626-688634 GCA_034509205.1 Ceratonia siliqua | reverse complement strand
ATGCAGGAGCATTCACTCGTTCCTCTTACTGATTTATATGTTGTTATTTTACTTCTTCTATCCTGTTAGTTAGCATTTAGTTTCTTATTGTAAGGATTGCTCTGTGTTGTTATGTTTACGTGTATTTGCTTTAGTTGGCTTGTGGGTATCACGTGACCAACTCTTTTCTCTTGCTGGTCCTAATATAAGGGATTTAGTGGCTTTTTGAAGGTAGTTTTTGGATACATATTATTGAAGTATTCCAGAGAATACTCCTAAGAAGAACCCTAGTTCTTCACATCTTTCGTTTCTTGCCTTTACTTGAGTTATCCTGTATTTGTTTTCGTGTTTCCCCCGCACCCCCCCATTAACTAAACTTGAATGTTTAATATATTTCAAGGACCTATAAGCAAATAAAAAAAATCTGCACGTAAGAACACTCAATTCAACTCAATGCTAATTACAACTCAAAATTCCATTGAAACCACATCAATCCCAAAATCTATTAGTCCCAAGTTCTGCCACTGTATTAAGACCAATGCATCCAAGACAAACATCAAATTTCCCAAAAGAATTAATATCCCAGATTAAACCAAACAGCATAAACCAGAATCATAGTTAAAAGCAAAGTCAATCATCCCGCATAGAATTATTTCATGAGAGCAAGAATTTCTTTCGGGCATTTTATCGAACAGATTATGTGCATGAGCAATAACCAGACCCAAAATTGAGCAACGAACAATAGGTTAGTAGCCCCAAAACAGAAATTGAAATATGTAATGCAAAATGACAGAAGAGTTACTAGAAGGTAACCAATGGTTCAAAATTACCTGTGTTTGGAAACTTTTTGATTGTTGAGACGATTACGACAGAGCATTGGATTGTGGTTCGGCTGGCTAGTCTTACCTTGCAGAATCAGTTAGCAGAGATTGAATCTCCCTTAGTGTTCCCAAAAAGAAAAAAGGAAAACTAAAACTAAAAAGATAATGGCGCAGTGGTGTGAGAGACAGCTTCCGCTTTTGACCCAGGTGCTGGCAGCTTGGTTTGGTTCGGTGGAGACAAGAATGAGAGAAGAGGGATGGCTTAGGCTACTCTCCCATTTTACAAGAAGATATAGGCCCGTTCATATCTCCTTTTTTTTTGGGGAGAAGACATTTTTTTCTTCAAAAAAAGGACTTTTGATAAAACTTAAACTGTTTGTATCTCCTTTTTTTAAAAGGTGAAGTTGAAACAAAGGAGTTTTTTAACTTTAAGGAGAAGGTAAATTTTTTAACTTCTTCAATTAAGGAGATTGGCAGAAGAAGAAATAAATTTTTTTTTATTACTACATTTAAAGGTAAAATAACATCTCCTTCTGAATTACTTGTTCTCACTCCATCTTAGCTCAACCTTCTATGACCTAATTGTTCTTGCTCCATATTAATGTTTTTTGTTTCTTCATCCCTTCTATTTTGTTCATACATGTGGTAGAACTTCTTCCCAATAAAGCTTAATTTTAAAATGTTCTGGTTTTTATGAGATGCAGACCCATAAAAACAGTCCAATTCAAAAGAATCAAGGTATTTAAAAAGCTGAAGGAGGAAGTGAGTGTTGTAGACGGCCTTTACCGCAGCTCGTCCATGGAGTTGGAGCAAGCCAAGCAAGGACCTGGTCTGCTCGATTGCCATCCAGGTCAGGAACTTAACCCTAGCAAGCCAAAGCGTACACCAAAGCGTTTTGTGAAGAGCCAAATCCCAGATTCGATCCTGAATGACCCAGCTTTGAATGCTGCCATATCACTTCTCCCCTCCAACTACAACTTTGAGGTACACAAATGTGTTTGGCGGGTGGTGTCAACAGGAGCCAAGCGGATTGCCCTCCAATTGCCTGAGGGCCTTCTCATGTACTCCCTTGTCCTTTCCGACATCTTCACCTCTTTCACTGGTGTCTCTCAGTGCTTTGTCCTTGGCGATGTCACCTATGGGGCTTGTTGTGTAGATGACCTGTCTGCTACTGCACTTGGTGCTGATCTCCTTATTCACTATGGTCACAGCTGCCTTGTACCCATTGATTCCACCACGATCCCCTGCCTTTATGTCTTTGTTGATATTAAAATCAATGTGGGTCAATTGATTGACACTGTCAGACTAAATCTTGAATCCAGTAGCAAAAACCTCGTCCTTGCTGGTACAATACAGTTTGCCTCTGCAATCCGGGCAGCAAAACCAGAATTAGAGAAATATGGGTTTAGGGTTTTGATTCCACAATCCAAACCACTATCAGCTGGTGAGGTTCTAGGCTGTACAGCACCAAAGGTCTCATTGAATTCGTTTGATGATAAGGGTGAAACTGTGGTAGTGTTTGTAGCAGATGGAAGATTTCATCTTGAGGCATTCATGATAGCAAATCCAGGAATTGAGGCCTTCAGGTATGACCCATATTTGGGGAAATTGTTTCTGGAGGAATATAATCATATGGGTATGAAACAATCAAGGAAACGTGCAATTGTGAAAGCAAGGGAGGCTCAGAATTGGGGTATTGTTTTGGGAACTCTGGGTAGGCAAGGGAATCCAAAGATTTTGGAGAGACTGGAAAAGAAGATGAGAGATAATGGCTTCAATTATACAGTGATTTTAATGTCAGAGATAAGCCCAGGAAGGATTGCTCTATTTGAAGACTCTGTGGATGCTTGGATTCAGATTGCTTGTCCTCGATTATCAATTGACTGGGGAGATGCTTTTGTAAAACCAGTTCTGACTCCTTTTGAGGCCGAGATTGCACTAGGAATTATACCTGGTTGGTGGGAGAAAACTGCGGTGGGAAATCAGGGCTGTGAAAATGGTCTAGGTTGCAAGAAGACTGATTCATGCAGTGAGTGTAACTGCATGGATGTAAAGGGAGATTTTGGTGGAGATTATCCAATGGACTATTATGCTCAAGATGGTGGGGAGTGGAATTCCTCTTATGTGAAGAAGCCCTCTCGTCCTGCAAGGAGAATTTCTATATCTTCTACTGCTAATAGTTCCATTTCTTGACAGTCTTTAATTTGCAAGGAGAATTTCTGTGTTGTCAATTGTTTAATGTTTTGCTATTAGCTTTGCCTCTTTTAAGTAAATTTCTTCTCTCTTGGTACCACAATAAATGTAGCGCAAAAAAGCATATAATACGACACTGTAGCTTAGTTTACTTTATTATAGATAAATAATAAAACGTGTGGGTTGTTTCTTTAGGGTTTTTTGGGGATGAAGTGAATAGGCGAAGAGGTCAAAACAAAAGGAGGGTTATGTACCTTTTTTTTATTTTTGTTTGGAAGTTTTTTTTATAAGATGAGTGGTAGATGAAGGGGCTGGAACTAAACCTGCAAATCCCATTTAGAGCGCATTTTTTGAGATTGTGTGATTTGGGAGGTTTTGAATTTCATTAATATTATACCCCGTGATAAGTTGTTAAAATTTCATTGCAATTTTATACCATCTTGTGCAAATTTGATAGCTGAGACTTTTTCTCCACTCTTCTGATACTTAATGGAGCAGTCCCGCGTTTAAGACATCGTTGGTCATCTACTGCCAATGACTCTTCCAGCATCTGATAGATAGGATTACAATTTTAGAGTGTGAGTAGAGATTTGAACCCTCATTATTAAAGTCAACTAAAACTTAGTATTAAGGATGATGCTAGCTAATACTCTTAAACATGTGTTTTGTTTGTAAGTTGTGAAAATATCATTTTCTTAAATAAAAGAACAATATAATACAATTGAATTGGTAAATTTATGGTATTTGATTAGTGGAAGATTTCAGTTTGCTAACGGTTTGAAACATAAATTTGGGTTTGGTACTTAAAAAGTGGTGAATACGCTTCATTTCAAGGAAGAGGCTTGCTTGAACTTTGATGGGCATAAGCGAGCCTAGGAAGCGCCTAGAATCTGTTAAGATGTAGAGAAATATTTAAATAAATAAATTTGTAGAAGAATGAAATGCTTAAATTTTTTTATAATTGTTTTATTAACTAAAGTAAATGTGAATGTCTTATTTGATTTATGAAGATTATAAATTTATTTATTTATAATTTAATTTAATTTGTTTCTATAAAATTAAATAATTTTCTCGTAATTTCATTTATTTATTTATCTTTTCATTCTTATGAAGTATTAATATGTATTTTACAGTTAAAATTAATAAAGAATTATATATCTTCTTTCATAAATAATGTAACAACTTAATTGACTTTTTTTTCAGTTTGAAAGATGAAATTTAAGTGTAACTCAAGTATACACGGAAGAATCAAATATAGATAAGAACTAAATAATCACATACGTATATAATAATTATTTGTAATATTTTTTTTTATAAATAGACGAAATATAAGAGAAAATTTCTATTAAAAATTTTGAAATTATAAAAAATATTATTTAAATTAAAAATAAATAAACTAAAAAAGTTTTAATTTTACTTTTCATCACACTAAAATTAAAGCACCTTAAAAAGTTTTTTATTTTGTTTTTATTTATATAAAACTAAAGCATTCTCTCTCTTATCATTCTTGTCTCTATGGATTAGAACATGCTGACGCGTCCATTTCATTTATTTTTTTTTACTTCTTCAAATTCCCTCCCTCTTTTTTGCAACAGAGAATGTCATTCTTTGGTTTTGTTTTTGGTTGCCACCTGTGAAGCATTCCTTGTGGTGTCGCGAAGAACAACTTCGTGAATGCCCGACTTGATGCTTCAGAAATTCAATTCCCATGTATGTGTAATAGAGAAACTGGAAAAATTCAATTTATGCTATTATATCTACTTTCAATTTTTGGATTTGTGCTCTACTTTTCATTTATGCTATTATATTATGCTTTTGTGGTGAAACTCGACTTTTATTTCCAAAGCATGTATAACATGGGCAATTGAAGAATTATATGACATGACACTTTAGTAGACATGCAATTTGTTCTCCGTTGTAATTGCATAATAAATACTTGTTTCTTTAATGGTTTAAGACTTCTTCTGCCTTCTGAGAATTTATTTATGAATTATCTTTGATTTGTGTTATACTTTCATTTGCTATTTGATTCCGAGAATGTGTAATGGAGATTAGGATACTTAATGTAGGTGGAATATATATCAATTGAGGAATTTATCTATATATTAAGAGATTCCAGCATTCCTCTTCATACTTGATGTGCTAATATTAGATGTGAATTGAGTGAGTTGATTTCCATGTTGTTGAATTTGACTGTCATAGAAAATATCGAGTGAGTTGATTTATTTTGGTTTTTAATCTTTGAAAGATTGAGTGATTTTACATTTGATTCCCATATCTCACATTTGAAAAGCAGATTTGCTAGTTAGTATATTTAAGACGAGTTTCTTGTACTTGCCATTCCCCTCATAGTCAGTCAAAAAATGAGATAAACCTAGAGGCAATGTCCCATAAGAGAATGACCAGAAAGAGAATGTGATTTTCTAACCTTTTTCCCACTATCTAATGCAATAATAAGGATCAAGCAAAATAAAAGGTAGAAGACAAATGATAGATACAGTAGGTGGGTCACATTTGCACATAACGGTCTAGAACCAGCTTGGGGGGAGAGAGAGAGAAAGAGAGAGAGAGATGAAAGTGTCCAGAACTAGTTGAAGAAATTCGGCCACCGGTGGTGGGAGCAGAGAACGGCCAGTGGTATTGCAGATTGGTCAGAAGGAGGAAATCTTGTAATTTTTGAGGAAAGAAAGGTGAAAAACTGAAGGGAAGGGAAGGTGAAAAAGAAAAAAAATAAAAAGTAATTAAATGAAGTGAACACGCGTCAACATTTTGATCCGTTCACACATATGATTAAGATTAAGATTGCATGATTAGATGGAATTCCCATCCTATGAATTATAAATGAATAGTATTATTTTTATTATATTTTATTATTTTTATATCAATATTAAATTAATAAGATATCGGTTGTATGAATAAGAACAAACCGAGCTGCCACCGCGCCGTTCGTTTTAGCTTTTGTTTTCAGTTTTCCGTTTTAGCCCCTGGTTCACGCATACAAAGGGAGATTCAATCTCTGCTCACTGACTCTGCAGGGCGAGACTGGCCAGCCGAACCACACTCCAAAGATCTGTCGTAATCAATCCTCCGTCTCAACAATCAGAAAGTTTCCAAACACAAGTAATTTTGAACCAGTGGTTATCTTCTAGGAACTCCTGTCATTTTGCAGTCTAACTTTACATACTTCAATTTCTGTTTTGGGGCTACTAAGCTATTGTTCGTTGCTCAATTTTGGGTCTGGTTATTGGTAATGCACATAATCTGTTTGATAAAATGCCCGAAAGAAATTTTTGCTCCCATGAATTAATTCTATGCGGGATGATTGACTTTGCTTTTAACTATGATTCTGGTTTATGTTGCTTGGTTTAATCTGGGATATCAATTCTTTTGGGAAATTTGATGTTTGTCTTGGATGCGTTGGTCTTAAAACAGTGGCAGAACTTGGGATAGATAGATTTTGGGACTGATGTGGTTTCAATGGAATTTTGAGTTGTAATTAGCATTGAGTTAAATTGAGTGTTCTTATGTGCAGATTTGTTTGGTTTGCTTATGTGATGCAGGACACTTAGCCATAGAAGGGGTTAGACATATCTAAAAAAGGGGTCCACTGTAGTATTTTTGTTTCTATTTTATTTTTTTTCTATTTATCTTTTATTTTTAGTTTAGTATTTATTGATTTATCTAATTTATGTTATTAGATAATATTATATTTTTATTTTATTTAAGGGTTAGGAGTCCTTAGTCATTTAAATTAAGTTTAGAGAGTCCTTAGTCATTTAAAACTAAGGTTAGAGAGTCCTTAGTCATTTAAATTAGGGTTAGAGTTATTTTTCATTTGAATTAGAATATTATGCCTATAAAGGCTACTGTTAAGGATTTCAAAGGAGATACTTTTGATAATTAATAAAGATGCAGTTTTCTTTAGAGGGTTTTCTCTATTTTCTAGTGGATTCTAGATTTGGGGTAATTATCGTTTGTTAATTCCTGGTTACTTTGCTTCTATCAGCGTCATTATGGGTCCTTGAAGCATATTAAACATTCAAGTTTAATTCTCATGGGCACAAATATTGACAATCCTTTATTTTCTTTATGGATAAGTTATCATCATCACCCGAGGTTTGAGGTTTTATAATTCCAAAAAATATCATTGTCCTCCCCTGTAGTGACAATTTGGATATGAAGTTTAATTTTGTTGTTCAATTCCATATTTACCCTAAACTTTTCTTTTCCTTTTAAAACAAAAGTGCAGAAATGAATATATTTTTCAATCATTTTTCAGCCCTCACATTATTTCTCCCTCCTTTTAACATTTTCATTTCTATCTCTAACTCATCAACTTTCCATCTCTTTGCCTTACCCCCTCTCTTTCTCATCTCTCTCTCTTTAGTGAAAGAAGTACTGAAAACATATGCATTTAGCTGTGCAGTTGAAGATAGAGAGCATGGGCTTGACCATGGTGTGTGGGTGCCACTCAACAGGATGTACCTAGAGGCTGACATCCCAATTTGTCAACTCTCTGTTTCAGGCCATATAGATGTTACTTAACTTTTCGTTTTGGCATCAAGTGCTAAAAGCTCTAAGTCCAACCAATGCATTAGATGCTTGTTGCTAAATAGATATCTAAATGTGAACTGAATTTTCCTAAATATGAGAAAATCACATCTCTTCCATGAAAGTAGATTACCTCCTACAAAGACACAATAGCATGATGTTAAGCTTCTGTCTATTAGGGAATTGACCCAGTCTGCTTCAGAAAATCCCTCCACATCACGAGGCCCATGATTCTGATATAGTACACCATGCCCAAGAGCTCCCTTTGGATATTTGATATATGCATAACAGCTTCCCAATGAGTGGTCCTTGGAGATGACATAAAATGACTAATGACACTTACTAGAGAGGCAATATCTGGGCGGGTTTAGACATTTGACAGTTGTAATTTGTCTTGGCGTCTTTAGAATAAGCTTTTTGCTATCTTCAATGAACAGTGGGTTTACCTAGATAGTTTGGAGCACTTTTTCTGTACATAGTGTCAAGGCATTGGGAGGAACAAGGAGCATAACGCTTTGTGGAAGTGTGCTTGGGTTTGGTTTATTTATTTGGCTAGGGCATATTACTAGAATTTCTAGCCAAAGACTCCTATCTTTATAGCTACTTTGGGATGGGGTTGAGTTCTTGGCTTCCATATGGTTTTCACTTCACCGTTTATTTGCTGGGTTTCTTGTTGATTTGCTGAGGGATTGTAATGGCTTTTCTGAGCTATTATATTTTGCTCTTAGATTCATTTAACTTTTCCTTGTTTTCTGTTTACTTAGTTGGACCTCTTGGTCTCCAGCTATGTATTTTTTCCTTTTAATGAATTCTTTTGTCCAAAAACAAAAATAAAAAGATGCTATTTATTACGAGTATCACCATGTTTTCTTGTTTAGGTTTGATAATATATGTATATGATTCTGCATTCATTGTGTGTTTAGGGTTTAATAGTCTAATACAGTGTTTTTCATGTCTGTTGATACATCTTTTCTGAGAATATATGGTTACATGACTGCTTTAGGTGTATTTTGATCACATATTAATTTTATTCTTCTTCATATTGCTTGAAGGTGTCCATGGCTGCAGAGTCAGTCACTCAAGATTCAAGGAAACGCACATTGGAGGCATTAGAGAGAAGATTTGCTGTTGCAAAAGCTGAGCTTCTCACACAACAAAAGAAAGACAAAGAGAGTAGAAATGAAGATGGGAAACAACATCATAGGGCAAGTTATACCTCTACTGATTCTTCATTGCATTTATGTGGTCCATCAAACACACCTCCATTGAGTACGTTTTCCAAGAAAGGTAATCCTACTTTCGATTCATGGATTTTTGTATTTTTCTTCGTTATAGTTGGTGATTTATTATGATGTACAATGTTGAACATTTTTTTTTTTGGTAGCATTTTGAATGTGGTAATGAATAATGATGGATACTTTTTGACTACGTAAAATTAATTTTTTTCTACTTAAACACCTAGATTTGGTTAAAATTTTCCTTTTTTCTCCTAATTTAAATTATGTTCTGATTCCATCTTATTCTGTTTTCTATCTATAGTCTTTTGTGGCCTGTTGTGCATTGAAACAGTGCTTTACCGTGTCCAGCCAATTGCTGTGCTTTAATGTGGGTATCCATTGTTAATGTTTTGTCATTATAAATTAAAGTCAGTATAATTATATTTTCCAAAGTCTAGAAAAAGTTCATTTACTGTTTCCATATGGATAAGCTCAATGGTGGAATCTGAGAGATCTGTAATATAAGGTTTACCCCCTTAGACCAAATATGCCACTCATTAAATGTCAGATATTTTATTCCTTGTCCTTATGGTGGTGGATTTAATATTTTATGATTATATTAGAAATTATAATCCTTTCTATTAATTCCATAACATCTAATGGATTTTCATTATGTATTTCATGTGATACATCTGCATACTGCATTGGTGGGAAAAGTTATGGATTTATTGTTATTAAGAATTTGCATTAAGATGTGTGAGTTTGTGATGTCCTGCTTTGGCATTTAGCTGATGCTTCTTGTGCATTTAGGGAATTTCACTTTCTCTGGCCATGCTACTTCGCAAGGTATTAAACAGTCTATGTAATACTAATCTTTTGTACATAAGATACTACCCCCTCTCCCCCCAAAACAAAAAATTTATATAGACAAAATGAAGCTAATGGTTGTCTGTAGACATTGAAGAAGGTGGTCCAACATATGCACAGCTCTCTGTGACTGTACATGAAAATCTGCTGGCAACTGATGAGAAGGTATTTATATGCTTAGAACCCATATGTCAAGGAAATTTAATTATAGATCTCAAAAAGTCACTTTTAAACCTCTGGAAAACTTGAAAAAATTAATACAACTAACCAAAAGTGTTGTTCTTTTTTTCGTTTTCATATTTCGAAGATGATTTATGTTTCCTTTGATAAAAGAAAAAGAAAAACAAAAAAGATCATATATTTTCTTACTGCTAACCAGAAATTTGAAATTTCCCTGTCCTCAAAATTCAAAGATGATGTTTTTCCTCACTTCTGACTGAGATCATGCAGTTTTCTGCTGGAAGCGGAAATTCAGTTGATAGCATATTGGATTACCTTCTTCAGAAGGGAGATTCAGCCCAAAAGTACATGCTAGGATCAAGAAGCATGAAAATTGATAACTGGATCCTTCTTGATAATTATGTACAAGGAAGTAGGGCTTCTTCTGGTTCTCACATTAGGGCATTGCGAATTCATTCAAAACGCTCTAAAATCCACATGTCTATGAAACAGCATAAAAGGCATGGAACATTGGATCTTCCTCAAGAGCTCCATAAGTAAGTCTAATGTTTCTAAACTGCACAATTAACCAACTCTTGATCCGTGATAATATCATTCTGGATCTGTAAATGTGGAATGGGGTAGTGTGTGCTTGGTGTTTCAAGGATTCCACTCTCTTCTCTTTTTGTCCTTCTTTGTTTCCTGTGAGGCATAAATAATCTTTTCTACAACTTGTTATTATCTACTTTGTAACTTTTCTCCTAAAATGATAATCTTTTTGTTCCCTAATAATTGTTTACTTGAATTACAGATTCAATATTTTCAGGCCAATGCATGAAATTTGGAAAGGTTATATCACACAACTTCTTAAATCTGCTGGGTACTTCTTTCCTTCTTTATTGTTTACTGATTTCACAGTTTTGTCTCTTTCTAAGCTGTCCTGAAAGGGAGAAAAGAAAAGAAAAACTAATCGCTAACATTTATTCTTTCCTTCTCTTTTCGCTATTATTACCATGAACATGTCAATCTTCCAGGAAAAATCAATTGGCTCAATGTCTCCTAGGTGCAGATCTACATGGTGCTATTATTCTAGGTTTGAGAACATTTGGCTTTGCCATGCTTACTTTGCATTGAGTTAAAAATTACAACTATACGTTTACGTGTTTGTCAGAAATGCCAAAACAGGTTTTTATGCATGGTCCTGTTTATCTCACATTTAACCTAGTCAATATATTTCTGGATTTGGATCCTCTCATGTGAGGAACTAACATGACACCGTCATGTTATGAGAGAGAAAGATACAAGGTATGTAACCCACCACTTAATACCTCCCACTTTTTTGTTATGGGAACAATGCACAAATACCCCTTCAAGTTTAGGTCATTTGCAAGTGCCCCTTGAACGTTAAAAAGTCGCAAATAGAGCCTTGAACTTTTTTTTGTTGGCATTTTGTGTTTTCACCTCCATCACCATATTGTCTCTCACATCCATCATTTGTAGCTTGCACATGATTAATAATACATGTGTCATTTTCTCATTGGCCCATTATTAAAAATTATTTATCTCAAATAAATTTATATTAAAAAACTTATCTTCTTTCTTCTTCCTCTCTCTTAAACTTCTCCATCTCTATCCTCTCTCACCTCCATCTCCATCTTCTCTCTCACATCCATCATTTGCATCAAACCTATCTAGCAAATACCTAGAAGATCCCAGAAAGCAAAACCGCAAATCATGCAGGATCTAATTGACTCAATTACAAAATGAAATCTAGAAAAAAACTAAAGTAATCGGTTCCCGAATTAATGTGTGAAGTATGTTTTGGTTTTATGTGAAAGAGGAGAATAGAAAAATGGGGGAAATCTTGATTTAGCTGTGGATGCGATTCTTTGAGACCGTAAAATTTATGAACATTGCATCCTCTAGGTGCACATTATTTTCCAGAAATTTATAAGTCCTTTCAACAATTGAACCTTCCTAGTTGCTAATTAACACATCCCGTTGCTTTGCAACTACATAATCTTCCTCATCAACGTACATATAAACATGTGTTTCATCAGTTTGTTTGAAACCTAAATGGTCCTCTACGAGTTGCTTTTGATTAACTTATTTTTGTTCTTGAGATTCCTCTTCAATACAAATAAATGGAGCAATAATGGAGATTCAATGTGAAGGAAGAAAGAGAGAGTAGAAAGACACATTATGTTGCAAAATGAAGAGAGAAAAGGGAGAAGATTTTTTTTTTTAAAATTATGAAATGTTATACTATAATCTGCTAATAGAAAAATGACGTGTGGATATGTAGTCATGTGCGATCACATGACCATTAACTGTGTAAACGAAGATGAATGGAAAATACAAAATGCCAAGAACAAAAAGTTCAAGACTTGATTTGCCACTTTTTAAAGTTCAACGGGGCACTTGCAAATAGCCTAAAGTTGAAGGGGTGTCCGTGCATTTTTTCCTTTTTTTATTTAGGGGTCTATGCACATTGTGTCTTTCTCTCATAAAATGATGGGTGTCATGTTAATAAAAAATTATTTTGTGATTGATTGAACAACATATCTATTTTCCCTTTTGCGTGCTTTGAAAGACGTGCTAAATTGTTTCTGCTGAAGAAATAAGATTTATCAAAGCCTATTTTGTGTTCTTTGAAAGAGCTAATGATGTTTAGTGCGAGTAATCACATGTAATCATTATGTATTTATTGTAGCAATAAACTCAGCAATGAGGATGATCTATTGTTGTTCAGGCTACAAATCAAGTGTTGGCTCTTCCTCTCCAGGGATTCCTGATTTGAACCCTCTTTCCCTTGCCCTCTGATGTAGAACACTTAGCATTGGACTATTTGGAGAACTTGGACAAGAAAAAGTCCAACAGGAGGTCCTAGGCGCTGTATACAAAGAGTCTTAACTGCAGCAGCACATGCACAACACATGCCTTATTTTAATTGTGTTTGTTTGCTTTATGTTTGGTTATTTCTATATATTTTGTGATTTACCTAATCGCCCTTTTTAGGTATTATCTTATTTTCATTAATTTAGGGGCTTATTAGTCTTGTATTATTTTAATTAGGGTACTACAGCCTATAAGGCTGCTGTTTAGGTTGTTAAACGTTAGTTTTTGGAATGAAATAAGCTGCAGTTTTTCTTTTAGAGAAGGATTTATGTGTTTTCTCATTTGGGGCTTTTAACATTTGTTGAAACCCGAGTTTATTGATTCTGTTGTCAATTGGTATCAGAGCACGGAATTGCCGAGGTTTGATGGCCAATCACGGAGGAGAAGGTGGAAGGCACGTCGACTTTAATCGCGGTGTAGAAGCCATTTGAGTTGCAATTGAGGAACTAAAGCAGCAGATGACTGAAATCTGCAAATTGTTGGCTGGATTGGGTCTCAACATTGCTAGGAGGAGAGATGCCATGGGCGTAGGGGCTAGGGGAATTGCTTAGGGTCACAACGACTTGGATATTGGCAAAGAATTGGGCCAGGGCAGCGAAGCTGCTCTAATGGGGTGAAACGCCCAAGCAAGAGGACTTGTGGGTGTTGGAGGAGCCAATGCCCATGACACACTGGGTGTTGGGGATGCCCAGGCGTGCGAAAGGTGGGGTGCTGGGCTGGCTGCCCACGCACAAGCCCCTGCAAGTACTGGATGGGGTGCCCTACAGGCAGAACCTTGGAGGGGTAGGGGCTGGAGCCTTTGTACATGAATTTCAAGGGCTGGAATGAGTAGAGAGACAAGGAATTATAGGAGTAATCAGCAGGTAAACGTTGAATTTGATTCTGAATCTAAGGAAGAGGCTGAACTTAACCAAGGTTATCATAGAGGACAAAATAGGGGCTATGATAATTATTAAAGAGGTCACAATAGGAATTATGATGACTATAGATTGAGGGCTGACATTTCCAACTTTTATGGAGACATGCATATTGAAGGTTTTCTTGACTAGGTGTTGGAAGTTGAGAGGTTCTTTGAGATGATGGTGGTCCAAGAGGAACGGATGGTGAAGTTAGTTGCCTTTAAGCTCAAGACAGGGCTACTGTATCATGGGACCAATTGCAAGGAACTAGAAGGCGTCAGGGAAAGAATGCAATTTGTACTTAGAGGACGATGAAGCAGTTGCTTATGGAGAGGTTTCTACCCCCAGATTATGAGCAGTATCTCTTTCAGTTATACCAGAGTTGTGTACAGGGGAATAGATCAGTGTTGGAGTACACTTCTGAGTTTTCCAGATTATCTGAGAGGAATAATTTGAATGAATCTGAGCATCAGGGAGTGGCTTGTTATTTGCATGGTTTGAGGGCCAGTATTTGAGCTAGGATTGGGCTACATGTTCTTTGGACATTGGAGGAGGCCCACAACATGGCTTTGAATCCCGAGATATTAGAGAGGACATGAGGTAGATCGAGTTACCCACGGAGAGCGTGTGGGCAGAGTAACATCTCAGGTGGGTGTAGGGCACCACAACATACTCCTCGAGAGCAACCTAAGTCTGCAGGAAACCAGGCTCGAGAGGTTAGTGGTAGTGGGCCTGTTGGGCAGAAACAAACAATAGGGTCCACTAATCAGGAGCATCCCTGAAACTTTAACCCCTATGCTGGTCCATCATCAGGAAAGTGTTTTAGGTGTGGTAAGCCTAGGCATCGCTCTAATGAGTGCCCAGCACGGAAACCAGTGAACTTGGTTGAATCTGAGGGTGAATATGATGATGAGGAGAAGCAATTAGTGTTTGATGATGAGGTATATGATGTGGCAGGAGGTGAAGAGATAGAGGGAGAGCAAGTTAATCTAATTGTGTAGCGAGTTTTATGCTCCGTCAAATAGGGTGAACCATCTCATAGGCGTAATATTTTTAAATCTTTGTGCAGTGTTGAGGGTAAGATTTGTGATCTGATTATAAATAATGGGAGCTGTGATAACTTTGTTGCAAGGAAATTAGTGAAGCATCTAAGATTGTCTACGGAACCACATCCCTCACCCTACCTCATTGGATGGGTGAAGAAGGGACCGATAGTGAGAGTATGAGGTCTGCAGGGTTTCCATCTCGATTGGGAAGCATTACAGGAAGTCATGTGTGATGTCATAGACATGGATGCTAGTCTTGTTTTATTGGGAAGGCCTTGGCAGTATGATGTGGATGCCACATATTGAGGACGTGATAATGTGTACTTGCTCAATTGGAGAAGTCATAAAATCGCCTTGGTTCCCACAAAGAATACCAGTTATATACCTGAAGCTTCTAAAGTGAAGGGTCAGGCTTTTCTGACAATGGCGACATCCAAACATGAGTTCAAGCTTGAGTCAAAGGAGACTTAGGAAGTTCACGTAGTAGTGATGAAGGAACTAGTTAGGAGTATTTAGAAGGGTAAAGATAAGTAGATACCTAGCAAGGGACAACAGTTATTGGAGGAGTTTTAGGAATTAATGCCAGAAGATTTACTTGATGAACTATCACCTATGAGGTATATCTAGCACCAGATAGACCTAGTACCTGGGGCAAGTTTGCCCAACCTCGCAGACTACAGTATGAGCCCTAAAGAGGGTGAGATTCTGAGAGAGAAAGTGGAGGGGTTGTTGAAGAAGAGGTTTATCTGTAAGAGTATCAATTTGTGTGCAGTTTCGACTTTGCTAACACCGAAGATGGATGGGAGGTGGCGTACGTGTGTTGTCAGCGAAGCTATAAATAATAAGATCACAGTGAAGTACAGATTTCCCATACTTCTCTTGGATGATATGCTAGACATGCTGGAGGATTCGAAGTTGTTCTCCAAGATTGATATGAGGAGTGGGTACCACCAGATTCGAATCCGTCAAAGGGATGAGTGGAAGACCGCCTTCAAGAGTAAGGAAGGCTAGTTTGAGTGGAAGGTTATGCCTTTTGGGCTTTCATGCACCCAACACCTTTATGAGACTGATGAATCAGGTGGGAAGCCTTTCATTGGCAAGTATGTAGTGGTTTATTTTGATCTACAACAAAGGGGAGGCAAAACAAGCAGTTTATTGACCTCAAGAAGTTTGACTTCTTGATGGACAGCTTGCTGTTTTTAGGTTATGTGATGAGTGCTAATGGCATCCATGTGCATGAAGGGAAGGTTGCAGCAATCCGGGAGTGGCCGACTCCCATAACAATAACTGAGGTACGTAGTTTCCGTGGTTTAGCCACATTTGACTGACAGTTCATTCGGAATTTCAATTCCATTGTGGCCCCTATAACTGAGTGTTTGAAGAAAGGGAAGTTCAAATAGGGGAAGTTGTGTAGTGCATCTATGGTAGCCCTGCCATCCTTTGAAAAATTGTTTGAGGTTAAGTGTGATGTTGTGACATTGGGATTGGAGCAGTATTATCCCAAGAAGGGAAAAGGGAGACTAGTAGCATTTTTGCTTAATGAAGCCCGGAGAAAGTGGTCTACATGTGACCAAGAATTTTATGTTGTTGTTAGGGCCTTGAAGCATTGGGAACACTACTTAGTGCAGAAGGAGTTTATTCTCTATATAGATCATCAGGCACTGAAGTTCTTGAATAGTCAGAAACATTTGAGTAACATACATGTCAGGTGGTTTGCCTATCTATAGAAATTTCATTATGTCATCAAACATAAGTTAGGGGCCCTTAACATAGTGGTAGATGTCCTAAGCCGCAGGGTAGCCCCATTGGTGATTATGAGTCAGGAGGTAGTGGGTTTCGAGTACTTGAACGACTTGTACCCCACGGATGGGGATTTTCAGGATACTTGGGCTACTTGTGTGGCAAAGTAGCCCATCAGTGAGTATCACATACTGTGGGGTAGAGAAAGTCGAGAATAGGTGTTAAAGGATTCACTTGCTAACGCAAGTTTCCAGAGGCAAATACCCTATCAGGTAAACAGAGATGACTCAAACACTGTAGTAGTGTGGAAATCTGATTATGTATTTTGAATTTTTAGTCATACGAATAAGATACATATAGGAATAAGTCATAACTGAAAATTACATAAATACTCTCACTACATAACAGCAATTCCAAATAGGGAAATAAAAGACTACACATAATACATATCAGAATAAGCACTAATAGAAACACATGAACAACAAAGGCATCTATTTTCTGGATTTCTTCTTATTGTCTAATTTGTTTAGGAACTCAATGGTTGTTTGTTCTATGTCATACTCCATGGTTGTTTATTCTGTGGGAAGCGTTAGTGTATCCCCAAAACATCATTGAGGGAGAAGCTCATTCAAGACTTACATGGAGGTGGCCTTAGTGGTCATATGGGTAGAGATAAGACTGTGAGTCTTCTAGAGGAGAGGTACTATTGGCCTCAGTTGAAGAAGGAAGTGGGCAACTTAGTGAGGAAGTATTATGTGTGCCAGATAGTGAAGGGACAGTCATAGAATATTGACCTCTACACTCCCTTACCGGTACCTAATAACATATGGGAGAACTTGTTTATGGATTTTGTGTTGGTTTTACCTCGAACTTAGTGAGGGGTTGATTTAGTATTCGTGGTGGTAGATGTGTTCTCTAAGATGGCCCACTTCATTCTTTGTAGGAAGACATCAAATGCATCTCACATTGCCAAGCTATTATTTAGGGAAGTTGTTTGCTTGCATGGGGTTCCACAATCGATTACTTCTAATAGGGACTCAAAGTTCCTGAGATACTTTTGGCTCACTTTGTAGAAAATGTTTGATATTTCCTTGAAATTTAGCACCTGTGTTTGACCCACATACGGATGATCAGACAAAGGTGGTCAACAAAACCTTGGGTAATTTGATTTGGTGTATATGTGGAAATAAGCGAAAACAGTGGGATCATGCTCTACCCTAAGCTGAGTTTGCTTACAACAATGCAACTCATGTTGTCATGGGCAAATCTCCTTTTTTTGTGGTGTATCTGAAGCCACCACGTCATGCCTTAGACTTAGCACGAGTGCCTAGAGTTCAGGGTAATAGTGTTGCAGCCAAACACATGGCTGAACAAGTTCAGAGGGTGCAGGTTGAGGTTAAGGAGAGGTTGGAGTTAAGGGTGTCAATTAGGACAACCTGACCCTTCTTAACGAGCCGGAGCAAAAAAGTCATTTTCTTAAAATGGCTTAAAAAATTCAACCCGACCTTAATTCTATAAGGTTACAGGGTTAAATGGACCTTAACAGGTTAGCACATGAAATTTTTTTTAAAAAAATTATAAAATTTGATAATTAAACCAAACTTAAACTATCAATCAATCATAAACTATCAATAATTCATTTTCAATAATTATGTAAAATTTTCATACATAACAAAACACCAATCCATCAAAACTTAATCTCCATAAAGACAATAGTATAAAATTAAAACCAAAAGAATTCATATCCTTGATAATTATATTTGAATATTACTTAGATAAATTTGATACAATTGTTGAGTTGTCATATTCTTCTTCATCTACAAAGCATAAATTATGATAAAAGTTAGGAACAATAATGAAAATAAAGAAAATTGAACAAATTAAGTTAATGAGCTTACCATTTTGAACAAAACCGTGCAACCAATTACGGATACTTTTATATCATTTCAAGCACCAAAAAAAAAAAAAAAAAAATTAACAGGGCTAACCCAGGCCTTAAACGAGCAAGGCCAAAAAACTGTCTTAATTTTTCAGGGCTTATTTTTTTGGCTCTAAACCCACCAAGGGTTAGGGTTGGCTGTCAAACTCGGCCCTAATTGACACCCTTAGTTGGAGGACGCTAATGCTAAGTATAAGACTGTAGCATATCAACAGAGGCACCTTAAGGAATTTAAGGAGGGTGATATGGTAATGGTTTTCCTAAGCAAGGAAAGGTTCCCGGTTAGGAACTACAACAAGCTCAAGTCTAGAAAGTATAGCCCCTATAAGATTTCGCAGAAGATCAATAGCAATGCTTATGTTATTTACTTGTCAGAGGACATGGACATCTCTAGGACTTTTAATGTGGCCAACTTGTTTGAGTGTCACCAATAGGAGGAGTCTCTTTATCCCGACATTGACTTGAGGGCGAGTTCTTTTCAGGTGGAGGAGATTGATATAGAACACTTGGACTATTTGGAGAACTTGGACAAGAAGTCCTAGAGGAGGTCCCAGGTGCTATATACATGGAGTCTTTAACTGCAGCAGCACATGCACAGCACATGTCTTCTTTTAGTTGTGTTTGTTTGCTTTATGTTTTGTTATTTCTATTTATTTTGTGACTTACCTAATTGCCCTTATTAGGTATTATCTTATTTTTATCAATTTAAGGGCTTATTAGTCTTTTATTATTTTAATTAGGGTGCTACAGCCTATAAGGCTGCTGTTTACGGTGTTAAACGTTAGTTTTTGGAATGAAATAAGCTGCAGTTTTTCTTTTAGAGAAGGATTTCTCTGTGTTTTCTGATTTGGGGCTTTTAACGTTTGTTGAAACCCTAGTTTATTGCTTCTATCTGCGTCGCCCTCCTTAGGATAGCCACTAGGCTGGAAGCAATTTCATAGTCCTTACATCCTGAATTAAAAATGAGTTGTTAGAACTCATGTAGAATGAACGTTGGGCCTTTAAGGCTATATTGTGATCCAAAATGTTAAAAATGCATTTCTCTGATGATCTTTGTTGTAATAACAATGATTGATGGATCAACTTATTTAATCTTAATGGTTTAGTGCAAGAGATGGACTTATAACTCATAGTATTATCTTAGCCCCTACCTCCTATATAGCTATCCTTTTATTTCCTGATTGTCATTGACTTTAGTGCCTTTTTTTTTTTTTTTGCCAAACATCGACTTTAGTACTTCCGTCTATGTTTTGCAGTTGTGGAGTGTAAAGTAACCTCTTTTACTGGAGTTTGTGGCATTGTGATTCGTGAAACTGCCGAAGCTTTTGGGATCATTACCAAAGATAATGAATTCCGAGGTAATCCTTCCCCAATTTCGAAATTGAAACTAGAGTCTAGCCATATCATATCTTTTATATATTTATTCTTCTGTCTCTTGCATTCATATATTGGTATGTTTATATGAATCTAAACATTTGTTTGCATATGCTTTTCTTTAATTTGACTAGAGATTCCTGTGCGTGGTTGATAACTGAGTACTTTTTACTTGTATTTTAAAAATTTAACATATTTAATCAGGAACAATTGTAAACTGTCAATGTATGTACTATGTAGTATTTCAATCTATTCAAATAAAATGAAACTTGTAAGCATAGAAAAGGCATCTCTAAGTTTATATATGGTATGAGAAATATCTAATTTGCTTAGCTTGAGATGTTTTCTACTTTTCTATGATGGGCACCAAATTGTAGGTTTCCTGGGGACTGAACACATACATTCTCTCTTGCTTCTAGAAGGTAGTTTGGCTGAGATTATAGTTGAAATTTATAAGTTACAGTCTGATAGGAACCAATGCACCAGTAGAGAATTTGAAAGAGAATACAATATTTATGATAATGTTGTCTTACAACAGGACAAACACACCAGAAACAGAATACTTCACTCAAACAACAATACACCAGTACAAATACATAAAAGACAAACTACACAATCTCACATTTACTCACAGTAAGATAACTAATTAAACAACACAAGATAGAACACCATCTAGCATTCTTGAGTATGCTAGCCACTCCCCCAAATCCAAATTCAAATATTTGCCTGCCTATACTTCCCCTCACTCTCGGTTAAATAGCACAATCAGGCCTAGCTGCTCCATAACTTCCCCATAACTTCTCCATGAATGTTCCTTCCTTTTCCTTTATTTCTAAAATACCCTTGGAAATATCTTTGGGTTCTAACATTATGGTACAACTGTTTTGGTAGAACTTACCCTCAAAACTAGTCGTTGGGGGGAGGGTGCCCAAAGGGTTATAAATCTCACATGCCCACCCATACTAGGCGATGTGGGACATTTATCCCATACTAGATGCAATGGCACCCTGACAATCCACGTCCCTTAAGAACCGACAGCCACGACGGTGGTGACTTAATGGATCCTACCTTGGGTAGCGGCCCTCCCACTCTGCGACGTGGCCGGGTTCAAACTACTCTAATACCATTAATACAACTCCTTGGGTAGACTCACTCCCAAGAGTTAGCTGTGGGAGGGAGGGTGCCCAAGAGGTTATAAACCCCACATGCCTAGGTCATGTGGGACATCCATCCCATACTAGATGCAATGGGATCCTAACATAGTCCCTTTGGGTTATATGTTTATTTTGTGTTTGGCAATAAGAAAGTCCAGTAGTTCCAAGATCACCTTTACTGCAGATAGTATGTTTTGGACAAAATCTGAAGTTTTGTTTGCGTTTCTCCCTCAATGCAGAAGCTGGCTGCTTCTGCATTGGAAAAGATTGATTTTCAGTGCATTACATAATTTCCCTACTATTTTATTCATAAAATTATGTAATTACCATTACTCGTAGATTTTATTTGACAAAAATTTTTTTTGTCTTTTTTGTAATTTAAATTGAAAAGTGGTTTTTTCCAACAATACCTCAACCAAATAATTTCACTCGGCACTTTTTAGATTACATTCACAAACATTGAAAGTTATTTTTTCCCCTTTCTCTCTGTTTGGTTACTTGCAGTTGTTCCCAAAAAGGTCTCTGTATTTGTTTTCCACGTTGATAGCTGGAAAATCACTCTGCATGGGGACAAACTCAATTCAAGAAAGTTGGGATTATGATCTTTCAACTTCAGGTAATATTTTGATGCTACATTAAGGCACATTATATCTTCTTTGGAAGATTACACTTCATCTCCATATTAAGTGAGCTTCGTTATTTTCATTGTGGTTTTAATTTTCTCCATTAGATTCCTGAGTTTTATGCAATGTTTTTTTTTTTACTGTTAGTATAAACAGAATACCCATGTCATGTGTGCAGTATTCTGTCTTCATCTATTGGAAAGGGAAAAAGGAATGTCAGAACATAGAAGGCTGGGTTGATAGTGATTGAAGCAAAAGGAGGTAGTTTTAATAGAAAGGAAAACAATGTGCCTCAACTTTCTGGAGAGTCATTCTACAATACGAGGATGCATTTTTGCTAGTAGCCCTTTTTATGGTACCTAGGGCCCATAAACTTGTACTGAAGCAATAGAAGTGTTGGTGTTTGCTAATTGTTCTGTAGCAGCTACTCTTACTGAGGTGAGGGCTGTTGGTGCTTCTGGTGTTATTCCAGACTGGTCAATGGATAGATAAGTCCAATTTTTGAATTTTTCAACATGTATTGTGATTCAACTAGCTAAATAAAAATATTGCTCTTTTTTATCTTCCTAGGAAGATGACACCTCATCCCTTTTCTCTGATTTCTTTTTCTTCCCCATTGTCCCCACCAAACTTATTTTCCGATTTTTTCTTCTGATGGTTTGGAAACTATAAACTGTCCCTAGGATTTGATTCTTAATACAGATAAAATATCCATATGAATGCATGCATATCTAAAAGACACTCCAAATCTGTATTCAGAAGGGTAATGAAATCTTTGAGGGTGGTGAGTGGTATAATTTTTTTTCTAAACCACAAGTTTTTGAGCAAAAAGGTTATACCAGAAAGAGGTACAAAGTGTTTTTGCTATCTCTGAATTTAGAGGTTGTTTGAATTGGTTTATTTTTAGCAGGATCACTTTTTTCATAAAGTAAGTACTTATAACCATTAAAATGTGTGTTTGGATTGGCTTTTAAAGAAAAACAAAGGCACCAAATTAAGCAGATTTTGGTTTTTTTTTTAGAAGCCATATTCTTTGACTTTCGTAAAAAGCATATGTTGCTCTTTTGCAAATGACCAAGAAGCCAATTTTATTTTCTTTTTGACAAAAATATCCTTTATGATTTTTAGTAATGACAATCCTACTCTTTCCTCATCGACTCGGACCTCTCCCCCTCATGTCCCGCCTCACCCTCTTTCCTCTTTCGTCTTCCTCTTCATTGTATGGAAGACCAACTAGTGCCTGAAGCAATCCTTCCTTCCATCACAACCCACTACTGTCTGGAGTTGAAGGTCACAACCATCCAACTGTTTTATGTCAACTCTTAAGATTTCACTAATTAAAAAGGTAGAATAAATCATACCTTCCGACAGTGCTTGTCATGGTAAATGATGGTGGTGACTGGTTATGGTTGGAGGATCTTAGGTGGATTCAATGTAGTTGGAAGTGGAACGCTTACGGTGGGAGCTTAGGGAGGGATAAATAGAGAAGGGATAGGTTTCTTGGAGATAGGGAGAAAAAGAGATACCAAGCTTGAATAGCATTACTCTTCTACTAAAGTGTTCGTGATAGATACCGCAACTAAACAATATATAACTATGAAGAGGGTTGTAATTCCATTGATAAGATGATGAGGAATTGCAGAATATGATGGGTATACCCTCCAGTACAGATAAAGACAAGTAACAGTATGAAATATAGAAGGGAAAAAGTAGAAAGATCACACCAGTGAATAACTCAACCACACCCGAGTGTTTCGAGGAACTGGGACCTCCCTCTGACCACCAATCTTCCCAGATGCCTCTTTTCCTCACACAAGTCACCTTTAAACCATCTCCTCTAGTCAACCACACACTTTCCACACAATACTCAAACAATTCCGTTATCGCATTCTTCTTAATATTCCTTTATTTATTTTCCCACGTGGCAGCCTTTCTAATTGACCACACTACCCCTCCTAGTCCTCCTCTGGTAAACTTGTATAACAAGGGGTCTAACATTACCTTCCCACCAAAGATCCATCTTGTCCTCGAGGTGAAAATCAGGGAACTGGTGCTGGATCACCTACGAACTGCTACTAGTTTAGCTTGCAACTCCCAATCTTCAGTCAAGAATGATGGTAATGTCTGACTTGAGACTGAGGTTTAAGAGCCTTTTTTAACTGGGAAACATGAAAAACATTGTGCACTCTAGTGGTAGGGGGAAGGGCAAGTCAACTTTAAGCCAATTCTTCAATCTTTGCAACCACCTCAAAGGGTCCATAATATTTTAGGCTAAGCTTTTCATTCAACTTTTTATTCCACACACTCCTCAACAAATTCTGTCATCCCATTCTTTTTAATGTTCATTTATTTATTTTCTTACTTGGTAGCCTTTTGATATGAGTAGAATTTAGGAAGCGGGTGAAACAGGGGAAGAAGGAGAGAATTCACAGAGAATTGAGGAAGAAGAAGTGAAGGTTTGGATAATACTTTCATTCATTCCTTTGCAATAAAACAATAGAAGAATATATAAGCGCAGCTACTAACACTATCCACTATATGAACAGTGATCGGTGAAAAGTAAACTACTAATCACAACCCAAAACATCATGTTGCCAATAAATGGCCACCAATATACCAGACTATAATAACCAGCATATACGACTAAAACACTTAAGCACTATAACGTCTAAAGCACTGAAGCACATATCATTACGCCCCCTCTTTTGGATCATTGACCACAAGAATAAAGTCAGGATATGTCTTCAAAACAGCCATTCACTTTCCCACGTGGCATCCTCCTTGAGAGCTCCGTTCCATTGCACCAGAACTTCCAATTTAGGCCTATACTTCTCCTTGGATGTCACTTGTCGATCCAGGATCTCTTTAGGATGAGAAATTATGATAGAATTATCAAAGACTGGTGGTGGTTTATTCGAAAGAGGTACGATCGAACTCATCTGTTTGCTCAATAAGCTCACATGGAAAACATTAGGTATTTGTGACCCAAGGGGAAGGTTAACCCTATACGCCACTTTTCCTACTCTCTCAATAATTTGATAGGGTCCAAAGAAATGGGGAGATAGTTTCATGGAGCTGCAAAATGCCACTGAGCTCTGCCTATAGGGTTGAAGCTTTAAGTAGACATAATCCCTCCCTCAAAATGCACTTCATGTCTTTTTTTGTCTACCTGTGTCTTCATTCTATCTCTTGCTTTTTGGAGATTGTAATGCAAGTCACGTAAGATGGTGTCTCAATCTCTCAAATGTTCATCTACTGCCTAGACCCAAGCTGTCCCAATGATGTAAGAGAGAATACCCGGAAGTGGGATTCCATACACAGCCTCAAAGGGGGTGACTTTCATAGATGAGTGGACTGAGGTATTATAACTTAGTTCGGCCCATGGTAACCACTCCAACCATTTATTTGGTTGCTCCCCTTAGAAACATCTAAGGTACTGCTCTAGAGTGCAGTTTACAACCTTAGTTTATCCATCCGATTACGGATGGTAGCTCGAACCCATGTTAAGTTGTGTCTCTTGTAACTAGAAGAGTACCTTCCAAAATGTACTAATAAAGATTTTGTCCCGATCACTCACAATTAAAACTGGTAATCCATGAAGACGAACCACATTTACCACAAAGATTTTGGCAACTGTTGCGGCTGTGAAAGGATGTTTCATGGCAGCAAAGTGAGTAAACGTGGTTAGCCGATATACTACTACCATAATAATAAAGTACCCCTGCGATAATGGTAATCCTTCGATGAAATCAATGGATATCTTTGTCCATGGTTGGCTTGGTAGGGAAAGGGGATGTAGTAACGCTGCAGGTTTCATACAGTCGGTTTTGTTTCTCTGGCACATTTCACATTGGCGAATGAACTCCTTAACTGCTTTAGGCATATTCGACCAAATTAAGCTTCGTTTGACTTAAGCCAAAGTTTTATGGAAACTAAAATGACCACCTGCAGCCGATACATGGCATTTGTTAAGCACTATTTTGATCAAGGCCGAGGTTGGACTCAGGAAAATTCTATTCCTTTGAAACCAAACACCATCCCTTTAGACTAAGTCATTTGGAAATTCTTTTTTGTTCAACCATTCGTAAAAGACATCATGTTTCATTTCTTCTTGCATCATCGGCCACCACTTGGTGTAAGAGAGTGAAATGGCCGTGCAGTGGACCTTTCTTCGCCAGGACAAGGCATCAACCCCTTTGTTCTCCACCCCTCTTTTATACTCTGATATAATCGTACCCCACAAGTTTCATAAGCCATCTCGTTTGCGTTGGTGTAGTCATTCTTTGCTCAAGAAGATACTTCAGACTACACTGGTCAAATCTCACCGCAAATGGCCTTCCCAATAGATAGGGTCGCCATTTCCTTACAGCTTTGACGAAAGCCAACATCTCTTTTTCCTATATGGATAAGATAAGATTGGATTCTTTTAAAGCCTCACCAAAATGTCTATCGATTTTTTATCTTGTGTGAGTATGGCTCCCACTCCTGAGCCACTTTCATCGCACTCTGTAGTGAACCCTTTTGAAAAATCTAGTGGTCCTAAGATAAGGGGATACGTCAACAACTTCTTGAGTTGTAGGAAAGCCATTTTAGCATTATCATTCCATTGAAACTTTTCTTTGGACAAAAGTTTATGCAAGGTAATTCCTTATGAATTTTCTACAGTAACCTGCCAGTCCTAGAAAACACCAAACTTCCCGATCAGTTTTTGGTTGGGGCCAGCTTAGCACCGTTTGTATTTTAGAGGGATACACCGCAACCCCCTATTCTGAAATTACATGCTTGAGATAGTTAACTTGTTTGACTCCAAATTTACACCTGGATTGTTTCGCAAATAGTTGGTTGGAATCCAAAATGGTGAGCACTCTCCAAAGGTAAGCCACACGGTGTTTCCAATTTTGAGAATAAACTAAAATATTGTTGAAGATAACTATAACAAATTGTCTCAAGTAGGGCCAGAACAAGTCATTTATCAACCTCTGGAAGGTTGCTGTGCATTGATCAGACCGAAAGGCATTACTACAAACTCGTATTGCCCTTCATGTGTCCTAAAAACTGTTTTAGGAATGCCTACTTCCTTGACCCTTATTTGATGGTACCCTGCACATAAGTCCAGTTTGGAAAATACCTTAGCTCCATGTAATTCATCAATAACAGGTATAGGTACCTATCTTTTATTGTCAATTTGTTCAAGGCTCTGTAATATACACAAAAGCGTCATTCTCAACCTGTCTTTTTCACCAACAGAACAGGGATGAGAAGGGATTGCGGCTGTGTTGTACCAGTTCTGATTGCACCAATTCCTTTACCATCATCTTAATGGCTGTTTTTTGATAATGAGGGTACCGATAGGGCCTCACATTTACTGGATCTGCTGTGGTGGTCAGAGCAATAACATGATCTTGTGAGCGTTGAGGTAGAGCTTGAGTTGGTACCTGGAAGACCTTCGAATATTTCTCTATCAAAGAGATAATATCATGATGATCACCCTCTTGTTTTGGACTGGACTCATCCCCTACAATTTGAAAGAAAAACCCAATAGTCTAAAGCCCAGTAAGTTTTTTCTCTTTTAGGGGCCCAAAACACGTAGAGTGGAGCCCTAAAAAAGTGTGAGTTTGCCCCCATGTTGTGAAGTTCATGATCTGCTTTTTATAATTGGTTTCCACCGTTCCATGTGTTTCCAACTACTACACTCCGAGGACTAGCTGGCATGCAGCGATAGGTAGGATGTAAAAATCAGCGATGACAGTGACCCCCTGAACTACGATGGCTAGATCCCTACACAGGCCCAAACACTGGATTCGTTCTTTGTTTACCACAATAATGCTAACATTTCGGCTACTGATTACGGCTAATTCATGTTTGATAACTACTAATTCTTCGATGAAATTGTGCGTACTCTCCCTATCGATTAGGATAGTCACATCCTTGTTATGCAATTTGCCCATTACTTTCATGGTTTTTGGATGATTGGTACCTGTAATAGCCTGGAAGGAGATTTCTGCTATGGGTTCTTCTTCCTAGATCCCCGGTTGGGGTTGTTCCTTCGTTTCCAAATCTGGTGGTTCAGTGTCTTCCATCATAAACAACTATGGTCGCCCACATCGGTGTCCTAATGTGAATCTCTCGTCACAATAGTAACAAAGTCCTTTCTCCCTTCGTTCACGAACTTCCTGGCTGGTGATCTTCCAGAAGGTTACCAGATTATTGGTGGCACTAGGTTTCGTTGTTTAAGATGGTGGGGAACCCAATAATCCCAATGTGGTGTTTAGTTTTCCTTTAGTTGTAAATGCGGTCTGTGTGGGTCTGGTAGGTATCCCCTATTTCTTTTGAAGATTTCCACGCTCCTCCACTAAATGAGCAACTTCAATGGCATTCGATATGGTGCGTGGTTGTTTCAGTTTAACATCCAGGCGAATATCATCTTTGAGGCTAGCCACAAAGTTTTCTATTAAGAATGATTCTGCTACATCATCCACTCGATGTGAGAGTTTCTCAAATGATTCCTGATAGGAAGCCACCAAAGTGGTCTGTTTCAGCCTACTCACTGCTTCTGAAAGGGTCCTCATAATCTGTTGGCACGAATTGACAGAGGAGTACCTGTGTAAACTCTTCCCAGGTGAGTGGTCCTCATAGTTTGGTAATCCACCTGTACCATTGCAAGGCGATTCCCTCTAAATGGAAAGAGGCAAGTTGAACTCGTTGCTTCAGTGTGATTTTGTTGAAGTCAAAGTATTGTTTGGTCTTGTAAATCCATCCTAATGGTTCCTCCCCGTTAAACTTATTAAAGAAAAGTTTGAGATGGTGATGATCCTCCAATTGATTATTATGGGTGACTATTGGTTGTGATGTAGGGTTGTCATGGTCGAAGGGGTTGGTCTCCTTGGGACTAATGGAAGCGTGGCAATGAGCACGACTGACTTGATGCTCCGTTAGGATCGTTTGCAGCGTTGCGTGAACTTGGTCGAGGTTGACTCATGCCTAGTTAGGACCTCATTTACCTTGTTATGAAACTCAACATTACTTTTGTTGCAGATCTCCATTCTCTGATACTAATGATATTAGTAGAATTTAGGAAGTGGGTGAAACATGGGAAGAATGAGAGAATTTAGAGAGAACTGAGGAAGAAGAAGAGAAGGTTTGGATAATACTTTCATTCATACCTTTGCAACAAAACAATACAAGAATATATAAGCATAGCTACCAACACTATCCACTATATGAACAGTGATCGGTGAAAAGTAAACTACTAATCACAACCCAAAACATCAAGTTGCCAATAAATGGCCACCATCTACCAGACTATAATAACCAGCCTATATGACTAAAACACTTGAGCACTATAAAGTCTAAAGCACTTAAGCACATATCATTGCGCCCCCTCTTTTGGATCTTTGACCGCAAGGATAAAGTCAAGATATGTCTTCAAAAATTACCACTCATTTTCCCATTTGGCATCCTCCTTGGGGGCTCCGTTCCATTGCACCAGAACTTCCACTTTAGGCCTATACTTCTCCTTGAGTATCACTTATCGATCCTGGATCTCTTTAGGCAGAGGAAGTATGATAGAATTATTCGAGACTGGTGGTGGTCTGTCTAAAAGAGGAACGATCAAACTCATATGTTTCTTCCATAAGCTTACATGGGAAACATTAGGTATTTGTAACCCAAGGGGAAGGTTAACCCTATACACCACTTCTCATACTCTCTGAATAATTTGACAAGGCCCAAAGAATTTGGGCAACAGTTTCTTGAAGCCACGAAATGCCACTGAGCTCTGCCTGTAGGGTTGAAGCTTTAAGTAGACATAATCCCCCACCTAAAAATGCACTTCACGTCTTTTTCTGTCTGCCTATGTCTTCATTCTATCTCTTGCCTTTTGTAGATTGTAACACAAGTCATGTAAGATGGTGTCTCGATCTCTCAGATGTTCATCTACTGCCTGGACTTGAGTTGTCCCGAGGATGTAAGAGAGAATACCCGAAAGTGGGACTCCATACATAGCCTCAAAGGGGGTGACTTTCATAAATGAGTGGACTGAGGTATTATAACTCAGTTTGGCCCATGGTAACCACTCCAACCATTTATTTGGTTGCTCCCCTGAGAAACATCTAGGTACTGCTCTAGAATGCTGTTTACAACCTCTATTTGGCCATCTGATTGTGGATGATAGCTCGACTCCATGTTAAGTTGTGTCCCTTGTAACTGGAATTCCAAAATGCACTAAAAAAGATTTTATTCCGATCACTCACAATTGAAACTGGAAATCCATGAAGACGAACCACATTTACCACAAAGATTTTGGCTACTGTCATGGCTGTGAAAGGATGTTTCATGGCAGCAAAGTGAGCAAACTTGATCAGTTGATCTACTACTACCATAATAATAGAGTACCCCTGCGACAACAGTAATCCTTCGATGAAATCAATGGATATCTCTGTCTATGGTTGGCTTGGCAAGGAAAAGGGCTGTAGTAACCCCGCAGGTTTCATACAATTAGTTTTGTTTCTCTGGCACGTTTCGCATTGGCGGATGAACTCCTTAACTGCTCTCAGCATATTTGACCAAATTAAGCTTCGTTTGACTGAAGCCAAAGTTTTATGGAAACCGAAATGACCACCTGTAGCCGATACATGGCATTCGTTAAGCACTCTTTTGATCAAGGCCAAGGTTGGACTCAGGAAAATTCTATTCCTTTGAAACCAAACACCATCCATTTGGACTAAGTCCTTTGGAAATTCTTTTTTGTTCAACCCTTCGTAAAAAACATCATGTTTCACTTCGTCTTGCAACATCGGCCACCACTTGGTGTGAGAGTGAAATAGCCGTAGAGTAAACCTCTCTTCGCTGGGACAAGGCATCAGCCCCTTTGTTCTCTGTCCTTTTTTTATACTCTATGATATAGTCGTACCCCATAAGTTTCAGAAGCCATCTCATTTGCTCTGTTGTAGTAATTCTTTACTCAAGAAGATACTTCATACTACGCTAGTCGGATCTCACCACAAAGTGCCTTCCTAATAGATGGGGTCGCCATTTCCTTATAGCTTTGACCAATGCGAACATCTTTTTTTCGTATGTGGATAAGATAAGATTGGATCCTTTTAGAGCTTCACTAAAATGGCTATTGTTTGTTTATCCTGTGTGAGTATAGCTCCCACTCCCGAGCTACTTGCATTGCACTCTATAGTGAACCCCTTTGAAAAATCTGGTGGCCTTAAGCTAAATGTAGGAAAGCCATCTCAGCATTATCATTCCACTGAAACTTTTCTTTGGACAAAATTTTATGCAAGGGCATAGCAACCACCCCACAATTCCTTATGAATTTTCTGTATTAACACACCAGCCCTAGAAAACACCAAACTTCCCGAGTAGTTTTTGGTTGAGGCTAGCTTAGCACTGTTTGTATTTTAGAGGGATCCACTGCAACCCCTTGTTCTGAAATTACATGCTCGAGATAGTTAACTTGTTTGACTCCAAATTTACACCTGGATTTTTTACAAAAAGTTGGTTGGAATCCAAAATGGTGAGCACTCTCTGAAGGTGGGCCACATGGTCTTTCCAATTTTAAGAATAAACTAGAATATCATCGAAGAATACTATAACAAACTGTCTCAAGTAGGGTTGAAACAAGTCATTCATCAACCCCTGGAAGGTTGCCGGTGCATTGGTCAGATTGAAAGGCATTACTACAATCTCATAGTGCTCTTCATGTGTCCTAAAAGTGTTTTAGGAATGTCAGCTTCCTTGACCCATATTGGATGGTACCCTGCACATAAGTCCAGTTTGGAAAATATCCTAGCTCCATGTAATTCATCAATAATAGGTATAGGGTACTTATCTTTTATTGTCAGTTTGTTCAGGGCTCTATAATATGCACAAAAGCATCATTCTCCACCTGTCTCTTTCACCAAGAAAACAGGGGATAAGGAGTGACTGGGGCTGTGACTTACCAGTCTTGATTGCACCAATTCCTTTACCATCATCTCAATAGCTGTTTTTTGATAATGAAGGTACCAATATGGCCTTACATTTACTGGCTCTGCTGTGGCGGTTAGAGGAATAGCATGATCTTGTGAGCGTTGAGGTGGAGCTTGAGTTAGTACCAGGAAGACCTTTGAATATTCCTCTATCAGAGAGATAATATCAGGATGATCACCATCTTGTTTTGGACGACTCATCCCCTACAATTTGAAAGAAAAACCCATTAGTCTGAAGCCCAGTAAGTTCCTTCTCTTTTAGAGGCTTAGGACCTGCAGAGAGGAGCCCACGAAAATTGTGATTTTGACCATTTGTTGTGAAGCTCATGATCTGCTTTCTATAATCGGTTTCCACCGTTCCAAGTGTTTCCAAACACTGCACTCCAAGGACCAGCTAGCATGCAACGATTGGTAGGATGTAAAAATCAGCGATGACGGTGACCCCTTGAACTACGATGGCTAGATCCCTTCACGGGCCCGAACACTCAATTCGTTCTTTGTTTACCACAATAACGCTAAAGTTTTGGCTACTGGTTATGGCCAATTTATGTTTGACAACTACTAATTCTTCGATGAAATTGTGCGTACTCCCCCCATCGATTAGGATAGTCGCATCCTTATTCTGTAATTTTCCTATTACTTTCATGGTTTTTGGATGATTGGTACCTGTAATAGCTTGGAAGGAGATTTCTACTATGGGTTCTTCTTCCTCGACCCCCGATTAAGGTTGTTTGTCTGTTTCCAAATTTGGTGGTTCAGTGTCTGCCAACATAAACAACTGTGGTCGCCCACATCAGTGTCCTAATGTTAATCTCTTGTCAAAGTAGTAACAAAGTCCTTTCTCCCTTCGTTCACGAACTTCCTGGCTGGTGATCCTTCAGAAGGTTACCAGATTATTAGTGGCGCTGGGCTTCGTCGTTTGAGATTGTGGGGAATCCAATAATCTCAATGTGGTGTTTTGTTTTCCTCTAGTTGTAAATGATGTCTGCATGAGTCTAGTAGGTATCCCTTATTTCTTTTGAAGATTTCCACACTCCACTAAACGAGCAGCTTCAATGGCATTCAATATGGTGCATGGTTGTTTCAGTCTAACAGGCGAAAATCATCTTTGAGGCCAGCCACACAGTTTCCTATCGAGAATGATTATGTTGAACCATCCACTCAATGAGAGAGTTTCTTAAATGATTCCTGATAGGAAGCCACCAAAGTGGTATATTTCAGCCTACTCACAACTTCCAAACGGTCGTCATAATCTGTTTGCCTGAATCGACGGAGTAGTGCCTGTGTTAGCAACTAACTGACCCAACTAAATCTCAAGATTTCTGATGGATACATCCTGACTCTGTAACTGTGTTCTAGTTTCCTGGAGTTGAATTGACTAGTGTTATTAACCAATTCCATCATTGCTTTCTCCAAGGAAGACTTCTTTTCTTGATTAAGAGCATATGTTGCTACTTGATTTTGGAAACCTGGTGGGATGGCTAGGCTTCTTAGCCTGTGGTGCTTCATGGTTATTACCCCATGAGAAGTTTGGGTGATTCCTTCACCTTGGTTATAGTTACTCGAGTAGAGGTTGTTTTGTTGTCGGCTGACGTTACTGACATACTGTATTGACTCGGAACTCAAAGTGCACTGCTCATAAGCATGGTTGCCCCCACATAATTCACAAACAACTAAAGGAATCTGCCTTGTCTGACCCACCAAACTGTCTATTTTCTTGGTCAAGACTGCTACTTGAGCTACAAGGGATGTATTTGTGTCAACTTCATGAATGCCAGCTACCTTCCTAGTCATTGACCTCTCAGTAGGCCACTGGTAATTATTGGTCATCCCTTCCAGTAAGGCATATGCCTCATTCGCTGATTTAGCTAAAAGTGCACCACCTGTTGTAGAATCTATGTTGAACCTCAAGTAACCATTCAACCCATTGTAGAATATTTCTATCTGCAGCCACTTTTGCAAACCATGGTTTGGCCATTTCTTTAAAAGGCCCTTGAATCTTTCCCAAGCCTCATATAATGTCTCCTGATCTAACTACTCAAATAAGGTGATTTCATTCCTTAATTTGGCTCTCCTAACCGGTGGAAAATGTTTGGTTAAGAATTTTTGGGCCAAAACTTCCCATGTAGTGATAGAGCCAACTAGTAGGGAGTTTAACCAATCTTTTGCTTTATCTCGTAGTGAGAAAGGGAAAAGCCTCAGTCTAATGGCTTTAGTAGAAACCCCGTTATACTTGAAGGTGTCACATAAATCTAAGAAAGTCTTGATATTTTTATGTGGATCTTCATGTGCTAACCCTCCAAATTGCAGTGATGTTTGAAGCATCTGAATAATAGCCGGCTTGATTTCAAAATTATTTGCATTAATTAGTGGCCGGATAATACTCGATTGAGATTCATCTAGTTGAGGTAAAGAGTAATCTTGAATCGCCCTTTCCTCATCTGGTACCAAATCCAACACAGGTTGCAGATTACTTGCCATTGTCTGAACTCTCCCTTTTTTTTTCTTCTGTAAGTTCTTTCAATTTCTATATCAAACAAGAGAGTGTCCTCGCTTGTTGCACTACGCATGTAACAATTTATAGTACCTGAAAAATAAAAGAAGAGCTTGAGTTAGAATTGAGAAATTAATCTTAATATTAACAAAAAAAGTAACACAGTTCTCCGGCAACGACACCAAAAACTTGTTCGCGAAATTATAACTATGCGAAACACAAGTGTACATTATCGTGACAAGTAATATAGAGTGTGTGAGTTATCGTTCCCACGAGAAGCTGTACTAATTCACTAAGTACTAAAATTATTTTCCGCAATTTTAATCAAACCAATAATTAATGAGATTAAGCTAATTAAACTAATTAAAGAAATCCTAATTATAAATGCAATAAGACTAGAGATGAAAAATGCGCTAATTGGAAAAGCCTAGGACTACAATTTTTCTCCCACACTTTATCTGGCTTCCAATAAATCCAGTTAATTGGCTCAATTACAAGTCAAAGATTCTTAATTATCCAAGCATCTCTCCCAAGAATATAAGGAAATACCCCCAATTTAGAATTGCCCTATTTTCCTATGAGTAATCTCTAATTTAGGGACTTTTTAAGTTCAATTCCCTAATTAATGACTGTATGTGTTACACAAGTATATTCTTATCCTGTACAATCTCATCGCTTCTGCTAAATGATCACACATCCCTCAATTCATGGCAAAACCCCAAATCCATTTTCCAAAGCACATAGGGTTCCCTAAATCAATCTAATCTATGGCCAATAGATTAAAAGCATTAAATACAAAATAGAGGAAGTAATTGATGATAAAAAAAAATTTATTGAGACTTAAATCAATTCAAGATTCCATGTGGGTTCTAAATTGTAATCCAAGAAGAAGAATTTACTCCATTAAATGAGTTCTTAACATAGTAGTCAAAACTACAATCAACATTGAAAATCTAAAGGGAAGAAGTTAAGAGATTCAAAAATAAAATGATAAGTAGCCCAAACGAATTCCTAATCTCCTATCTTCTCACCTCCAGGACTCCTTAGCTGCTATAGAATGTTGCCTCCAACTTAGCTCCCTTTTCTCTAAGTCAAAAGATCTTTTTTCTAGTGAATTTAGGGATATTTATAACAATTTAATGCATGCAGTGTCGCGCCCTTAAACACTGGAAAGTGTCCTGAAAATTAGCCGCTAGTGCAGCATCTTCAGGATTAGGCACTACGGCTCTAGCCTCTCGGGTCCTTGGGCGCTGCGGCTCTAGCGCGTCGTTTTGGCACTGCGGCTTTAACTGATGAATGCTACATAGCTATGTTCTATGGCATTTTAGAGTATCCAAACATCATATTTTGGAGTTTATTCCTGCATAAAAGTTGTAGATATATGTCTCATATTTCCAAAGAACCTAATTTTGATAAATTTATACTTCAATAACTCTAGATACAAGCTAAAAACAGACACAAGATCTGAGCTAAAATGTGTTCCTTGATAGCTATTACTTCTATTTTTGCAACATTTGGACATCAAAACGAATGAACTGGGCTTTTTGATCTACATTAAAGTTGTAGTCCTTTGTCTTAGCTTTGTCAAAAACTAAAGAACACCTAAAACCGAGGTTTTTAGCTTCGATTATTACTCAAAATCCATACAGTGTTTGGTGTTGGTTAACCAGCTCAACATGAATTTCATCTTTATGCTTAACCCAAATTATGCTTCTTCAAATCAGCCTCATTTCAACCTAAAATCACAAATAAGCACCTACAAAATATCAGTGATTGCTAAGGATTAAATATATGTAAAATCCACCTAAAATTCTAGATAAATGAGCCAAAGACATACAAAACACTCTAAAATAAAGCAATTAAGATTAAGTAAATGTGTAGAATAAATACCCTCATCAGCTGGGTGTTTGAACTAAAAAAGAAAAAGTGTTCAATAAGTTAACATGCCTAAAGATAAGTGTTTGAGTGCTTTATTGGTAAAAGTGGATATTTATCGAATAAGGGTTTGTGTCAAGTATATTATACATTTCTCAAATGATCATGTTGGAATATGTTGGTGTACCAATGAATAAATTATGCTATAAAATCAACAATATAGATTCAAGCCGCGAAAATGAAATCTTAGTTATCTTTTGATAATTAATTAAATGCCAACACCCATAGGTTTTATTAGATCTTAAATTCCAAGTAACACAATTGGATTACTAATGAAAACTGTTAAACTATATTGCAATATGGCTGATGTGGAAGTAGTTAGGATTCTGTTATAACCTCTAAGTCAGTTAAGTAGTATGGCTTGTAATATAAATAGATGTTGTACTAGTGTTAGTTTCAATGAAATGAGTTTATAATGAGTCTCTGTTTCTTGTTCTCCTTTCTCTCTGTTTCTTCTATAAAAAACAATGTGTCAAAATCAATGAGGATTCTTGTTTCTTAATATCACTTATATATATATAAATTATTAGATTCTAAGGATCTAGAACTCAAATTAATAAAGTACATATAGAAAAAAGTATTGTTTGCTATTATGAGGACTTGTTCCTATACTTTAGACATAAATACTTTGTCCAGGTTTGGATAAGTATACTTTCTTTTAATGAAAAACTGATTTTTTTAAGAAATTAAAATTTTAAATTCTAAAAATTATTTACAACGTATTATAGAAGTTTGAAATTTTCAAACTTTTTATATTAAATAAATTCGTGAGCTTTTACAAGAAAACTCCATCCAAACAGCTATTGTGAACACCTAATTTTATCCAGGGATTTGTTAAATTAATAAACTTCTCCCAAAATAAAAATAATAAAATTCAAAAGCAAAATTCAAAAAAATAATAATAATAATTAAATAAAAATGAATGAAAAGAAGAAGAAATAAAATAGGTATAGATGGAAAAATTACAAAAAAAGAAGACAAAATAATATATGGAAATAATTGAAAATAAATAAATAAATAACAAAGTTAAAAAAAAATAAAAGAGAACAGGGAAATCCAATTTTTGGCAAATCCAAGTAGCCATTGAAAAAAAAAGGAAACAGACCACGCCAATAATTTTAGCCCACAGTAGCAATCAGTCCAATTTTCAAAAAACTAAAAAAGACTCAGGCCCAACCCACACAATCGGAGCCCAACTAGCCTACCCGGTCCATTCTCCAATACTTGACCCGGACCCCATAATCCCTAAGATCCCCAACTCATCTCATCCCCGCGTCTCTTCCTCCCTCTATCCACGCAGCCCCTTTGTTTTGCAACTGGCCGAGAATCACTCAATCCATGTCCCTTCTCCCTCACGCTGGTCTCATACATTTCTGCCCTGATTTATGGCAAGCCACCAGCTATTCGCCCCTGTCTCATGCGCGACAAAAGGGACAACACGTTGTTCATGACGATGGTGCCTCTATTCGCGGGATTCTGGCAAGGAGCACGGGATTTGGTCTCCTCTTTGGGTTATAAGAGGAGAAACCGAGAATCGAAAAGGGGATGAAAGAGAGAAAGACCAACCGAGAGTAGAGAGGATCACGAGTCACTGAGAAACAAAGGGAGAAAAGAGACAACAGAGACACAATCGAGAAACCCGAGAGCCAGAAGGGGAGATAACAAAAATCAAGGGAGGTTTTTCGAGAACAGGTTGTGAGATTTCATTGTAATCTGAGTGCAGATAGAGATAGGAATTTTGTAATCGTGGGATTTTTTTTCTCTTGGTTTGGATAACGCATACTATCTCTGTTCACTATAGGTTCGAATTCTGTTTCCAGTTTCTTGTTTCTGTAATTTCTGAGTTTAAATTGATTTTTGATTCATATGTTTCTTGCCATTCCGTAGCTATTTTGAATGTAATCTTTGGATTCGAAACAGAGGAATTCACTTTGTGCATTCATTGTCTTTGGCCATATGATTTATTTTCTGTTTGTTTGGATGGTTTCGTTGGCTGTGAATATGATGCTTCTGTAATTGTTAACCCACTGGTGCATAGATGAAAACTAATTTAAGAGATATACAATGGTTTGATCCTCTGGGTATGTGGAAATATGTGACAATTTGAATTGGAGATTTTATTCTGGATGAACATTTTTGGCT
>JASKGM010000010.1:630573-648605 GCA_034509205.1 Ceratonia siliqua | reverse complement strand
TAAATGAATTCATCTTCCTATCTTTTCTCATAATTGTAGGGTAGAAATTCATTAGTAGTGCTAGTCAAGTGATGACTAATTCCTACACAGCAAAAATAAATTTCCAAGGAAAGACTCCCCTACCGCCCCAAGAACTTAGAAATTTAAAAAAAAAAAAGTTATTTTTTTATAATGATAAACTAATTATAAATTTAAAAAAAATTAAAAACAACCAAAAAAAAAAGAATCATACATTTAAAAAAAGTAAAAATTTTGAAGAAAAAGTAAAAAATTTCAAAAAAATATAAAAACATATTAAAAAATTTCAAAAAAAATACTATAAATAAAAAACAAAAAATATTATAAACGAAAAAATTAACCAAAAAATAAATAAAAGATGAGAAAAAAAAAACTAATTTGGTGGGGATGGTAGCTTACTCCCCCCCAAATTTCCAACACATGCCCAAGATGAAGAATTAGACTACAGTTAGTAAGCAAAGGCACTGAGTTGTATTGACAAATATGCATAGCACACCTAAACTAGAAATTTTCAACAAAAAGAAAAAAAAGCTTTGTTATTATCTCTACATTACTGATAAATAAAAAGTATAAAAATCAGATAGGAAACTCTATAATTTAAAATTTATATTCTCAGCTATACATACCTTGTGATACATGCCATCACGACATAGTGTATACTTCTCTAGGCAAGTACACCAATCCCCATGTCCTGGTTCACACCACCATTCATCAGACACCTGAAGTAGGCTACCAGTAAGAGAGCATGTTAGGTAATTTGAAAATTAAAAATAAAGAATAATGAACACCGTAAAAGATTGAATTATCTCATTGAAAATATTCAACCATTCCTAGAGTATCAATAGTAAACATCTGGAATAAATTTTAAGACCAAGATATTTCTTTGCTAAACTGAAAATTCTCAATCTTCAGTTGTAACTGTTGGATGCTAGCGTTATAAATAATTTGGGATTGATCAAAGTCTACCTAATTGTACTTTAAGATTCATCCAACTGTATCTAATTTTTTGAGCTGCATTCTTCTCAATCAGATCAACATACTAGAAAAATAAGAAATCCTACCCATGCAATGTATTTCTCTTGGAAAATGATTATTATTAATTGAGAAAGGGACGCACTTAAATTGTCCCTTTACATCAGCCTGTTGTGATCGGAATTTTAAAGTAACTTACATAGAGACCAAGTATTTCTTGAAAATAAAACCTTAAGGAACTTTAACCAAAACGCATTTAACCATCAAAGGCATCAATTTGTTGCCAACATTGTAAGATTGTGAACGAAACTACAGAAAGAAAACCCCAATTGAAGACTATATTGCCTGTAGATTCCCTAACTAGATAGAATACGAAAGACAAATGTCAAGGGCAAAGCTAGGAAGATCTCAATTACAAATTTCTAGGCATTTCCCAAACTTAAAGATTATAAGAAACTAGATAGACAACATAATAATAGGTTTGTTAGAGATAAACATTAAAACTCAAAGCCATTAATAGATTTGAGATAAAGTGACTCATGAGGTATAAGAGATTCTATAACCAAGCAGTCAGGGGTTCAATCTTTGCTCCTCCCATTCTCCTATGTAAATAAGCTTCAACACAAGGCCAATACTTTGTCCACATTTCAAGCCCAAAGGGCTTTCATGCGAGGCAGTTTGTTAAGAACTTAAGTCAAGTTATTGCCAAAGTGCCATCATCTCCATATACTAATCTATAACGCCTTTTTCCCCTTGCTTTACTTGCCACAAACGTGTCTTGATCTCAAATATGTGTGAAGAATCCTCAACATCAAAGTATGTTTCTTTTATAGCTTCCCAGACATCCTTGGCTGAAGGAAGAAAGAGATAGGTTTTGCCAATGGTCTGTTTCATTGAGTTCACCAACCAAGCTATCGTAATTGAGTTCTTTGAGTTCCATTTCTTCAGAGTGGCAACATCGGTTGAATCTAGCTTCTTTGTCTCACTAGTGATGTAACCCAACTTACCTTTGCCATCAATCACAAGTTTAAGTGATTTATTCATGGCAATTTTCACCGTTTAATTTCTCCACCATGAGTGTGAGGGACGTATTGTCAAAACCCATGGTGGAGTGAGTCTCGTTGTTGTTGCTGACAAGTGCAGGGGTCATGGACCCACTGCTATTGGAAGTACTCTCTGTCATGGAGGTGCCAAGGTTAGAGAGAACCTGGCTCTAATACCATATAGACACAGAAAGTACCAAAAAGTATGTTCTGTATTCTCTTGTTAATATTTACAGAAAGTTCCTATGTATACATCAGATGTTAGAATCCCCATTAATCAAGTTTATTCTAGAAGAAACAAGAGAGATGAAGAGTAAATTGATAAGGATGTTAAGGATCACGCTAGTAAACCACCAATTAATCAAGTTTACGTTAGAAGGAATAAGGTATAGGACAAAGGGAATTAATGGCAGTAACTGCGCGCCTTATAAGGAAATAGTGATAATTAATTCAGAGCCGTGTTTTGAGCAAGCTTAGTTAACTTGTAGGCTGTTATTGATGTTTCCGTTTGGAATAAAGCCTGATTGCTAGGCTGTTGTTCGTTTAATTTATTTCCCAGTTTAAATTAGAAAAATCCTTTTATTGTAATGTTTCCTTCCTTGTGGTTGTAAAACTATTTATAGTCCCTTTTGCAATGGAATAAAGCATGCAAGATTTACAATCATCAACTCAATGTCGATTTGGGAGGCCAGGCAACCTCAAATTGCCTACTTGGAGGTATTGGATCCCTCGAAGAATCCAAATTCAGTTCTAACAGTCACCATAGGGAAGCTCAGGAAGACAAATCCTGCAGCCCTTCAAGTGGTGAAGTATTATACAAGGGCAACTTCTAAGGCCCGTAATATCTTGGTATTAGGTATTAGAACCTAACATGGCTGATCAAAGGTTCGACAGATTGGAGACAGAAGTTGGATTGTTGAATACTGGACAACAATCGCTACAGCAGGAGATGAGGACTGAAATGAGAGCAATTCAAGAAAGAATAATGAGGCATACAGAGGAAATGATCATGGCTTTAGCAAACCAGATCCAGGAAAGAACTTCTCTAAACACTCCCAGTGATCCAGGGGAGGTGTGGGCTTTTCGAAGATATAAGGGGAAAGGAGTGGCAGGAGGCAGTAGTTCTGTTACACCCAAGTTGACCAAATTAGACTTTCCTCGGTATGATGGAACCCATTATCCTACAAAATGGATTTGTATGGCTGAACAGTTTTTTGAATTTCAACACACCATGGAGGAAGACAAGATGCTTATGGCTGGGTATCATTTGGAGGGTGACGTGCAGTTATGGTACCCAAATTTCAAAAAAACTGTAGGTGTCAATTGGGAGTTGTTAAAGGAGGAATTACACATGAGATATGGACTAACCAGATTCCAAAATTGATTTGGGGACCTCACCGAACTCAAACAACAAGGGAGTGTTCGTGATTATCAAAGGGAATTTGATAAGTTACTTCACAGGGTTGGTGACTTATCTGATGAGCAGCAAATAGGGTGTTTTATTAGTGGTCTCAAGGAAGTCATAAGAGCTGATGTTCAAGTAGCAAGACCTGTGACATTATCAGGTGCAACCGGCCTAGCAAGGTTGTACGAATCAAAACATTTGGAGATGCAAATGGGTAGGACACTGGAGCCTAAAAAATTCCTGCTTTATCCAATTTACCCCCTCTGCCAGTACCTAGCACCTCCAAGGCAATGAATCCCATTATAAAGAAATTAAATCCCAATGAACTCAAAGAAAGAAGGGAGAAGGGACTTTGCTTTAACTGTGATGAGAAGTTTTCACCCGGACACCAATGTAAGAAGTTGTTTTTAATTGAAGGTGTTTTTCCAGCTTATAACAGTGACAATGTGGAAGAGGAAAATGACACTACGGCTGAAGAAATCCCAGAAATCAGTTTCCAAGCTATCACTGGTATGAATACTCCACAAACCATGAGAATGAAGGGAAGATTAAAGGGTCAACCCATCACAATCTTGATGGATTCAGGAAGCACGCACAACTTCTTAAATGTTGAGTTAGCAACAATTTTGGGAATTCAACTAGCTAAGTGAGGGAGTTTTGAAGTGATAATTACTAATGGTAGCAAGATGAGCAGTGGAGGATTGTGTAAACAAATTCAAGTAAGCATCCATGGAGAAGATTTCACGGAGAACCTCTATTTGCTAACCATAAAGGGTTGTGATGTTGTTTTGGGCACCTAGTGGTTCAAACAACTAGGCCCAATTATTTGGGAATTTGAGGAAATGCGATGAGATTCTTTTGGAAGGGACGAGTGGTGGAACTACATGGAACCAAGGGACCTCCTAATCCAATTAGTGAACAGCAAGTGCTAAAAAGAAAATTTCAGAAAGGGAAACGAGCCTATTTTCAGCAATTAAATGCAATTCAGTTGGGAGTGGAGCAGAAGGATGAAGGAATAATAGAGCCAGAAATTCAAGCAGTGCTTAATGATTATAGGGATGTTTTTCAAGAACCACACACCCTACCTCCTCCTAAATCATGTGATCATCCTATCAACCTCAAAGAAGGAAGCAAACCCACTAATGTCAAACCTTATAGGTATTCTCATTATCAAAAAAATGAAATTGAAAGGTAGTCCAGGGTCGTAAGGCCCAATAGCAGTCCTTATTCTTCACCAGTGTTAGTAAAAAAGCATGATAGGTTGTGGAGGCTATGCATTGACTATCAGGATCTAAACAAAGTCACAATCAAGGATAAGTTTCCCATTCTAATCATAGATGAGTTGCTGGATGAGTTACGTGGGTCCAAGTACTTCACAAAACTAGATTTGAGGTCTGGTTACCATCAAATTCGCATGAACCCGAGGGATGTGGAGAAGACATCTTTTCGCACGAACCCGAGGGCACTATGAGTTCTTGGTCATGCTCTTTGGGCTTACAAATGCTCCAACCACTTTCCAATCAGCCATGAATGAGGTATTTAAAGAATTTTTGAAAAAGTTTGTCTTAGTCTTTTTTTATGATATACTTGTGTATAGTCGGACTTGGGAGGATCATACAAACCATGTTAAACAAGTATTACATCAGCTTAGAATACATAAATTCTGTGTGAAAAAAGAAAAATGTCAGTTTAGACAAGAGGAGGTGAACTATTTGGGGCATGTAATTTCATATAAAGGAGGAGCAATGGACCCTGAAAAAATTGCAGCTATGGTTTCTTAGCTTTCTTGGACTAAACCAACCACTTTGAAGGAGTTAAGGGGTTTTTTGGGGCTGACTGGGTACTATGCTCATCATGGGGTATGGTGTAACTGTCCAGCAATTGACTCAAATGCTAAATAAGGAAGCCTTTCATTGAAGCCCAAAGTCAGAAAAGGCTTTTGAAGACCTCAAGGTTGCAATGGTCTAGGGAACAGTGCTGGCCATGCCAGACTTTTCACAGCCTTTTATAGTTGAATGTGATGCTTCAAGGAGTGGAATGGGGGTAGCACTGATGCAAAATGACAAACCAATTGCTTATTACAGTCAAGCTTTACACGGGAAGAATCTAGCTCTCTCAACTTATGAAAATGAGCTTCTAGCTTTGGTTTGTGCTGTCCAAAAATAGAGGCCTTATCTCCTAGAGGCTAAATTTGTGGTTAGAACAGACCAAAGGAGCTTGCAACACTTATTGGGACAGTCAATTACAACCATGGCTCAGCAAAAATGGATAGTAAAGCTGATGGGGTATGACTTCAAAATAAAGTACAAGTAGGGGAATGATAAGAGGGCTGCTGATGCTCTGTCTAGAAGGTTTAACCCTCAATTAAATGTCATTTCAGCACCTATTTAGATTGGATAGACTCCATAAAGTCTGAGACGGAGGTTAATCTTCAACTGCAGACATTGGATGACAACATTACTCAAGGAAGGGCAATTGGGCCTTGGTCCATGCAGAATGGAATACCTATGTACAAAGGCAAAATCTTCCTCATAAATGATTCAGCACTCATCCCATCAGTTATCAACAAATTTCATTCAACTACTCATGAAGGGCTTCACAAGACATTACATAAAATAAGGAGTAATTTTTATTGGAAGGAAATGAAGAATCAAGTTAGAAGATTTATCCAAGAATGCCAGGTTTGTCAGAGAAGCAAGACTGAAAATGCACATCCAGCAGGATTATTCAACCCTTTATCAATTCCCAAGAATGTGTGGACTAATATCTCAATGGACTTTGTAGAGGGCTTACCAACATCAAAGGGAAAAACTACCATTTTTGTGGTAGTTGACAGGTTTTTCAAATTTTGCCATTTTATTCCAATATCACACCCCTATACAGCCAGCTCTATAGCCTAGGTTTTCTTTGAAAACATCTTCAAATTATATGGGATGCCTGAAACTGTTGTGTGTGACAGAGACCCCACTTTCACTAGTGTGTTTTGGAAAACCCTGCTCCAATTAAATGGTATAAAGTTTAACTTCAGTTCTGCATACAATCCTTAAACAAATGGCCAGTCTGAGGTGGTAAATTGCACATTGGAGATGTATCTTAGGTGCCTTATAGGGCAGAAGCCTAAGGATTGGGTCATTTGGCTGCCATGGGTGCAATACTGCTATAACACCATCTTACACTCTACAAGAGGGAGGACTCCTTTTGAATTAGTATATGGAAGACCACCACCTTCATTACTGAGTTATGTGCAAGGGATTTCGAAGGTGGAATCAGTGGAGATGTTCTTATGGGCAAGAGATCAAGTCCTAAGGGCAAGAGCTCACTTGGAAGCTGCCGGACAAAATATGAAGAAATTTTATGACCTTAAACACACTGAAAGGGAGTTTTAGGTTGGTGATAGTGTGTTCTTAAGGCTAAGGCCCTATCGTAAGCTGTCTTTAGCTCAGAGGAACAACCAAAAACTTGCACCCAAATTTTTTGGACCCTTCAAGGTCCTTGCCAGGATTAGATCAATGCTTATAAGCTAGAATTGCCACCTGACCTCTAGCTTCACTCAGTATTCCATGTTTCAGTCCTAAAAAAATATATTGGGGAAAATACAAAGGTTGATCCTGTCTTACCCCCAATCACTGAGGAGCAACCTGTTCATCCACTTCCTCAAGCAATACTGAGTCAACGCAGCAGTAAAGGAAGCAAGGAGCATAATCTCAGATGCCACGTGGGAGGAGGCAGATTCTTTCCAAGTTCAATTTCTGTAGTTCACACTTGAGGACAAGGGTGTTTCCAAGGGGGATGGATTTGTTAGAATCCCCATTAATCAAGTTTATTCTAAAAGAAACAAGAGAGACGAAGAGCAAATTGATAGGAATGTTAAGGATTATGCTAGTAAACCACCAATTAATCAGGTTTACATTAGAAGGAATAAGGTATGGGATGAAGGGAATTAATGGCAATAATTGTGCGCCTTATATGGAAATCAGCAGGTCAATGATAATTAATTAGGAGTTGAGTTTTGGGCAAGCTTTAAGGAGTTAACTCATAGGCTGTTATTGATGTTTCCTTTGGGAATAAAGCCTGATTGCTAGGATGTTGCTTATTTAATTTATTTCCTAGTTTGAATTGAGTAATTTCCTTTTATTATAATGTTTCCTTCCTTATGGTTGCAAGATTTACAATCATCAACTAAGTGTTGATTTGGGAGGCCAGGCAACCTCGAATTGCCTACTTGGATGTATTGGATCCCTTGAAGAATCCAAATTCAGTTCTGACAGTCACCATAGGGAAGCATAGGAAGACAGATTCTACAGCCCTTCCAATGGTGAAGTATTATACAAGGGCAACTTCTAAGACCCATAACATCATATGTGCTAATCCAAGAAAGGGAAAAACACCTTTCAAACGCTACATTAAAACTACTTAAAAACAGCAGGAAAAGAGCCTTGTGTTACAGTAAGATATCAGCCTATTCAATGCTAGAAATTCCCTAATTGAGATCCTACAATGAACCCCCCTAATTGACCGGGATTTCTATTCTCCTAATAAACACAGAATATTCCTTCCATTAAACGCAGGATCTCCATAAAGCTGTTACTCAATTGACAGCCAAACCAGCACCACAAGCTTCTACTCCATCATCAACTACCCACAAAACAAACTCTAGTCACATTGGATTTAAAGAAAAAAAGAAAGAGATAACTCTACAAAAATGACATAAACTACACTTACAACCAACATATTTTTTTAAAAAAAAAATTATTAGCAGAGATAATAAAGTTATACCAAAAAGTTAATAACCTGTAATAAACAACACAGATCCCAAAATGACCAAAAGTTGTTAGAAAGTTAAGAAAACTAAAATGTATGAGGCTCAAGTTAGTTTATTTCCAATCCTCATATAGAGGTACATATCAAGGGCGTGGTTTACACCAATCCCTAGGCATAACTTTTTTTTGAATTTCAAACACATTGTAAATCAGATTTACATAACCTCCCTAACACCCTTTTTTATTTATTAAAAATGTAAACAAAAGATATATCAGAAGGACATAATACGACATCTATTCAAAAATTTTACACAAGCCATACCCCAAGGAGCCAAATGATATACATATATAAGAGAAAGTTCAGGATCTATTTTCAAACTATCCAAGAAGATCTCATCAAACTAGAGGAGGGGCAAAGACCCAAAAAAATATTCTCACCCATCCCAAACATCAAAGGAAATGAGTAGAAAAAAAAAAACAAAGAGTACAAGGTCACCTTAAATTTCTGAATAGATTCCTTATTAAGATAACACTGAACTCAACATTTGTTTGGTTGAAGGCATATCTTAGCTGTAAACTTTCTTTATTGAACAACTTTTAGACAACTATCTTGAGTAGTCAATATAGTCAAGTTAAGCAACACCACCTTTTTGTATAGCTGTGCATAAACTTCCCATCGTTTAATATGGAAAGAAGATCTTCTGTTAGCCACTGCTTCAGAAGCTGCTAACCCAAAGCTGACAGCAGCTAGCAATTCTCTTCCATCCTTTTCTACCCTAAAGAAGTAATGAGAGTACAGGAGCAACAATCAGTTACCGAAAAAGCTTTATAATGCAAAATCCATTAGATACAAAAAGTGTTATGTACCTAATGATCACAGCAGCAAGTAAGTGACTTCCTTCTACTCTGAGGACTGGATGCCCAACCTTCAGTGATTTATATTTACTAAATAAATTGTTATTCGAGGAATTTTCCTCCTCTATATTTTTGGAGAAATAGGAGGATTCTTCTATTTCAGGTTCATCCATGCTGTTTATAGATGAAAATGGATTTCCAGTTTCCTTATAAAGCCAATGTGCAGCAAGTCCTTGTTCAGCATACTCATGCATCCTCTAGTAAGCCAAAATGATAACAAAAAACATCAAGAACTAAAGTACAAATTTGTAACCTCAACAACTTACGAAGAAATATTTGACACCTGTGTTCTTATTTGTACTTCTAAAGGTGAGTTGTCAGGACCTTGTACTGCTGTGTGCAACGACTGCAAATTATGAAAATTTATGTTAAGCTTTAATAAATGACTATCTGTATAAACACATATTATAGGATCAAAGAGCAACAAGATGAGCATTTCAAGGAAAGTCTAACCTGATAGCCACTAGGCTTTGGATTAATGATATAATCATCAAATTCACCATCAATGGGAGTCCAAAGACTGCAATAGGTATGTGTATCCTAATTAGAAGATAACTCTTTAACAGATATACTTAAAAATCATCCACTATTTAATTCTTTGCAAGAAAGGTTAATTTCTTACTCAAGAACAAGATAATATATTACCAACATAGGTTTACAGCAGTACATCTTCATATAATAGGTTTACAGCAGTACATCTTCATATAATAGGTTTACAGCAGTACATCTTCATATAAATGGTTGTATCCTATATTTTTAGGTTAATATGATTGAAAGAAAACTAAAAATCGACCATCACTACCTGTGTACAATGTTGAGCAGACTGTAGCAACACTGAACTGCAGGTCCATGTAGAGTTCCATTCTTGTCTCCCACAACTACTCTTAATGCACGTGCATCATATACTTTATCAATGCTGACATCCTTTCGTTTCATCTGCATAATATAAGATCATGATTTTGACCATGAAATGGGATTTATACAAATTGCTCTTTGCACAACTTGTAAGCAATGAATTTGAGATCAGTAGTGCTGGTATTACTCATTAGTAAGAAAAGCATTAACAGTAAGCTGTATTAAAATAATAAAGCTACCAAGATGAATAAGGAAGAGTGGAGTAACAAATAACGGGAAAATTTAAATTTCTCATCAGAGAAGCTCTGCATAATTATTCACTTTTCATATGCTAACATTGCTCTTGTTTTGCTTTTCATTTTCAATTGAGACAAAGACCACATATTATCTACAAGGTTTCGTACATAAAACTTTCCATGTAGGCATCATTATTCATTGACATTATGCTCTACTCTACTAATATTACACAAAGAACCGACTGTTAACTCGTATAGCGTCCAATGGCGGCACAGCAGATAGCATGGTGGCCGATATAGTGAGGCAAGGAAGCAATTTCTCAAATAATATAAATTTATTAAATACGCATATAAAAGGTGAATAAGTTATTTTAATATCTTATATAATGAAAAATAAAAAATGAAAATGTAATTAAACTGAGACAGAACCCCCACACAAAAAAAAGTCTGCCGGCAGCAATTTAGGAAGAAATTGTGAAAATGACCAAAGAACTGAACCTGATGTTGGATGAAAAATACCTCAGACATCATTTCGAGATGTTCTGTACTGATTTCAAGAAAGAAAGTCATCAATAAAGATGCCTCCCCCACGCCCAAAGATGCAGTGCTGTGTGAGTTTCTAAAGTTTTTTCTGCATTTTTTAGATTTTTGGGTCTTTCTTGTGTTATTTCCACTTAGATAAGGCATAATGACCCTTAAACCCCTTAAAATCAGAAGCCCATTGGTTGATGTGAGAAAAAAAGAGGTGAAATAAGCGAAACCTGCACTATGGCGGACGCCATAGTGCCGCCATACTAAGGCTGCCACTTAATGGAGGATTTAAGGTGTCAGTCCATTAGTCTTGTACAGTCAGCATGATTTTCTCTCCTGTAACTAGTTTCATTTATTCCCTGCAATTAGCCTCATTTATTTACATTCATAGAGCTGTTTTATTGTTGTAATTATGCAATTATAGGGCTGTAATTAGGAAAGATTTCAGGTTTATTTGTAAGCTGTAATTAAGGATCCTTTGGCTATATAATGAAGTTCAGTCCTCTGTTTGAAGGATTCAAATCAAAAACCAAATTTGTGTCATGGTATCTGAGCTTACCAATCTCTAATCCTGTTTTTTTCTTTCTCGGGTGTGGATTTGTTTCTGGGTATCTCGGCGTTACAATTTCTTATCAAGACAAAGGCCTTGATTGTCGGTGGCGCATGTTATGGGAGTTCTTGGCGTTCTTCTTTCTCGGCCATCTAGTAGTTTCGTCAAGCATCTGGTCGTTTTGTCGACATTTCTTGGCATCTCTCACTCGCAGAATCACAAGGAAGACCTCAGCATTTCTTGGCATCTCTCACTCTCAGAATCTCGCTCTCGGCATCCCTCGGCATCTTTCATCCATTGGACGTTCTCTAAATCACAACAGACGCACTTTCGGCATTTCGTCATGGTAAACGTCTGGTATTTCTCTCTTCAGTCTCTCGATTGATATCTCTCTTGGACTGGATATTCTGAGTGTTAGCAATATTTGGTTTTCAATTATTTGGTTATTCTAATTGTGAGCTGGTGGATTTGTTTCTTTGGGAGAATAGCTTTATTGGGCCTTAGTATAATTGGGCTGAGAATTTTTTCTGGTTGTTGGATTGTGGGCCTTATTTTGTTGGGCTGTGAACTATTCTGTGCTGATTTTTTTTTTTTGGACCATTCTTGTTTATTTGTTGAGTTGTGTAATCATCATGAAGACAAAATTAATTTTATAGTTCGATTTAATGGGAAGAATTATGCAAGTTGAGAATTTTAATTTAGAATGTTTGTCAAAGAAAAAAATTGTAGAGTCACTTGGATGGATCTTCCAGTCCTCCCACTGATGATCCTAAGGGTCGTAACCTATGGGGAAGCAAGGATGCCAAAATTATCTCTTGACTTTTGAGTTCTGTTGAACCACTTATGGGTAACAATCTTCGCTCCTTCACCACTGCTACAGACATGTGGAATTGTCTTAAGAGGATTTATTATCAAGATAATTCTGCCTGTAAATTTTAACTAGAGCTTGAAATTGGCAAAATCGTTCAGGGGTCAGTCAATTAAACAATTTTATACTGAATTTATGAATTTATGGAGTGATTATTCTGGGATAGTGCAGTCTAAGGGTCCCAAAGAAGCTCTTGCCGCTTTGCAAGATGTTCATTCAGAGACTCAACATAATCAATTTCTAATAAAACTATGCCTGAGTTTGAAAGTGTTCATGATGGATTGATAAACAGAGATTCGGTACCCTATTTGAATATCTGTTTAGAGGAACTTCTGCATGAGGAACAACAGATTGCCTCACAACATGGCATTGCTTCAACAATTGTTCGTACTGAGATGGTTAATATGGCCTATGCTGCTCAAGTGAAGGGACAATCATCGAAATAGTGTTACCGTTGCAAGGAACTTGGCTATATTGCAAAATATTGTACCAAGAAAATTTGCAATTATTACAAGAAGGAAGGGGCATATTATTACGGATTGTCATGTGTGCCTTCAGAATTGTTCCGCCTTTGCTTCTTATAACACTGTTCAGTCCAATATGGTCATCACTCCTTCGGGTCTAAATGCTGTGCCTGGTACCTCTTCCACTATAGGTACACCCGAGCAGGTTCAACAGATGATTGTTTCTGCTCTATCTGCTCTTGGTCTCCAGGGTAAGCAATTTCTTTTGTCAATTCCTTGGTTGATTGCTTCTGGTGCTTCAAACCATATGATTGGTGATTCGACACCGTTACATGATGTTCGTAAGTATGATGGCCCACAATATATTAAGGTAGCTAATGGTAGTACACTTCCCATTACTGACATTAGCAAGTTGGGATCCTCCATTTCCAATGCTTTTGTATATCTTGAATTATCCTCTAATTTGATCTTTGTTGGCCAATTAGTGGATGATAATTATATTGTTCATTTTGATAATAATGGTCATTGTGTGCAGGATCCAGCGTCGAGGCAGGTGGCCTAAAGTAGGATGCCTTTTTCCTCTTTAGTCGTGTTACATTTCTTGTTATCCTTCTTCCGGTTGTACTACTATTGCTAATAATGATCATCTTTGGCATAAGAAATTAGGCCATCCCAATTCTGTTATTTTGCTCATCTTATGAAACATGGCAATTTGAATAAAATAAGTGCTGTTTCCTCATCTTTTAATTGTACTTCATGTAAACTTGGTAAAAGTAAATCATTACCTTTTCCTTTGGAAGATAGTTGCGCTTCACAATATTTTGAAATCATTCATACAAATGTTTGGGGTATGAGTCCTATTCTTTCCCATTCTCAGTATCGATACTTTGTGACCTTTAATGACTATAGTCACTTTACTTGGGTATATTTTCTTCAATCAAAAGCTTATGTGTTTTCTACTTTTCAAACTTTTGTTGCCCATGTAGAAACACATTTTCTACCTGTATTAAGATTTTACCCTCTGATTCTGGGGGGAATATATGTCCCATGACTTTCAGGCTTTTCTTCAAAATAAGGGTATTCTATCTCAACAATCCTACCCTTATACTCCTCAACAAAATGGTGTTGCTGAACGCAAGAATCGACATCTTTTAGATGTTGTCTGTACCCTGTTGATTGAATCTTCTATTCCCCCTCGTTTTGAGCTGAAGCCCTTTCTACTGTTGTTTATTTGAGTAATCGTCTTCCTTTTTAAATCTTGCAATTTGACTCTTCTCATTTTCATTTGTTTGGCATTCCCCCAAATTATTAGTCTCTTCATGTTTTTAGCTCCATCTGTTTTGTTCATTTACCTTATCATGAACGTCACAAACTTGCTACCCAAACTATTCAATGTACTTTTCTTGGCTATAGTAATGCTCATAAAGGTTTTGTGTGCTACAATGGGGATGCTGATACAATTTGTATTTCTCGCCATGTAGTTTTCTTTGACCATCAATATTATTTTTCCCTGTCGTACTGATTCTGTTTCTTCTTCTATTTTGCTTCTGCCTTTCGATGATGTCTATGGTTATGTCAATCGTTTTAAGATAGGTGTTGTGTATCAGCATCACCACCTCCCACCTCTTCCGACATCTACCCTACCGTCTGATCCTGACTTTCTTGCACCTCGCCGGTCTTCTCACTTTCTCAACCCCCAGACAGGTGTGGGTTCCCTACTACTGGTCTTCAGTCCATTACAGATACTACTTATGTACCTAAGACTTATTCTCAAGCATCTATGCATAAGTGTTGGCAAAAAGCTATGCAAGAGGAAGATCAGACACTTCAAGATAATCATACATGGGACATTGTTTCTTGTCTAACTGGAGTCAAACCTATTGGGAGTAAATGGGCGTACATTGTCAAACTGTAGGCTAATGGTTCTGTTGATTATTATAAACCTCGACTGGTGGCTCTTGGTAATCGTCAACAATATGGTCTTGACTATGAGGAAACTTTGCCCCGGTTGCTAAAATGACCACCATTCGCACTATTCTGGCCATTACCACCTCGAAAGGATGGTCTCTTCATCAACTAGATGTAAAGAATGCATTTTTGCATAGTGACTTGAAAGAGGACATCTTTATGACTCTCCTCCTGGTCTGTTTCCTGCTTCTTCCACTAAGGTTTGTCACTTGAAGTGTGTATGGTTTAAAGCAGGCACCACGAGCGTGGTTTGAGAAGTTTCGTACTATTCTTCTGAATTTCACTTTTACATTGAGTAAGTATGACTCCTCACTCTTTCTTCATTAGACTGCTATTGGGATTGTAGTTCTTCTTGTCTATGTTGATGACATTGTCATCACTGGTTCCGATCCACAAATGATTGTACAACTCAAACAACATCTCCAGAACTCCTTTTATATAAAAGATCTTGGTTTTCTGAAGTATTTTCTTGGTCATGAGGGTCAACAGCGTCCCAATGGAATCTTCTTACATCAGCATAAATATACTCAAGAGCTTATTTCTTTAGCAGGACTTCAAGATTGTAATTTGGCTCTTACTCCTATGCAATTTGAAACTTCACCAAGATGATGGTGATCTTTTATATGATCCATCCATGTATCGGCAACATGTAGGGAGTCTCAATTATTTGACTATTACCTGTCCTAACATCTCTTTTGCAGTCCGATAGATCAGTCAGTTTATGTAAACTCCTTGTCAATCTCATTTGGCTGCTGTTCGTCTTCTTATTCACTTTCTTAAGGGCACATCTGGTCGTGGATTATTCTTTCCGTCTAAGAACTCTTTTCAGTTGGTTGGTTTTAGTGATGCCGATTGGGCTGGTTGTCCGGTAACTCGCCATTCTATTACGGGTTGGTGTATGTTTCTTTGGAATGCTCTCATTTCTTGGAAAAGTAAGAAACAGGATCAGGTCTCTAAATCATCCACCGAGTCAGAATATGAAGCAATGTCAACCACTTGCTCAGAGATTATATGGCTTCGTGGTTTATTGAGTGAACTTGGTCTTTCCCAAGTTACTCCTACTTTTCTTCAAGCATATTGAGGTTGATTGTCATTTCATCCGTGAGACCCTCTACCGTCAGGAACTTGTTCTTCCTCATATATCAATTGAACATCAATCCGCCGACATATTTACCAAAGCTTTATCTTGACATCGGCTTCAGTTCACGATTGACAAATTGATGCTTCTTGATCGTCCAACATCAATTTGAGGGGGGATATTAGTCCATAGTCTTGTATAGTCAACATGATTTTCTCTCCTATAATTAGTTCCATTTATTCCATATAATTAGCCTCATTTATTTACATTTATAGGGCTGTTTTATTGTTGTAATTATGTAATTATAAGGCTATAATTAGGAAAGATTTTAGGTTAATTTTTAGGCTGTAATTAAGTATCCTTTGGCTATATAATGAAGTTCAGTCCTCTATTTGAAGGATTCAAAATCAAAAACCAAATTTGTGTCATAAGGCAAGGACCCTTTTTGCCGCCACACCATTCCGCTATGGTGGCCATGGCAGCGTCATTGATAACACTGGAGTGAGCATGACTAAAATACAAAATGCCCTGCATTTTTATTTAAAATATCAAGACATGAACATTGTCAATACCTTAGTGTAAATACTGTACAGGCTTTTTAATCGGCTTGATAATGTTACTTCCATTCCTGGTACATAACTGCAAACAGAGAAGGAAACTATCAAGAACTGCAAAATCAAATATCGACCTTATTAATTAAACATGGCTTTACCACAGACCAATATAATGCAAAACAAGCTTATAAGACAGTACCAGCAGAAAATAATAATGAACAAGTACGTACGAAGTTGATATAATCAGTTCCCGCTCAAGTGCTTCCTCACAAATTACCAATGATGCCAAAGCTAATCCAGCATCCTGAACTACCTTTGGTTTCATGCAAGTGTCAAGACTATTCCCAATACTAATGAGAAAGTTAGCTCGTTTTCTCCGATCTAACAATATATCAAATGGCACTACAGCCTCCAAAAGATCCTGAAAGTAAAGCAAAATCTGGTGAAATGATTAAAAAAAAAAATTTTCTCACCCTTTTCCGGACATGCTGAAGTGATGAAGATATTACTGCAGTAATTACTTACCTACTGTCAATCTTGAGAATCTGAGCCATAAGGAAAAAAGACTAGCTAGGAGTTAGTTTAGACAGTCACCTCAAGTAATATTTTGTAGTGATCCATCTATCCGATTAAAAATTTATTAAATTCAATTTTTTATGCATTGCATGAGGGACAAAAGAAAGTGAAAGAAACATCAAGATTCCAGTCTCCCCCTCCCACCCTCTTTTTTCCTTTTTTTCTCAGTATCTTCATTCATCAGAATTTCGTCATGATGTAAACAAGATGAAATTATTATATGCAGACCAATCCATTTCAATGTGAATTGTTAAAGTTACATTAAACACCAGCGTCACCTAGAAAGCAACTACCAAAGGAAAAGAGAGGAAAAGAAAGGCATTCAATCAAATCCCATGATCATACAAACACATAGAATGAACTTTTGCACTAAATAGTTCATACCTTCATATTCGAGACATCATCATTGAACACCAAGGATTCTTCACAGAAAGAAGTTGAGTTGTTCTTGTCAAAAGGTAGCATGTTTCCTTTTACAGATAACCTTTTCAGGTTTCCTGTTCTGCTCCTAGGGTTCCACATGGAAGCCAGATCTGATCTCATCTTCTGAAATATCTGAGGCTGATAACAAGGTACAATACAAAACACAGATGTAAAATTTAACGTCAATTCTAACAGTGAAAAATTAACATCATCTTGATGGTACCAATTGTATTTCAGTTTATACCAGAAACATGATGTAACACAACTTTTTATGACCCTTCATTTTCATGGTAAACAATTAGAGATAAAATATTCAAGGCCAGCAAATAGTTTAAACAAAAGGACCATTAAAACAAACAAATGCTGGTTGTTGTTCCACTTAAGACTTTACCTCCTGACACATGCATTATGTTCATTTGGAGTTCTGAGATCAGCAGTCAATCCACCTTTCCTTAAATTATGAAGTTCCATAGTAATAATGGATTAAACGTTTTGGTGTTTCTGAATAGCAGTGGGTTTTCCCAAACACTTTGGAGCACTTCCTCTTCCCTAATTCAAGGTTTTGACTTTTGGGAAAAAGGAAGAAGCATAAAGCTTTGTAATAGTGTGATTTGTAGCATGGCCGAAGTTTATATGGCTGGAATAAAATGCTAAATTCTTTCACCACAGATTTTTATCTTTCAAACTTTTATGGGATAGGCTTGTCTTTTGTAGCTTCATAATAGGTTTCAGCTAATGGATCTTGAGGCCAGAAGGGCTCATTTGAGCTATTAATGTTTTGCAAACTCTTTGATATTTAAGTTGTTACAACAGTAT
>JASKGM010000010.1:611711-630473 GCA_034509205.1 Ceratonia siliqua | reverse complement strand
TATTTATTAATTATTATATATGAAGAAGCAAATAAAAAAATGAACGGTTATTTAAGGGTATTGTTGTAAAAAGTCTCAACATTCTCAGAAAAATTGTACATAAACAAAACATGAGAATAAAAGATTCTAACTAACATTCTCATCAATGTTTAATGCCAATCAAACACATTTTATAGCATTCCCATAAATCATGATTTCTAGAAAACATGATTCCTAAGAAATATAATTCTTAAGAATGAAAAATGGCATCTATACCAAACGCCCCCTTAAAGTCTATAAAAGTGGAAACACACTAGTTTACAAATGAAAGATTTAAATAATTTTTTAAAATATTATTTTATTATATTAATCTAAGCTTTGTTAAATACTTAAAAATTTTATTAAAAATCTAAATTCTTCGTAGTGAATAATTTGCAAGAAATAAATTGATGGGGAAACATTGGAAAAAAAACTGTTTAATACAAGTTTTCTACTTGCCTCTAACATTTTCACATTGAATTTTTATCTGAAAACTATGTTTTTTTTTCTTGAGTTCCTAGTAGATAAAAATAAGTGACAATACAATACTTATATATATATCTAATTTCCTACCAAAAAAAAAATTAAAACTCAAAAAATAAGATGGTGTGACGAGCTTGATTTATAATCAAAGACAAACATTAAGAAAAAAGTCAAAATGGTAAAAAATGTTACAACTTAACAGAATTAAACATAAGTTAAATTCAAAGGCAAGGAGTTTTTTTTTTCAAACTACACAAGAAGAAATTATCAAATGCCTAAACCTCAAGGAGTGTTAGTATAATTTACCTTTAATTTATTTATAATTAATATCTAAATTAACAAGAACAAATATAGTATAAGATTAAATGTAAACTTTAAATTTGGAAAATAATAATTAAAATTTAAAACATAGTATAAGATTAAATGTAAACTTTAAGTAGTTCATGTTTTTATAGGTCACAATAGTTTTTTTTTTTTTTTAAAAGAAATCCTTAAAATACTTCTCAAAAGTCAAAACACTAACTTTTAAGCGTATGTTTAAATGGATTTTTATTTTAGAATAAGCATTTTCTATAAAAAAAATATTTTTTGAGTGAAAAATATTATTTAGATGAACTTATAAAAAAAGTACAAGTAACAAAAAAAGTACAAACAAATACTTTTTTTTAAAGAAACAATGATCTGTCATCCTTTTTATGAAAATTTCTAGAGAAAAATATTATTTTAAAAATATTTTTCAATTAGTGCATCCAAACATAAAATAATTTTTACTTTTAATAAAAGTATTTCTAATTGAAAGTGTTTCCAAAGTGATACCCAAAGGTACCGATGCCTCAGTGCTTGTTAATTTTATTTTTTTCTTCTTTCTTTAATTTTTTTGTTTTAATTTTTTGAGTCTTTTACCTTTTATTTAATTTTTTCACTTTTTTAAATGTTTTTTATTTTTTGAATTTTTTAACTCTCTTTTGAATTTTTTGAAATTTTTTTCTTAAAATAAAAAATAAAAAAATAAAAAAGCATCTAGGGAGTAACTTAGTAAACACTCTAATTGAAACACCTTTTATAACAAGCTATTGAACCCTAAAAGACACTAGGCAAAAAAGAAAGATGTTTTTTAAGTTACTTATTTATTTATTTATTTATTTTCTTCTTTCTTTAATTATTTTCGTTTGTATTTTTAAATTTTGTTTTTAAATTTTACTTTTTTTTTAATTTTTTGGATTTTTCTTAAATAATTTTGATTCTTTTTTAAAATAAAAATTAAAAAAAAATTCTATTATCTTAAGAAACACAAAAAGAAATGACCATTTGCTACTACCAAAGGAAATTCAAATTCCAGACCCTAAGCTCTAGTGAGAGGTACATGGGAGGCAAATCCTACTCTTACAGTCCAGTCCCAACTAGCACTATCAAAAAGGGCAGGCCCGGTCCAGCCCTCCTCAAGCTATAAGAAAAACGGGTCGGGCTAAATCTTTTTTTGTCGGACCTCTATTTGAAAGCCTTAACCTAACCCTCAAGGGTTTTAGGGTCTAAGTGGGATTAAACGGGCTTAAAAGGGCATAACTAAGAAAAGTATAAAAAAAATGATAAAATATAAAAATTAATCACAAAAATCAACAAACATATATTCTAAATTAATTAAATTGTGATCAACAATATTTAGTGTCTTTGGTCTCTTCCATTCTCATTATAAAAAATAGAAATTTATAAATAATTGAAATTAAAATGCATGACCTAAACTGGTTCTGAATACCTAATGTTGATTTATATGACATAATTATTATAATTAAGTTTTAACAAGTCATAATGGTGCAACATATATATTGGCCCCAATTATTCAATATCGTACCATTTGAATCAAATCATATAATAAATAAGCTGAGATTATAAGTTATAATCAAATTATTAGGGTGAATATTTAAATATATATATATATATATATATATATATATATATATTAATTGGGTACTAGTTACATTAATAATGGATTCCTGAATGGTGTTGTATATAATCAACAGTAGAAATGTAGTTGTTTAAATAAAAATTGTCACGACCCAAACCAGGTTGCTTGTTCCCACTCAAATTAAAATATTATTTAAGCAAGGAACATTACAAAAATGGTGTGATTTAGATAAGTTAAAATATTCTAAATAATTAAATACAGTAGTATGATAAGAAGAAATTTGTAAATAATTCTAAAAGATGTGTTTAATTCATATGCTAATTAGGATAAAAAATTACTACAAATAAATATAGATGTAAAGATAAATTGTTCAATTCATATACTATTTAGGATAAAAAATTAAAAAAATTATTAAAAAAAATTTGGGCTGGCGGCCTAAGCCCCTATAAGCTTGGCCCAAACAGGCCCGCTTAAATTCGGGCATTTATTTTTAAGGCCTAATCTCGCCCCTAACCCTTCAAAAACGAGTTAGCTCGACGGGCGGGGCTCAAAATTAACAGTACTAGTCCCAGCAACCTGTTGTATGATCTTAGGATGAAAATTTGAAAAGAATTTACTCTTGGTGAGACTCGAACTCAAGACCTCCCGTTTAGTGCTCCAACCAACCAAGCTACAAGAGCTGTACATAGACATATTTAGCTCAATATTACTCAAAAAATAATAATTATTATAATCCTAAAGGATTAATCTAGAGCAAATATTCAATGTACTCTTTAGGCCCATTATCACATGTTTAAAATTTAGCCTTGAAATCAAGTTTTGCTAATTTTTTAAGAGCGGACATCAACTAATTTTATTGTGAACCTCTTACATGAATGCCTTTAGATACTTTTCAAGTGACCAAAGTCCACCTATCTAATTATTACAATACCAAAACTATATATAGCTTACTTTCACAAGCCACAACCAATCATCTATATAATATATGTTATAATCTTTTTATATTTTTTCTCAATTTAAAAATAAAAATTAAGAAGTTACTTAACAAAACTAATCAAACATTAAAATAAATAAATAATATAAGAAAATAATAATAATTAGTTTGCAAAAAAAACCACATACACAAAATTCTAATAATTAAAATTGATTTATAAATATTATCTACATATATTGCTTGAATATAATCAAGTTATATAATTTAAATTTTAGCAATTTAATTTCTTACATTTGGAAAATAATATTTTAAATAATTTTTATAAAAAAATTTATACTTTTATTTTTTCATAATATATTTTTTTTATAAAAACAACACGGGTTGGAGTTAAGTATGGATTCGGAAACTAGTTTAGGTCCATGAGTCAAGGTCAAGTACAAAATCTAAGGCCAGGGTCAAGTGATGATCGATTCAAGGTTCAGTGTCGATCAGAGAGTAGATGCTAAGTTTGAGTTAGGGAGTCATGTTAGATATGGAAGCCCAAGTTAGGTTTAAGAGCTGGGTTGTGTTCAAGTATAGGAGCCAAGAAGGGTTTAGGTTTGGGGGCCAAACCTAAGTCTTGGTCCTAGAGCTAATGTCGGGTTCTAAGTCTAGGATCTTAAGCTAGGTTCAAGATTCGAGGTGGTGTCCACGCCTAGGAGCGAGGCTGTATCCAGGTGCAAGTTTGGGGATTGAGTCCCAAGACAATGGCCAGGTCTAAGTCCAAGAGTCAGGGCTAGATCTACCAGGATTAGGTTTAGGTTTAGGTCCGAGTGCTGTGACATTACTAAAGGTGAGAAATTTCAAATTGTTTAAAATAATTGTAAAATTAAATTACTTGAACTTTTTAAAATTCTTTAATTAGTTTTTCAATAAAATATTGTATGATAAAGTATTTATGTCACACCTTGAGTCCAGGGCGTGATCCACATAGAATATAAGGATAGTCCTTATATTTCGAAAGCTTTAAAATTGACATAATACATATGCACTTTATTTCAAAACAATTACATTTCTTAACTAAGTAGGAGCTCTACTCCAAGACAAATCAAATAAAAAGCTTCGCCCTATGACAAATTTTCAGATGCCAAAATATAGAGAGCATCCTTAACAAATGCAGAGAAAATATAATCCTAGTGTTTGCAAGACACATCCACGGACTACCAAGCTTGCTCCCAAAATTACCTTGCCGTTCCATGGCAGCAAGTCAAAAAAGTAAAGATTCTATCTGAAATCTAAAAGCATGAAATATAATAGTGTTAGTCTACGTGACTCTGTGAGTGGAAGTATATCTAATAGGAACTAAGAAATCAAACCAAAATACTTATTTACATATAAGTATACATGCATTTTAAAAAAAACCTTCTCATAGAGGGATGAGTTATAAAGATAAGAAAAACATAAGGAAATCGTTTGGAACCTTCCATTTTATTCAATCCAATGAAACCAAAAAAGGAATTTGTCGAATCTTGACATTTAATCAAATTCAAGCTAGGGAGTTGTCTCAACTTGACAACCCAAGACCTAGCCTCACCGAACTAGAATAGAATATTAGTAGTTAGGGAGATCTCAATAGTTTTGACATATGCACTTATGCATATATGCAACTATGTTCAATCCAATGTATTATATGATTTGTGATATTAAATTATGTTTAGTGTCTTATGTATGATAGAATCAAAAACTAAAGAATCATCTCGATTTGGTATAACAGAATGTTCGAGGCCAGTCCTTTGAATTCTAAGTAGTGTAAGGGACCTAGGTGCACTATGGGTATTCTACATTCTAAGTTTATTTTATCCCAAAATTAGATTTTTTTTAGGCATTTCAAAACTATTCAGAATATCAAAAAGGACATATCGAAGTTTATATAAATATGAATTCTTAGAATTTCAATCTTTAAATCAGAGGGTTCAATCCAGTTCAATCAAACACATAGGCAGTTTGGGTATTTTATTCTAAAGGAAAATCATTTTACAACAAAACTAAATATTACCCCACGGTGTGTTTCAAAATTTAAGAATTTAGCCTAAATGGTGTCTTTTAAAATAATAGATATGTACCCTGAAGGGTGCTTTTCAAAAATATAGCTCACACACAAAATGATTCTTTTCAAAAATACAGTGCCTACCTAAAAAGGGTAGTTTTCAAAATATCATAGTCATATCATAAGACATAACAAGAATGAAAACTTGTTCCAATATATGTGAAACAATATAGGGAATACATATAATCATACACACATTCCTAATTACTAGAAGATATAAGTCCCACTCACCTGGCCGACGCGAGTGCTGCCACGACACTAGCCCTGTTCTATATTTTCATTTGGACATTACAAATTGAAGCAATAAAGGAGAAGATACCTATTAGGCCTATCATAGTCAAATCAAAACATTATTTCTAATAATTCCCTTGCCTAGGATTGCTCTAAGCAGCCAACATATACCAGAATTTAAAGAAAAGTAAACGGAATCCAAAGGATATAAACAAGTGTTAGGAAAGGATTTAATTACCTATGATAATGTCAATTCGTTCCCAATAGTTGCCCATCATCAGAATCTTGAAGAATCCACCCAACACAACTATGTCATTAGAGAACAGACCTAACCCAAGGTCTCTACAAAATTAAGGAAAGAAATATGAGAGAATCCTAATGAAAAATTGATAATTTGATGCTCAAAATTGAAAGGCTTACCTTAAAAAGTTGCTCCACTAAGTTCTTCAGCCGAACCCTAGAAAAATAAGTATAAAATGACACATTCAGTACAATTTATATAATCTATCTACACATTGTCTAGTCTATCAAACAAAGAGGGCTAATTGATTAGACAATGAAATTCTTGCCTAACTTGAAATTTTTCTTGGGTGTTTCTTCTACCAAACTCTAGCAACTCATTGGTATCCTTTATACTTGAAGTTTCCCACCACAAGGTCAAGATTAGCTCGTTAACCTTTTATCTTTACTGAAACAAAATTGAAGGTCATTACAATTTAAAATACCTTTAACAAAAGAAAAACCCATTTCAAATACTTTGTAAAATTACTTTCTCTCCATAAATTTTATCATCCAACTACACTCAGTAAGGTGAATTTCACCGTAAACAATAACTTAACTAGTTGTATAGGCTTGGGTAAGCCCAATGGCTGATGGACCGGTGAGACCCACAAGAGTATGAGGATTCAACCCGGTACGTTTACCTTGCCACGTGCCAGCCATAGGTTACACCCCTGGAGCCAATAAATATGCTGATCATGTAGACAGGAAAGGGATTCTCGAAAAATAGACTGTTGCTCTATACACACTTGGACCAATCTAACACTGCCATCAGAGAATGGATAAACGCTTGATTGACATCTCCTGACTAGCAGTGTAGCAAACCCGCACCATTGGGACATAAAGAATCGACCCAGCGCTCACCCTTATCGCACCCGAACTCAGTGAACGACAATTGACGCCATCTGTGGGAACACTCTTTTACTATAGTTGGTTTAACTGAACAGTTTTCTGCCATGGAGCATGGCACATCGTTGGGTGCCCCGACTGATAACCCAACTATGGGCAATGGGCAATCCCCAAGTCACACCTCAGTTTCTGTTCTGGTCTTTCCCCCTGTTTAGGCAGACCCGTCGTCCGGGACGCCCCCTTGTCTTGATAATCCCTTGCAGCTGCTCTTGAACATAATTGAGATCTTGGAGCGGGAGCGTTTGGATGAGCAAGCTGAGCTTGTTGATTACCTGCTGCTGAAGTTTCATTGCAACCCACGCCGGTCGAGAACCCAGATTCCTGGGAGGAGACTCGGCCAGTGGCTGTGTTTGGGGGTTGACTGCCCATTCTGGAAAACAGTGATTCTTATCCTTTTTTCGACCGCATCATGCAATATGAGATTCCTCGGCATTTCAAGCCACCTCAGCTAGATCAGTATGATGGCTCTACTGACCCACTGAAGCACCTTGAAAACTTCAATTCCATTATGTTGTTCGGCGGTTCATGCGAGGAGCTAAAATGCCATGTTTTTCCTGTCATGTTGAAAAGGGCCGCCTTGCAGTGGTTCTCAGGCCTATCCCCCAGGTCGGTGGTTAGTTTCGCTGATGTGAAACTACTATTTGTGGCACGCTTCTCCATCAGCATTACCCACCAGAGATCCTTAGCCGTGCTGGTCGTATTGCAACAGAAGGAGGATGAACCCTTGAAGGACTTCATCAGCCGATTCAACCAGTTATCCATGCAGGTCCGTGATCTGAAGGATTCTGTGGCCATACACTCCCTCCAAGCCAGCCTTTGACCCGATCGTTTCCACGACAGCTTGACCCTGGATCCACTTACAGATCTTATCGAGTTGCTAACTAGAGCGGCTAAGTACATAAATTTAGAAAAGGTACAGTTTATGGCCGGGGATAATCACGTCTCTAAGCTTGTTGACAACAGGGCATCAGGATCCGGAGACAGGTGATCGGCATCTGACAGAAGGGACGTTGGGGGTGATAAGACCCCAGCATCACCACGGCTCCCCCATTTTGGGTCTTATACTCCCCTCAATCAATCTTGAGCCTGAATTCTGAAGGAGATTTTCCAGACCAGATTATGCCAACTCCCTCCCCCAAGCCGGTTGTGGGCTCTGATAAGGATAAGTATTGTGCCTTCAACCAAGAAAGGGGTCACGACACGGATGGTTGTCGGCATCTTAAGAATTTAATTAAGGATTTGCTTCAAACGGGTTATCTTCGCAACTTCATGGTAGCGGCATCAGGTATTCTTCGGGACAGTCGATCTCAGAGGGGATCTCAGTGGGGTTCCACGGCTATTGAGGGGTCGGCCAGGGGAAGCAGTCGGCGTCGTAGTCGATCACCACGGAGCAAGCCTTTCGATCATGACCCTAGGCCGGGTTCTACGGAAGTGATAAATACAATCTCATGAGGCTTTGCTGGTGGAGGACTATCCCGGGCTTCTCGGAAGAGGCACCAGCTAGCTGTCCAAAGAATTCATCACAAGGTTCAAGCCACAATAATTGATCGGCACAGGCCGGATCCGGTAATTTCTTTTACGGATGAGGATTATGGGACGATAGATCGTGACCATGACGACCCTATGCTAATAGGCTGCTTCATCGCCAATTTTAAAGTTAAGAAGGTTCTGGTAGACCAGGGAAGTGCGACCGATATTTTTCTTGGTACTTTCATGAAGCTCGGTCTTCATCCATCTGAGCTGACCTCCTACCCAGGTACCTTAGTGGGATTCTTTGGCAATCATGTGGAGGTCAAGGGTACCATCAGCCTTTGAACTACATTAGGTGAAGCACCCTTTGTTACCAGCTCAGATGTCCGGTATTTGGTTGTGGACTGCTCTTATGCGTAAAACATCATTCTTGGCCGTCCTTCCCTCAATCAATTTCGAGCCATCATCTATACTCGCCATCTGTTTATGAAGTTTCCCACGTCAAGTGAGATTGTGGGTTCGGTTCGGGGAGATCAGTTTCAAGCCCGGGTTTGCTATAATGCTAGTTTGGCTACAAAGCCAATGCAAACTAGTTCGCTCGACACTGTGGTGCCAGGCTCCGGCTAGATGCCCTCACCGTCATAGACAATTGAACCTGGTTCCTCTCAAGTACCCTCTTATGACCTTGATAGTAGGCACGAGGTGGACGGCAGCAAATCGGAGCCACATGGAGAGTTATTGACCATCCAAATTAGCAGTACACCCGAGCAAACGGTAAAGGTTGGTACGGGTATGCCCTCTGCGGATCTGCAGGACCTAGTTGGGCTCCTTAAAAGGAATGTTGATGTTTTCGCCTGGAACGCCTCTAACATTCCAGGTATTGACCTCCACTTTATTTGTCATAGACTCTCTATCAATGCAAGTGCCAAAACAGTTAGTTAGAAGCGCTGACTTTTTGACCTGGAACGTCAACAGGCAATTTGTGAGGAGGTTTGCAAGCTTTTGGATGCTGGATTTTTACAGGAGGTTATATACACCACTTGGCTTTCAAATGTGGTGCTTGTTAAAAAATCCAAAAGCAAATGGCACATGTGCGTCGACTTCTCTGACCTTAACAAGGCCTGCCCTAAAGACCAGTATCCACTTCCTCACATTGATTAGCTGGTTGACAATGCTTCTGGATACCAATTCTTGAGTTTTATGGATGCTTACTCGGGGTATAACCGAATCCATATGCATCCTAAGGACAGGTCCAAAACGGCGTTTATAACCGACCAGGGTACGTTCTGTTATAAGATCATGCCTTTCGGCCTTAAAAACGAGGGTGCCACCTACCAACGCTTGATGAATCGGATCTTTCAGGACCAGATTGGATGCAACCTCAAGGTTTATGTCAATGACCTATTGGTCAAGTCTTTCGATACCGCTGGCCACTTCTCCGTGTTAGTAGAGTCATTTCTGAAGCTCCGAAAATATGCAGTATGCCTCAATCCTGACAAATATGCCTTTGGAGTTGGCGCGGGCAAATTTTTGGGGTTCATGCTGACTAACCGGGGGATTGAAGCCAATCCGGTTAAATGCCAAGCCATTACGTCTATGGCGTCACCCCGGTCTCGGAAGGACGTGCAGCGATTGACCGGACAAATCGCTGCTTTTTCTCGATTTATGTTGCTGTCCGCTGATCACTCCTTTCCCTTTTTCAGAACGTTAAAGAAGGTTAAAGATTTCGAGTGGACCTCGGATTGTGAGTGTGCTTTTCTATAGCTCAAGTAGTACTTAGCTGACCCTCTAGTGTTGTCCAAGCTAAAAACCCAGAGAAATCCTGTACGTCTACCTCGCGGCCAGTGATCATGCCGTTAGTTCAGCCTGCTCTGGGAGGATAAGGTGTCGTTTCTGGTGTATTACATCAGTCATGCTTTGCATGGGGTCGAGCTCCGTTATCCAAAGATAGAGAAGTTGGCGTATGCTCTCCTTCATTCCGCCAGATGACTTAGACTATATTTTCAGAATCATCAAGTTATAGTTCGGACCGATAGCCCTGTTCGCCAAGTATTGAGGAAGCCAGACCTCGCCGGCCGAATGCTGGCATGGTCGGTCGAACTTTTTGAGCATTCCCTCGCTTATGAAACCCGTGGGCCCATTAAACTTCAGGCGTTGGTGAGCTTTATGGTCGAGTTTACAGACTATCCAACTTGTGGTGATGATCATGACACGTGGCTTTTGGCCGTTGATGGTTCTTTTAATCCTAAAAGCGCCAGTGCGGACGTGATATTGGAAAGCCCTGCTGGTGTTGTTATCGAATATTCACTAAGGTTCGAATTCCCAACCTCTAACAATCAGGTTGAGTACAAGGCGCTTATGGCGGGATTGAACCTTGCTTTAAAAATGGATGTTCGTAACATTTAGGTCCATACCAACTCGTTGCTTGTGACAGGCCATGTGTGCGGTGAGTATCAAGCCAAGGATTCCTAGTTGACAAGGTATTTAACTTGGGTAAACAGCTTAATCTCCCGGTTCGATGTGTTCCAGATCCAGCATGTCTCGCACGCAAAATTCTTGGGCAGACGTTTTGTCAAAATTGGCTACTAACAAGAGCTCTGGTCATAACAAAACGGTTATTCAAGAAACACTCCGTGCTCCAAGCTTCGGGGAAATCCTTGTTCACTCTATTAACCCAGGGAGAACGTGGGTTACCCCAATACTCATGTACCTCGAAAGTGGGCAGTTACCCTCCGACCGGGCTGAGTCCCGCAGATTGTAGCAAATTGTCACGGCTTATTGTGTTATCGTGGGACAGCTTTACAAGCACAGGTATTACACTCCCCTCCTAAAATGTCTCTTTCCCGACCAGGCTGAGTATATGCTCCGAGAGGTACACGAGTGTATTTACGGACATCACATAGGTGCCCGATCCCTTGCCACGAAGGTCTTGTGCACTGGCTACTACTGGCCGACTCTAAAGGCCAATGCAGCCAGCCTGGTACGCAAGTGTGACAAGTGTCAACGCTTTTTGCATCATCAGCTCGCACCGTCCACCTATCTTCATGGCATGGTTGAGCCGTGGCCGTTTTCTCAATAAGGGGTGGATCTGCTGGGCCCTTTTCCCATGGCTGCAGGGCAGCACAAGTTTCTTATAATTGATATTGATTACTTTACTAAATAGGTCGAAGTCAACCCCTTAGCCATGATTAATGCTCGACAAGTTAAAAATTTTATTCAAAATCTCATCCTTTGTAGGTTTGGTGTGCCTCATACCCTGACAACAGATAATGGAACTCAGTTCGCTGACGCTGGTTTCCAGCAATTTTGCACCAACCTAAACATCCGACTAAATTTCACATATGTCGAGCACCCCTAAGCAAATGGCCAGGTAGAAGTGGTTAATCGCATTATCCTTGGCGGATTGAAAAAACGGCTTGATGGTGCTAAGGGCCGATGGGTAGAAGAACTTCCTTGGGTCCTCTGGTCTTACCGTACGACCTCCTAGACATCCACTGGCGAGTCACCCTACAAGCTCACCTACGGCACAGAGGCCATGATTCTGGTCGAGGTTAGAGAGCCGACCTAGCGTTACCAAAGTTATGATCCACATAGCAATAGCGAGCTTCTGCAGGTAAACTTGGATCTTCTCGATGAAGATCGAGATAAAGCCCAATTGCACATGTTGGCTTATAAGCAACAGATCACCCGGTATTACAACACCCGAGCTCGACCTCGTGAATTTCCTCAAGGCTCTTTGGTTTTGCAATGAGTTGACCTCGGTCTCGTCCACCGGCCTGAAGGCAAATTAGCTTCCAATTAGAACGGCCCATACAGGATACAAGTGATCTTGCACAAGGGTGCTTATAAATTAGAAACCGTAGAAGGACAGACTATTTCTTGAACTTGGCATGTTTCAAATTTAAAATTGTATGCATAAATGTATATTCATTTTTCCTTCATCAGTACATCCATTCTTTTGTTTGCTATTTACCAGGCTTGCTCAAATGGGCTACGGGTTCAAATACCCTAGATACACCATCTTTAAACAACTTGGTTCGGGTTCAAATACCCTAAATAAACCATCTTTAAACAGATTGGTCAGGTTCAAATACCCCAAATAACCCATCTTTCAACAGATCGTTCGGGTGCAACTCCTCTAAATAAAACTGGGTTCAAATACCCCAAGTAAATCATTTTTAAACAGATTGGTCAGGTTCAAATGCCACAAATAACCCATCTTTCAAAAGATCGGTTCAGGTGCAACTCCCCCAAATAAAACTGGGTTCGAATACCCTAAGTAAACCATCTTTAAACAGATTTGTTGGGTTCAAATACCCCAAATAACCCATCTTTCAACAGATCGGTTCGAGTGCAACTCCCCCAAATAAAAATGGGTTCAAATACCCCAAGTAAACCATCTTTAAACAGATTGGTCGGGTTCAAATACCCCAAATAACCCATCCTTAAACAGATCGATTCGGGTGCAACTACCCCAAATAAAACAGGTTCGAGTTCCTATGCCCCCACCAAACTGATCTCCTTACAGCTGGGTTTACGCAACGGCGCTTCGTAATCTTCTTTGTGCTTATAGGAGCAACGGCTCATAAGCTTTTCTGACCCAAAAAAAAAAAAACAAAGAGGAACCGACAACTCTGATGTAAACAGATAGCTCTATCATAAGTTTCATTTAAATAATAGCAAAGTTAAAACTTTGCTCAAATAAAGGTTAAAACTGATGTCATGGCAAAGATAAAACTTTGCTCAAATAAAGGTTACATGAGTATAGGTAAAACTTAAAACGCGTCTGCATCATGGGCATGACACCATGGCACGAGCTACCTTCCTACTCAGGGGTTGCCTTGGAGGAAGAATCCCCGTCACGACCCGAGTCCTTGATCGCTAGGTCGTCTTCCCCATAAGCACAAAGAAGATTGCGAAGATTGCAAAGCTTATCAGATGAACAGCAGAGGAAAGGGGGCGTTTTTAGGCTTCGTTACAGCATTGCTCCTATACTCCAAAGGTTCCGCCAAAGAGGGCTGAAAATGATAGGTTAAGATTGCATATCTTAATTTATAGGCCCAAAGGATTGAAGGAGAAAACTTAACAGCTGAAAAAGTGCCTGAGGAGGATATCTAATGGTCTCAGTTTGACGTAGAACCCTAGGGGATAGTGTCAGGCCTTAAGACACGGAAATGTCACATTAGAAACATCTCGATAAAGGCAAATTTAACTTCTTAAACTTTGGGGAGGTATTACCCGTGGGAGGAGCGTGGCAGTACTTATTCGGGGATGGTAGGCAGTACGGGGTCGACCGTCCCTGGTAAGATATTCTACACTTTCTTTGCTCGGGTAACACTCGGTCATCACCCGAGCTTTTAGGGGGGCAAGTGTATAGGCCCGGGTAAGCCCAATGGCTGGTGGATAGGTGCGACCCATAGGAGTATGGGGATCTGACCGGATACGTTTGCCTTGCCACGCGCCAGCCTTAGGTTGCACCCCTGAAGCCTATAAATACGCTGGTCATGTAGACAGGAAATGGATTCTCGAAAAATAGACTGTTGCTCTATACACACTTGGACCAATCCAACACGGCCATCAGAAAACGGATAAACGCTTGGTTGGCATCTCCTGACTAGCAGTGGTAGCAAACCCACACCATTGGGACATAAAGAACCGACCCAGCGCTCACCCTTATCGCACCCGAACTCAGTCAACGACACTAGTCATCCAACATATGTCGAAGATTAGAAAATTTGCCGATCTCAAGTTTTAACAATTCATTATTATGAATTTATATTGATTTGTGGCGGGTAGTATTTCACAACCTATTGAATGTACTTCCCATGTAAATACATATACATTTGTAAATTTTATGACTAAAAAAAGGTAAAATTTGATCAAGGTAAAATTTAATTTTTATTTATTTATGCAGTCTTTACAACTTACTTTTGTGAAACCAAATTAATCTACTCAAATCTCATTAGCATGCAAAACAAATTGATCTCAATTTACAAAGTATTCGAAAATGTCAAGACAAAAAATAAATAAATAAATTAGTTTTAATCTTCAAAAGATTATTAAACTTGTCCTTCAACGTTTATTTTTTTAATTCTACCCTTCAATGTGTGCTTTTGTCTTTAAAAAGGTTCTTTTAAACATTATTTTTTTTTTCAATTTGATCTTAAAAAGACTATTTTAAAGATAAAAATTCATATTAGCTAGAGAATGAAATTGAAAATAAAATAGAGGATCAAATTAAAAATTTGAGCTTTTAAGAAACAAAAGAATAATTCAGTCAAAGAAATTATATTAAGTTCTAACTTGGACTTTTAACTCAAGTTTATCAACTTTTCCCAATTTCTCAAACAAATTAATTTTTGACACCCAGGCTTTGACTCAGATTCAACAATGGAAGCACCTTGCAAGCTAGAGACCAAGAGATAATTATTGTGATGGTGGGTGCTATACTATTCATGGAGTAGCAATACTTTATGAGAGGGGAGAAGTGGCCCCTACGTGTATGGCTCACATGAAGCCACTCCCCCTCTCACGAAGTATTGTTATTATATAAACAACTTAGAAATAGATACATATGCTTTGAATGATATGGAAAATCTTGTTTGATAAAAATATAATGAGAGCTGTTATGCATTGCATTAATTGTTTGGTAAAAATTGATCTAAAATTATGGCGAGTATCTAAATTTATAAAAATAAATTATTAATTTAAATAAGAAAATAATAATGATACCATTTCTAATGCAAATAAAAATCTTTTTTAGATCTTTCACATTATTCACAATCAGTACAATTTTTTTTTTAAATTTCTATGATACGTCTAAAAAGCATATATAATTTTTAAAACAAATTAATATTAATTTAAATAAGAAAAGAATGATAATAACATTTAATGCAAATACATGGTACAGTATTCACATTCACAACAAAATTTTTTAAAAAATATTTCCTTCATTGGATACTTCTAGAGCACATACTTCTTACAAAGTATTAAAAAGAAGAATGACTTAATTGCACTTTTAGTTTCTTTAGTATGTCAAAATTATAGTTTTAATCATATAATTTTATTAAAGTTATAATTTTGGTCACTCAATTAACTTTTCATATGTTTTTTATGGTTATTACTAATGTAGACAACAAAAAAATCATGTAGACACAAAAAGATTTACATATTACTAAATTTTGCTTTCTCAAATGTTTGAGGGAAAGAAGATGAAAAATTTAGGGGGTACTGATGTGTTGTTCAATCTGACTGGATGCTAAGAAGACAAAATTATTTAGTGACAAAGAAATGTTTTGTGTCCGTATGAATTTTTTGTAATTTACGTCAGTTATAGCCGTAAAAAAATAGATTAAAAGTTAAATGAAAGATCAAAACTACAACTTTAATGAAATTAAAGGGACTATATTATTTAAGATGAAATTAGAGGGATTAAAATTATAACTTTAGCAAACTAGAATGACCAAAAATATAATTAAGCCGAGAAGAATCATAAAAAAGAATTACCATGGCGGTTAAAAATCATTAGTTCAACTCTTCATTTTCTCCCAGTTTCCCCCAAATCTCTAATAGAGAAGTCAGCCTCTAAACTGTTTCAAGATTTTACAATGTCATTATTTTTCTTTGCCTTTTTGCTTCTATCAAATGGATGAATTAGTTATAGCTTCAACTAATAATAAGGGTTTTCTATTTAACAGAGAAATAGAAGAAAAATGTTTGGCATTGAGGGAAATATCCGGAGAAAGAGAGAAATAGTAGTTAAGGACTTAGGCTTTGAGAAATTATAGAAGATAGAATTTCATGGATAAGGATCAGGAAAATGACCGAATCCTTTTCTTCAAATTGTGGCCGTTCAAATTTTCTCCCCCATCTGGATTCCATTTCGTCTCATTTATCTCTTCCATTTCGGCTCCCACCACTTTGAAGTACCACCGCTGGTAGCCATCATCATCAATAGCCATCACCGCCACTTTCGTCATCGCCGGTGGCCATCATTTGAGTAGCCCTTTAAAAACCTTCATGACCTCCTTTATTTAACCTTCTTCATGACCTCCTTTATTTATTTCATTCACAATTTTAAGGTTTGCGATAGATGTTGCCTTTCTCGGATAAAAGATCTCAAATCAGCTTTTTTATTTTAGCAGATTTGTGAAAATAATCGATTTTTTTAAGTCATTTGTCCTTGGCATCTTATCTTACAGTTGAAGTTTAGATTTTTCCTCTTACATCTTTCGTCTTTTGGGAATTTTGGTTCAAAAAAGGGAATTTGACCCATGATTCAACCTTTGAAACCACTACCTTGGCAATCCAGCAATGGGCTTAGTTCTCGGGTGTCCAATGTGTCTTCTCTGAGGTGTTCTCCCCATGCCATTAGAAAAGGGAATTTGATCCATTCGCAGCAGCATTGGAGGAAACTAGTAAAACGGAACAAAAGGGGGGGGGGGGGGAGAGGACTTCATCGTGTTCGGTTTCATTGATGAATTTTGGTTGTAAAGGACTTATGCGAGATTTTCTGCTGTTTTAGAATGCCTCGGAGGGACGAGCCATTGGAAAAAAACCCATTGAGGAAGTATGCGAGATAGTCTGGAATCCGGATCCCGTGCAGTCAAGGGCGACTGCACGGGATGTATTTGGATTTGGGCCGTCCAAAATTATATTGGACTGCCAGGATTTAAAAGAAATTTTTTTTGTTTACATATTTTTTGAGATAATTTTTTTAAAAAAATTGTTAACCGATCTTAGCCGTTCAAAATTGGATTAGACGGCCAAGATATCTACTGAAAACCGTGCAGTCGGGACTGCACGGGATCCAAATTAAGATAGTCTGGTTGCAAACAAGAGGGATTTTTTTAAAGTAATTTTTTTAATTCTGTTATGTATTCAAATATTTAAACAATCATGATATAAAAAAAAAATCGGGTTCTTTTTCTTAAAAAAGAGCTCAATCTTAAGAAAATGATCTATTCTAAATTCGTATTTCATCTATAAATAATAAAGATAACAATCATCATCTATCCCCAACAAATTCAATAAGTAATTATTACTCCCTTAAGATACTTAGTGATTTTTTTGTAATGCTCCATACATAAATACCAATGTTTTTCTTAAGAATTTAATTTTAAATTGTTACTTTAAGAATAAACATTGTCTATAGAGGCGGTCCATCTCATAATTGTGGGAGGCAAGTTTAAATTTTTTTTAGTATGTAATATTTGTTATAAAAAAATATAATTTAATTCTTTAATAAAAATTATTTTTTTTTCTCTTTAACCTGTTAATAAAAATTGTTTAGATATACTTATGCTTATATGGTGTAGTTAAAATTTACTTAATTCTACACATTTTTAACATATGATAGTGATTAAGAAATTGTTTCTTTTAATATAGTGATAATTTAGAGAGAAGTAATGAGAAAGTGAAAATAAATTTTTGAAGCATAAATTTTTTTTATTTAAAAATAACTCAAACATTCTTAAATTTTAAAGTGAGATTACTTGGCCTTTCAAAAAACTTCTTGAGAAAATTTTAAATTTTTAAATCCACCAGCTTCCGGAGAACTCTCTGGATAGCTCTTGAAACACTAAATTGGTCAACACACTAATGTCCCTCTGTTCCAGAATTCTGGAGTAGCTTCAGAGTAGGTTTCCTTCTCGGCCGTTTCTGTAGAAAGGAATACGCTCGGTTTTTCTTCTCCCAACAGCACTCGGCTTCTCTGCTTCTCCGCAAGCTCTTGATTTCCGTCCTCTTCAGCCGTTCGTTTATTACTTCCCCAGCTCTCTCTCTCGGCTGTTTTCTCTCGCTACGTATTCGTCCAGCCGTGGCAACTCAGCCCCTTTTTGGACTGATTGCAGTGTACAGCAGCTCCCAGTCACCAACTGTAACAGAAAAATCGTGAACCAACGTGTGGAAACGGGGGTTCCAACTCGAAAATAACGGAATTTCTCAGTTTTTCTCCTGTTCACAATGCCCTCAACGTTTTTGGGGTTAGTGCTTCTCGGTTTCTTGTTCAAAGTGTCTTGATCTTTAGGGGTTAACATTTCTGCTATTAATATCCTCCTTGACAATGGCTTTAATTTAGTTCAATTTCATCTCAACAGAATTAGGAATTGAAAGCTTGCTTGTTTGCAACAAATGATATCTGGAAATATTTGGATTAGCTGAGGATAATCAAAAGTCCTCCATCCATTTGGTTTGATTTGGTGTGGCATAAATTCTCATGAGTGGCGGTGTTGTGCATTGACCCTTCCAAAGTTAGTAAGGTGAGTGGAACTCTCTACCTTAGGATAATTTCCCTTGTAGGTGGTTAAGATATCACACACACAGAGTACATACATACTTTTCCTGTATGCTTCAAACTGTTAAGGACATAGGAAAATTTCTTGGTTCTAAATAATATCTTTATATATATGAGCATTTATATATTTCTATATCACGTGAAGTTATTTAAAT
>JASKGM010000010.1:592400-611611 GCA_034509205.1 Ceratonia siliqua | reverse complement strand
AAATTTCTTGGTTCTAAATAATATCTTTATATATATGAGCATTTATATATTTCTATATCACGTGAAGTTATTTAAATGTTCCATATATGACTTTTATATGTCATGGCTTGCTTATGTCACATGAACTTCAAAATGACTTAATTGTTCAAGCATATAGTATTGATTTTAATTGTGGTATTATAATTCTATTTTCACATGATAATTTCACAAGTAATGTATTTTGTTACCAAAAAAAGGGAAGCATTTTGGGTGGATCCCTTAGCATCTTCCATAGTGTAATCTTAGGTGCACCTAACTCACATGTATGTCCATGGACGTGAGGCATAAGGGAGGCCATATGGACGGGCACATGGATTATTTTTCTTCTGTTGAGTTTGCTCCGGATGATTACATGCACATGTATGTCCATGGATGGGAGGTATAAGGGAGGACATATGGACGGGCACATGTATATGGAAGTGTTCCCTATGTAAAGAAGCATTGAATCCACTCCCCTTATTTGAACCTTCCACAAGTAATTATATGAGATTCATATGGAACTTATAATCATGAGGGAAATGTACAGGTAAATGAGGTCTACGTGGAATTTACATATTTTCGCTCCATTGTTTATAAATTTTCACATGTGTAAGTATTTACATTCGTATGGAATTCACATATTTTCCATCCTTTATTATATTTTTCACATGTACAAGTAAATGGACATTCTAATTCTTAGGCAGATTGATATATATATATATATATATATATATACATATACACACTAACATGTGTTGAAAATTTATAAGGTTTAGGTTAAAATATTTCATTGTATCCTTAACCACCTTTCACTTTTGTAGTTGGTTGTTTTTATAATTCTGATATGAAATCTCTATATGAGTAATGGTGTCTTAGCTCTCTACTTTATTATACCACGAAATTATAAAAATTTATGCTACCCTTGGGGAAAAATCTTGTATTTTCTGGTAGAGATTTCTTACTCATTGAGTCTATATGACTCATTCCTTTATTCTTACATTTTTTTTTTCTGGATAGAGATACAGTACCTCTATAGCCTGAAATTCCAACCACACAAGAACTTGCTGCTTGGAGTTGGTGGGTTTATCTAGGAGGCAAATGGAGTAACTTTTGGAAAAGATTTGGATAGTTGTTTAGGAAATTGCATGTGTCTTGTTTTGTTTAGAAATTGTCCTGTAGTTGTATTTGTATATTCAAAAGTTTAGTTGGCGTACTTGACATATATATGTATCTGACATGTTGTTTTTGGCTATGGAGGCTGTCTTGTGTTTAATGGTGAGCCAGTTCACCTATTTGGTTTACTGTTGTACCTCTGGGATAGTTAATATTCTAGGGGGAGATTTTGTCAAAATTTTCATAGAAATGGAAAGACAATGTTTCATGTGTTGTTGCTGAACTTATGTTGAAATTTGGTATTGATGTTGGTTAAGATTATTGGGTCGTAAGTCTTGGAAAGCTTGTAGGATGCTACTCCAGTGGTATTATTTTACACCAGTCATGTGACCAGGGGAGGCGTGACAAAGTTGGTATTAAAGCATAGTTTAGGTCTGTGGTAGGGCATATAGAGGTCTTCAACTGTCTAGTATGGGGAACTATGAGCCTATCAATGGTAGGTGCGCCTGGGAGCACATATCATGAGCAAAGTTCATAGAAACCTATCCTTCTTGCTCCATTGGCCTTTATTCATATTCTGTCCTTAATTGATATGTTACATGTTATATATTGAATGTGTTATTTTGTAGACAATGCCCCCAAAAACCAGAGCCCGCACCAGTATAGGACAACGAAGTGTTGCAGCATTTGAGCAAGCTTCCACTAGACCAGAAACTGTATGCCGAGGTCGAGGTAGACCTAAGGGTCGAGGAAGATCCAAAATTCACCCACCACCGGAGGCAGTGGATAGTACCCCTGCTCTAGCTCTAGCTCCAGCTCCAGCTCCAGCTCCGCTACCTGAGGCCCCCGCCCCGCAATGGGCTAAAGATTTGAAACAGACCCTTGAAACCCTTGTGGATTTAATAGCTCAGAATCGAACACTGGTCCCCCTTGAGAGTGCTCTAGGAGTACAAGTTTCACCACCTGCCCCTTCTGCACCTGTAGCTACTACTACTTTTCTGAGTGACCTTCAAACTTTTCGGAAATTCAAACCACCGAGATTCTCTGGGGTAGGTTCATCCCTAGACGCTCAACAGTTCCTTGATCAAATTGAGCGTTTGTGGAGAGTTCTGGAATGCCCTGAGACTACAGCAGTCAAGTTAGTTAGGTTTCAGTTGGATGGTTTTGCTGCTGATTGGTACCATTTATGGGAGGCTAAAAGACCTCTAGAGGGACTTTCGAATGTGTGGGATGTTTTTAAAACTGCCTTTCTTCAGCAATTCTTCCCTGAAGGGGAGAGATATGCTAGACTTCAGGAATTTCTCTCACTACGCCAGACGGAAGAGATGTTAGTCTCAGAGTATGCAGCACGGTTTCTACACTTGTCACAATTTGCTCAACATGTAATCCCCACGGAAAAGGATAAAGCCAGGCATTTTGTAAATGGACTTCAAATTATTCATTTTAAAGCTATTCCCATCACCGATGATAGTACTTATGAGCAAGTGTACAACCGAGCTATCGAATTAGAAATCTATCACAGAGAAAGTAACCAAGTTGAGAATCCTTCTAGTTGTAAGAAGAGACCTAGATTTCAACCTCATTCACATAAGACATCTTCCATCATTAGTGCCTCTCCTGAACAATTTGAGAGGCGTTTTCACCCATCCATTGTTAGTGACCGGTCTCCTAGTGGGATTAGTTCCCTGCCCCCATCCATGTGTGGTATATGTAAAAGATATCATAAAGGGCAATGTCGCAAAGAAACTGGTGCTTGTTTTTGTTGTGGAAAACAAGGACATATGTTTAGAGATTGCCCAGAAAGGCAAACAGTTCCTGGAGGTAGTAAGGCACATGTGACATTCAGTAGTGTACCTTCGTCATCCTCTGTATTAATTAGATCTCCTACCCCTAAAAGCATAGGTAGGGGGACACTAGAATGTGGCCATGGTACAAGTTTTGGGGCTCAGGCCCGAGTGTATACTTTGACGAGGCAGGATGCCATAGCTTCCAATGTAGACGTCACAGGTATCTTAACTTTTGATTCATTTCTAGCACATGTCCTATTTGATCCCAGTGTAACCCACTCTTTCATTTATGAAAGTTTTGCATCTCAATTGAAATGGCTTGTTTCACTTTTAGATTCTATACTTAGCAGTATCCACCCCATGGAGGGAGACTTTAATTGCTTTTAACATTGTGAAATCATCCATGGTTAATATTTGAGGTACTCAATTACTTGCTGATTTAATTATTTTTTATTTTGATATTATATTGGGAAAGGATTGGCTAGTGTGCTAATACCATCTCCATAGTGGACCAAATTAAAATTGCTCAAGTATGTGATCCAAATAGAGCCAAGTTATTCTTGATATACTTACATGTGTTGAAAATTTTTAAGGTTTAGGTTAAAATATTTCATTGTATGCTTAACTACCTTTCACTTTTGTAGTTGGTTGTTTTTGGGGGTGTTTGGATGTACTTGTGTTTTTTAGCAGGTGCTTCAAATAAAAGTGCTAATTTTAAAAAAAGCAGGTATTTGGTGTTTGAATGTAATTATGTGAAAGTGATTTTATTGAAAAAAGTAAATTTATTGTGTTTGGATGTTAAAATGTAGAAACATTTTTGTGCAGGAAAAATTACTGAAAAGAATATGTAAAAATATATTTTTATATTATGTTTGGATAAAAAGATACTTTATCACAAATTTTAAAAATTATTTTTGTCAAAATTAAATTTAAAATTATAAAATATATTATTATGAATTATTATTTTTATTTATATTTTTATAAATATAAATAAAGTTTTTATTATAATTTTATTAAAAGTATAAAAAAATTGAAGAAATTGTACATGGTATGGGCATGGAGGAAAATATATTAACAGTATAAGGGTAATGTTGTCCATAAAAATTTATCTCTCCTACTTGAAATGACTTAGTCAAAAGTAGGAAAAACTTATTTCTCAAAATAGTCACTTTTAGGCTTTTTTTTTTTTTTTTTAAGTACTTTAGGCAAGAAGCAGATATCAAATTCTTATTTTTCACAAAAGGGCTTTATTTTTTTTAATGAAAAAAGTAACTTTTCTTGAAAAAAGCAGTAGGCAAACCGGTCCTTTATAATCTGATATGAAATCTCTAAATGAGTAATGATATCTTAGCTCTCTACTTTATTATATCACGAAATTATAAATATTTATGCTACCGTTGTGAAAAATCTTGTATTCATTAGTAGAGATTTTTTACTGAGTGTCTTTATGACTCATTCTCTTATTCTTACATTTTTTTCAGATAGTTGCAGTACCTCTGGAGCCTGAAATTCCAACCACACAAGAACAAGATGCTTGAAGTTGGTGGGTTTATCTAGGAGGCAAATGGAGCAACTTTTGGAAAAGAGTTGTTTAGGAAATTGCATGTGTCTTGCTTAGAAATTGTCTTGTAGTTGTATTTGTATATTCAAAAGTTCAGTTGGCGAGCTCGACATATGTATCTGACAGGTTGTTTTTGGCCATGGAGGCCGTGTTGTGATGTCTGTTGGCCTATTTGGTTATTGTTGCATCGCTGGGATAGTTAATCTTTTAGGGGGGGATCTTGTCGAATTTTTCATAGAAATAGAAAGACTATTTCATGTGTTGCTTAAATTATGTTGAAATTTGGTATTGATGTTGGTTAAGATCATTTGGTTGTAAGTCTACTTGTAGGATGTTATTAATATTGACATCATATGCTAATGATAATTATTTGTGGGATGGGTGTTTTAGAATATTTGTACATTGAAAATTATGATTATTTAATATTCATATGTTTAATGTTTAATTTATTATATATTCTACTTATTACTTAAAAACTAATATTATGAAGCCATATTTTTTTATTTAAAATATGTCAATAGTTGTTTTACTCTGCAGTTGAAAAAGAGCGAACTCATTCGATTCCTCATGCTGCTCTTTAAAAAAATTTAAAATATTAATTTTGGTTTCTTCCATTTGGCAGCTGAGTTAAAAAAAATAGAAGACCTGCCTTATTAAGCGCAATCAGCAGTTCTCTTAATGGTTTCCAAAGAAAACCCAATCAACACAGATATAGACATGGGAGAAATTAGGAAAATCAAAGTTGAATTGGGAAATTTTAACCACACCGCTTATGCTCCAATTGTTTTAAAGTTAGATAAAATGATAGCAAGGAGCAGGGTATTTATTAGGTTACGCTGACCTGTAAATCTGCTTAACCCAACTCAACTCACATATATTGGGTTGAATTTTTTTCAATTTGCAGAATGTGGGTCGAATTATGGGATAGAAATTCTCCATCTACCCAACCCCATCCTCAAACTTACACATTAATATTAAATTTCATTGTTATTAATATAATATTATTTTATGTTAAAATTTTTAACTTGTATTTTTAATATTTATATTACTACTTTTATTAATTTATTTTTGTGAAATAATATTTTTAATTTGAAATGTGTTTTGAATTATTTAAAAAAAAAAATTTCCGGGATATCCCGCTCTAACCTAACCTAACTTTACCTACACAACAATATATAAATTGGCTTAAAAAAATCTCCTAAACCCAACCCATAAACACCCGTCACGGAGTAGTGATATGCTAACAAAGCTTAGGATAAGTTGGATAGCTGAATGTCACTTTTTGAACCACATTATATATCAAAACTCAATATAGCTTAATGCATTTTTACCACATTATAGCAAAACTCAATATTATTTTTATTTAAAAATTTCAAGAACTACAACACCTCTAATCATTTAAACAAATAAGGATGGAAGTAATTGTAACCCACTTCTTTTGTCAACTGCAGAACTCTAAAGCTCGATAAAATAAAATTTAAACCCAGTCCGCCATAATGTCAGGAAGGGATTGCAACCTACTTAAATTGAACTATAACGAGACACTCTTCCACTGCGCCACTTGCAACATTAATTTGGTGAAAAAGAAAATTATCCTCCAGGTACCCAGTGAAAGAATGATTTTTCTTGGTAGAATCAACCTACATAAACCACACCAATTAATGAGTGCCACATCATGTGTGGAGCTCACCTAAATTGTGTGACACACATTGATAGGTAAGCTGAGCCTACACAAGAATGTGTTGCGACAGAAACATCACTTTTCTGTCTTCCCAATTTTGGTCAGAATCATAATTTCATGAATTTGATGTTATTTATAATCAAGTACCTGGCAGAGTTTCAAACGTGATACAGACAAAAAAAGGGGAGATCAAGGGAAAATGAACAAATGATTCACCACCTGTATTGCACACAATAAGGGATATCCATAAGTTAATAAGATTGAGTTTCAAATTTGTTAATCATTCATAAGGCTCAAATCTCTATACATTGGAGCAAGTCACATATCTAAGTACCTCCGAAAGGCAAAGCGACTATATACTTCATCAGCTTCAGATGTAACCCAAAAAATTTGATTATAATTCACAACATTTTAGAATTAAAATGGCCAGCCAACTCTTTGCATCCACCAATCGATTAATCCTAAGGACAAATACCTGCAGTAGAGGATATACAAATAATGTAGTAGAATGACAAAATGAGAAGGTAACTCTTGATTAATAGAACGAAAGAAGATAGTTCAAACCTGGACCATTAGAAGGATGAGGTTCCTAGTGAAGAGTATCCAGCAGCTTTTCTCTCCTTCAGAGTTGCAGCCAACCAGTCCAAGCCCTCGTAAAGGCCATCTCCCTTTAGCGCACAAGTGCCTTGTATGTGCCATTTTCTATTCCTGAGTTCCAAGAGACCTAGTCCTTCACATACTTCCATTGGCGTCATTGCTCCTTTCTGACAAAAGAAAATTTTAACTACTACTAGAATGGAACATAAGGCAAAACTCCATAGATTAGTTAGGGGAGAGCAGTTTATTCAAGAAGAGGAACAGTCTGCTAGTATAAACTCAGTTTTACCAGATATCAATAGTCATGTCCAGCATACACTTAACCAGAAAGGGAAGAAAAAGTTCCAAGAGTTCATTTCAGCCATCTGCTTGTTATAACTTAAAAACTTTCTTCTGATTCCATTCATCTCTTTATATATCAATCAATGAATCCATTTATCTAGGTGTTTTACTTTATCTACACAGGCATAAACACAAGCTTGCAATTCGTATGTACAGGATAGTATTAAATTATTATTATATATCCATTATCAAGGAGAAGAAGGAAGGACACACGCTTGGATCTCCACAGTAATTCAAGTGATGTAGGAATTGTAGATCATTATTAGGGATGAAACAAGAAGTGAAGTTTATTTTGAATGGCAGTGAAGTTCTATGAATGAAACTGCACTTAATATGGAATGGAAACTGTGCAGTCGTATTTTCATGGCAGAATGCTTAAAAATTTCAAGTGTTGTACATGTAAAATTTAACTTGGACGTATAATAAAAAGTCACAAATATCCAGAAAATACACAAACATCACGAGCACATATACATTTTATTCAATACTACTTCTCAATTTTGGAGAACAAGAACTTTTAGTGCAAGAGCCCACATGCTGTGTCTGATTTAGATGGGCCTTACATATAAAGGTCTAGCCACCCATACTCTAGCAGAAAATTTAGTCACATCTCATGCCAAAAATGGGATTGAATATATATACACAAATGGTATCCTTTATAAGATTCAGAGATTGCCTAAATGGTGATGGAGGAGAGAAGATTTAAAATTTATAAAAAGGGGAGGGGAGGCACAAAGATCATAGCACTATTGAAATATGATATATTTTGATATAGGATTTCAAGGTGATTTGCATTGTTTAACTAGCGAAGGAAGTAGTTTACGTTTCACTAATCCAACTGTGGTTGAACCGATAGTAAATACATATTTTTAATTTTCTATATTATATAACATTATATATTAATGATATAATATATGAAATTCAAATAAAATAATTTAAAATAAAAATAACTAAATAATACATACTAATATATATGAAATATCATTAAATAAATCAATTAGAATTTGTCAATGTAATTTTAATAGTATATTAAATTTCGTTATTTCTTTTCTATTAATTAAATGATAAGAACTGTATTTAAAAATATTTTATAGTGAGAGCTAAATTTCTTTTCTATAATAGTAGATATCTAATATATATTAAAATTTGCGCTCCTTGTAGTATTGACTTGCCAAAGTGGTAGGCATTTCTCTTGGGAAGTTGACGATGCTGGGTTCGATTCCCAGCTTTCGCATTTTTTTCAAAATATTGCCAGCAACTCAGCCACTGTTCAGCTGAATGCTGAAGCAGTCAGCAACTGAACTGTCCATTTTTCACTGGTTTCCCAATTAACCTGATGGTTCAGTTGACCATTGACCGGTTCTCTGCCTCCTCAATTTACAGGGGTTGACCGGACCAGAGAATCAGCAGGTTCGCCGGATTTCCAATCAAACCAGTTAGTCCAGTTTAGTCCGGTTTTCAAAACTACGGTGATCAAGGTTGTCAAAATTGAGATTTTACCTAGGATCGGGCAAGGGGCCAAAAAGATCGAATCGTAGGACTAGGATTGGATCGTGGATCATAAGATCCTACCACTTAAGACCAAAAGTATTAAAAAATATATATATATATATAGTTATATAAATTCACAAATAAACATATAATACTAATAAATAAGCATAATTTTTAACCAAACAACAAGCAATCACAGATGATATTTTTAACCAAACAATGAGCATCACAGCAATCACTTATCACAGATTAATGGGACCAAGCAGAGATTCAAAAGTCACACCCACAAGTCCACAACAAACTACAAATTTATAATTAAAATCCAAAACCAATAAGCGCACACTATGTCTGAAACAGAGAAAACCAATAAGCGTCTGAAATAGAGAAGAGAACCCGAAGGCTGAAACGAAGGAAAATGATCTGGTTCAACACCCTCTGGTCTTGCGATTTGGTTCAACACAGCAAAGGAGAAGAGTCTGGTTCAGAGCTGCGAAGATGAAGATGATTCTGGCTCGTTCTCGTTCTGGCTTGTTCTGGACCTGCGCTGCAAAGATGGTTCAGGTTTGTTCCGGTTCTGCACTTACTACGAAGAACTTCTTCCTTCGAATGTGAGAGTCTGTGTGTGATTTTGGTGCTAGGGCAACTGGATTTGGGGAACCCTCTAATTTCAGAGGCCGAATGCACTGTTCTGGCTTACAATTTAAAAAAAAAAATTGAAAGTCCTCATGATAAAAAATGCAATTCTATCAAGATCCAGCCAGAAAACAATTCTGAGCAGGATCGAACCCATTTTTGGGAGGTAGTATTGTATAATCGCACAATTCGACGCAATAAATCACGATTTTGACAACAATGATGGTGATCTGTCCACAGGCTATGGAAATGTTCAGTTAGAACCTTATTTGACGTATGTTTTAAAGTAGAGAACATCAAAAACTTCATAGGTATGAGTTTAATGAGATGCATTTTTCAATTGACAATACCCATAATCCCATACTTTACTAAAAATAGGACATTGAGTATTTTTCCTTTTACAGAAAAGGCCTAGTTACACTACAACTGGGATTTTTGGGCTAGCTTTAGGCATTCCCATGTGATGGTCTTTGTATAAGGTTTTGGGAGAATACTTGGGTGGCAAATTTTCCTTTCTTTTAGGCCTTTCCCAGACTATACCATCTTACTGACATAAATATAAATGAGTTTGCCTCTTCTTGACATTGTTTGCCTGTTCCCAACTAAGGATAGGAGAGTTTGGAATCTAGATGCTTCATGAGTGTATACTTGTAAATCCTAAATCCTGTTTTCATTTTCTTCCTCTCCTGCTAGAGAAGTTTTCCTTCTTAAAAAATCCATTTGGAAATCCAAAGCTCCTTCAAAAGTCGAATATTTTATCCGGATAACAATACTCAATATAATTAACACAAATGACATGTTGCAAATTTGTAGACTAACACAGCATTGTATCCTAATATTGTATTATGTGCATGAATAGTGCAGAAACTGGGGTTCATTTATTTCTACATTGCCAAGTGGTCGCTTCCTTGTGGAACAAGTTGTATGACGTCTTCGAAGAGAATTTGGTATTTGTGCAGGATCTAGAGAGTTTCTTCATATACGGTTCAAAGGTTCTGGCCAGACAAAGGAGGATAGAAGTAGAACTCTGTGATAATGTGCGGTTTTTTATGTGATTTGGAATATTTAAGTGGAGTGGATTGCTCATATTTCATGGGTGTTTCCTTGTCTTTAGATGCCCTATGGACAAGGATTTTGTTTGGGGCTTCTCTGTGATGTTCGGCTTAGGGCTTTAAGGGATTGTTTCTTTTAGACATGTAGAGGTATTGGGCAGCTTTGCTGCATGTTTAACCTTCGATTTCATTTTCTTTTGATCTTGGTCCTTTTCCGAGTATATAATTTCTTCTATCCAATAGAAAAAAAAAAAAACTCTCGTGCAGAGCTTTCAGTCTATTCAATTTAGGAATTTCCACTTTTTTCAGGGATCTTTTACTAATAGAAATATTCATGAGCTTCAACCCCTATTGCTTCTTCTTGACCCTATCTGTCTTTCTCCTACTTCGGTGCATATTCTTGTAAATCTCACTTTCATTACCTGACTCCCCTACTAGGTAAATATTCCTTCTTGAAAAGTCCAGTTGGAATCTAAAACTCCCTCAAAGGTTAATTCGTTCATTTGGACTGTGGTATTCAATAGAATTTAAAAAAATGACATGTTGCGGATTTGCAGACCAAACGCTTCTTCAATTCTCCCTCCTCATATTTGTATTATGTGCATGTCTAGCGCTGAAACTGTTGCTCACTTATTTTTACGCTGCTTGGTGGCTGCCTTCATATCATATGGAATAAGTAATTGAAGTCATTGGCGAGAATTGGGTACGCCCACAGAATTTGGAATAGTTTCTCTTGACACAATACAGAGGTTTTGGAGGGGAAAACGATGGTAAGAACTTGTGGCATTGTGAAGTTTTGTTGCGATTTGATCATTTGGTGTACTTGGTTGGAGCAGAATGCTCATATATTTATGTATCCTTTTCCTCCCCTTTAGATGTCTTATGGGATAGGGTTCCACAGTGTTTTGAAGGGAGTGCCTCTGTCAGATATGCAGTGGTACTTCATTACATTTTTAAGTTTCTGGTTTTTCTGTATTCTTTTTTCAGATTCATCTTCTCTCTTTAGGAGGATATGTTATGCTCCTCCCTTGTATCTTTCTCTCTTCCTATTGAAATTTCTTCTATAAAAAAAAATATTAGGACAATATCAGGTTGAGGTGGTAGGTTCGCCTACGTAATCACTTTTGAAGCCTATGAAAATCCATCGCAAAAAACACTATCTTCTTTCACTCAGTGAGTCTCTTTTTCTTTGCTATACCTAATGCCTTAAGTGCTTTGTCTCAAATTTTTTCATTTTTAAGTTTACACTCAACTAGGCACAAAGATTAGGATTATCAAAGATGGAAATTACTTTTAAAAGAGGGTAGAAAAAAATACTTGAATTCCATCCCACAACACCTAAGACAGTTAAGAGTTTGTAAATAAATCTAAGGACAACCACGGTGATGAACACATACATGGCTCACATGTGATAGTCAAACTGTCATAACAGAGTGGAAATTGAATAAGAAAAGCCATATAAACCGTGCTTCACCCCAGGTTCCTTAGGCTTCATAAGAAAAAAGCAGGCTCCGTAGCTTGTGAAATTCATTATGATCACTATGTAAAAATAAAGCACTAGATTAATATAAACTGAGTTTCTACAATGTATCCTATATGGGTTTAGACTCTAGGCCTAGTCCTATAAGGAGTAAGACTTCCTACTAAGAAGAGGCCTATAAGTAAGATACAAACATCAAATTAAGTCCAATATTGCCTGAGTAACATAAAATTCAAAAGCCCAACAACACCTGAATAAGACTTCATTGCTCTTTGAGCTTATGTGTTTATGATCTTTCATCATGCATCAATATGCTTCTTTGGATTTAGCACCTAATAAATCCATGTCTCATCAAGCCCCACTTATAGAAATAACAGCCTTTTTGCTTCCCCCTTGGACCTAGCCTTGGCTTAATAGGTTAGGACTCAGTTGTCCCTGTTGTGATAATCTAATCCCTATTGGTCTTTGTTAGAAGTATGACAGCTAGGGTTCAAGATGTGTCACAACTAGTGGGCTGCGCTATTACTAATTGTACTATCCTTACTTGACCTAATTTTAATTATAAAAAGATTCTTAGGGACCTTGGCCATTTAAGTTAGTAATCCCATTCTCTTCTCCCTCTTCTTCACTGACTATTATTTTCTACATGATATTAGAGCCTTAAGTTTAATGATTGTGTAGTTTTCATGACTGGAGCTCTGACCACTTACATGGTGGAGCTCCAGCCACCCTTTTTCCATCTTTGTTTGCACTTTTCCGGTGACCAGAGAATTTTCCGACAGAGATCCGATGACTTTTCTAGTGAAAAATTTAAGTGGCCCTCTGGCAACCTTCCTTGCAATCATCCGGCTGCTTATTTTTGCAATTTTCTGACCATTTTCTCTTGCTGTCATATCACTTTTGGCTCAAACATGAGACTTTTTCTGTCAAAGCTTGGTGTTTTTTTTGTGGTGTGCAATCTAATTAAGGTTGCTGCCATTTTGGGTTCTATTTATGTCTACTGTGATGTTTTTGTTTATGAGGTGTTGCAAGTTCTACTGTCTTGTGATTGGTTTCTCCTAGAGCTTGTTGCTCAGGGGGAGTAAGTGCTAGTTGTTCAAAAGAAAAAAAAGTTTATTAAAGTTGTTCATTGGTAAAGCTCATCATTGTTTGAGAGAGCAATGTGGTCATTGTTTGACCAAAAAAGATTGTTGGTTGTTGATGTGGCTAGTTGTCACAAGTTAAAGTTTATGGTTGTTGTTCGACTATAAGTTAAAGTTTTGGCGATTGAAGACTTTGGCACTAGTAAGAGAGTTGAGTTATTGGGTGCTAGGTGAGCAACCCAAGTAGTGTAGACCAGTTAGGAGAAGATCGAGGGCATTACTCAGGAGAAGTAGGTTGAAGACTTTTGGGAACTGTGTTATTGTGTTAGACGATGTGGCCGAGAAGAGCAATTGTGAGAATGTCAACAAGGCTGCTCATGGGAGGCGAGTTGAAGAATTATGGAAGTTGTTTGTTTACTAAGGAATCAGTCAAGGAGAATACTAGTTGCTAAAGTTCTTGAATCGAAATTGATGTTTGATAGTTGCAATGTTTAAGATTGGATTTGATTTTCATTTTCATTTTAGTTGGGTTTTATTTGTAATAAGCTTGAAGCTTTGTAAGCTTCAGCTTGAGGGGGAGTGAAGTATGGCGGCTAGGGTTAAAAATGTGTCACAACTAGTGGACTGAGCTTTTACTAGTTGTACGATTCTTACTTGACCTGATTTTAATTATAAATAGATACTCAAGAACCCTGGCCATTCAAGTCAGTAATCCCATTCATCACTCTCTTTCATTGACTATTACTTTTCTACAATCTTAGAACAACAGGGTGTAAAATTGCAATTGCTTTCCTTGACCTGGAAAATTCAAACAAGCCTCTATTTGATTTCTCAATGCTCTAAGATTCGAATACTACAATGTCCTATAGGCCTAAACTGCAAAATTTAAGATACATCCAGCATAAACTGGGATGTGGACAATGTGGCATTCCGCCTACCTCATCAATTTGAACCAGTTAATACTCACTTGTAGCATGTAAAGGTTGTAACATTGAGGATATTTTCAAGCATACCATCCTTTCTTGCTGTTCTACATGCTAGGGAGGTCATAATATACCAGGTGATTATCTTATTTAAACACTAGAGGAAAAATGCTGTAGAGATCAGAAACAATAACCATTTCAGCCTTCTTTGTGAAATAGAATATTATCACCTATGGAAGATGAAGCCATTACTTCAGACATTTCTCCACAAACACCCATGTTGGAATATAAGCATCTTATTCCCTTCTATCAGACTTGAATATAAACAATCAGGATGAAATGATGAATTTAGTTCATACTACATTCCTTATTACATCCATAGGAATTATATATTCTGAAGTTAGTTTTCTGCTTTCTAGTTTCTTCTTGAATATATCAGTAATAGATAGAGTTGTGAAACCAAAGCTGACTCAGCATGCTCCCAACATGGGACCAGGCATATAGAAAGCTATTAGCTGATAAGCTATATATATGTCTCTCACACACATAAACAACCTACAAACAACCCTGACATGCACACAAATACACATATATATACGTAAATCGCATTTTCTTTAGGTCCAGAAATATATAACAATATAGATTATCCTAATCATTGCAAACAATAATTAATTCAGGAAAACTACAAAGGGATAACCCTCCAGCAAGATGTCTACTTTGTAAACTTAATCCTAAGAAATTGTAATCATTTACTAGCATAGGGCTGTGCAGCTTAGTTGGACCTGTGATCAGAACAACTTCCACTCAGCAGTTGTTTCATTTTTGCTATAGGTATATGAATTTGACCAACTTTCTCCCCAAGTTAGTTCATATATTACATATGATAAAAGCAACATATTAACTAATCAAAGGGGTAATTAAGCGTGCCTACACACATGCACTAATAATCTGTTGGATGTTTCAAGCATCTTCCAATATCAATCATATTCGTGCTTGGGCTCTTATTTGATCTTTAGTCACAACAGTTCTCCCTATGTCAGGACATTCAATGAAAGAACACAAATAAAAGAAGTAACAAAGGCATACCATGTCCTGTTTGTTGGCAAAAACCAAGATGACACTGTTGAGCATAAATGGGTCACTTATGATCGCCTGCAAGTAATACATGGATAAACTCAGTCTGTTACTCTGTTTTATTGAATAATAAAATATTGAATCTGATTTTACCACCTGAAATTCCTGTTTTGCTTTCCCAATTCTCTCTCGGTCCAAGCTATCAACAACATATATCTGCATAAATGCACACATCAGCATATAAGTATGGACCTGGCTACCTTAGAAAAATAGTCCTTTCTAATCAGTTCTATTGAATTAATGAATGATAGCAAAGTAAGGAAAATTTCACAAAACAACCAGCATAGCACAACTCAATATAACAAAAAGTATAAAAGCATGGAAACAAATTCTTACCAAACCATCTGTGTTATTAAAATAGTGCCTCCAAAGTGGCCTTAATTTTTCTTGCCCTCCAACATCCCAAACCGTGAAAATAACATTCTTATACTGAACTTTCTCCACATTGAAACCTACGAGACCATAAGAGATTATAAGATTGATGAATAACTTATAGATCCCTTTGGCAGCCAAAATCGGCCAGGACATGCTAACAAGCACTAGAAAACCTTAATGAAATTAATAATGGAAATATTGTTTCATAAAAGAAGGTAACAAAATTATTGCTCATAGAGGAAAACCCATGGAAGATCCCACACTACACAGAGCTGTTAATACTTTCTTTACAACAAAGCCAAACAGGAAACCATATCAGATAACAACATGTTGTCATCCCATCCACCCCCCCCCCCTCCCCCCCACCAAAAGCAGAGTCATATTAACTTTTGTTTGTAGTACTAAACATCTAGTTTTGCAAAATCATTATACCCACCAACCACCTTCAAGATAATTGAACAGGAATAAGAGGATGTTTGGTGGAGTGGTGGAAGGCCCCAGACATTTCAAGGCACAAATCAACAACAAAAAATGGGTGCTTGGCAAACAAACCATGTCAGCTTTAGAGCAAACATGATTCTAGTGTTCCAGTGCATGGAAGAAGCTTATTTTGAGAGACAATAACATATGTATCCTTACTCATTTTATCAATATTGTAAGAGTTATCTTCTAAAGAGGATAGTCTTCTAGTTTTAATTAGTATTGATTGATTGCTTAATTCTTGTAATCAGCATTAACGATAGCATTAGCGGTAGTTGACCGTTAGCTGTATTTTTAATGCTGTAACTCCTCTCACCTTGCATAAATCAGAGCTGATAAAAGTGTGGTAATAAATATCTTACACACTTCAGAATTTCTTGTATGTCTCGTGCTCTCTTTCTCTCCTTTGTCACTTATTTTACAAATATTATCCTATTGATATTAATCATAAAAAAATATTTATTAGCCCAGCTAGATTAAATTTCTTTCTACCTTTTTAGTTTTGTAATTTTACACTTAAAAGTACTTTCGCTAGCCATAAATAAAAGCAATTTCACTTACAGAACTTTTCAAATAACATTCCCATACATAAAACTAATCCTTACAAAATGAATTCTTGCAAAAATAATTCATTTCAAAATTTGAAATCTCAAATCAATTCCAAACACACACTAACTTGATTGGGAGCTTTTACCCTATATCATAAAAGAAGAAACCGTTTATTTCTATTACTAACTATTTATTGTGCTAAATTAGTTGAAAATGATTACATATATGTTTGTATCCATTCATTTCACATATATCTAGCACTACTAGATATTCGGCCTACCCATTGAAGAAAACTTCTCTTTTCATTGCTGTAAATACACTTTCTACAAAACCAGCTCCATATGTATTTACACATCCAAGAAAGCAACAAACAACTCTGCTTACCTTTGCATAAATAAGCAAACAAAGAAAAGCCAAGTAAATAACTAACAATCATAATCTTAACATTTTTCTGCTATCAAGACAGAAATAACAAAATTAGCTTTGAAATATAGACACAAGATGACCAAGAAAAATTCTGTTTAAAATTAAAAAACTAATCAATACATCATAAGTCATGACCATATAAAATAAGACCCACCAATAGTAGGGACAGTTGATAAAACTTCTCCAATGTGCAGCTTGTACAATATAGTTGTTTTGCCAGCAGCATCAAGACCAAGCATCACAACCTAAACAGATAAATAAAAAATTAGAGTAAGCATAGAAATTTCTTGGTTTAGTAATTAACAAGAATTCTTCATGTCATGGCAACAAAATGTTGAAGAGAAAGAAAATTTCAAGGGCTAAAAGTAACTAGCCAAGAAATAGAACATTGATCTAGATGATGTGAAATGGAAGAATGTATAGGTAGTAATAGTTATACAGATTAACATGAAACATTTCAAAGGAAAACATTTAAAGCAAACAAAAGATAAACAGAACAGAGGAATATAATTCTATTATACAGCAAACTGTCAAAAGAAATAAGTTTGGAAGGATGAGAAGAAGAGAAGGAATCTTTTATTGGTGGATTCACATCAATAGACCAATAATACAGTTAAAATAACTATGATAGTATAGCACCATACTTTACAACTAACATAGCCAGATTAAGTATTGTGCACTAACGCATAGGACAAGTTCCATGTTACTGAAGATTGGATCTAGAAGCTCAGTGAAACTTAGCAATGTTAGTGTTGATGATTAAGAATAGGTAATGTTACTTTCGTTTAATATATATGGGCTGGTCACTGAAAATAACAATGAGGACTGAAAGCCAAAGTATGAGAATAATTTAATGTTGTCATCCATATGGAAACATTAGTTAACACGTTGACAAAATCACCCAACTTCACCTCAGACAATGAGCATATCTAGTGGGATCGGCGATATTAAAGACAGCAGAGGGTTGAAAGTTTTTCAAGCTCAAAATTAAAAAAACCAATTAGAATTTTTACTCTTCAGATGGCAAGAAAGATATAGCTTATCAGATACACAAGGGAATTCAAAACGAAAATGATAAACATAAGAATAGTCTTCCTGAAAGTTAACAAAGGAATAATCGCAATATTAAGAAAAACACTATTGAGAATAATAACATTCATTATCACTAAAAAAATGAATTCCCCGAATCATAATTTTTCAAATTGTATGGGTCAAAAGGAGATCGTTTATAAAAGTATCAAAACTAAGCATCTCATCATAGAGAAAGGAAGAGAAAGAGAGGATACCCGCATCTCAGAGTTGCCGAAGAAGGTGTCGAAGAGCTTCCGGAAAGCTTGACCCATGGCTGTTACTCAGATTCTAAATCTCTTCCTTTCAATTTCTATATGATCAAATTCCTTCAAGAATATACGGGTTGTATCGTCTGAAACGCGAATCAGTATAAACTTTCGCGAATTTAGATTCGAGGATTTTGGAATCCTCTTTTGAGCAAAATTTTGGGACGAGAAACAGAGACGGGGAAAGTGTCCAAGACCCAGCGTTGGCTTTTGCTTCGGCTTCCTTTCGTCTTTCTTTCTTTCTACTTGTTGTTGGTAGAAAAAAAAATTCAAAAATTAAAAATAATAACAAAAGCAGAAAATTCTTATCTTGACCGAGGGATTTTTTTTCAAACAAAACAAATATTTTGGGATGATGAAAAACCAAGACGTCTGAAACATCAAATATGTAGAATTTTAGTTTAAATCCCCTCTCTGGAAAAAAAAAATTTAATTTAAATAATTGTGGTTAAGATAAGATTTGTTTTTATAATTATAATTAATTATTAATTTAATTACTGTAATTTAATTTCATTTAATTTACTTTTCAAATCCTACATAAAATATAAAGACTTAGTTCATTAAAATTAAATTATAAGAATTAAATTGATAATTAATTGACATTATAAGAATCAAACCTTATTATATAATATAAGTAATGATTTTTGTTTGTTTCTTTATTTTTTTATTATATCATTTCAATTTATTTGCAATAAATGTAGTAAAATAACGCTTTTTTTTAAACAATATTATAAAAAATTTTGTGAGTTATATATAAAAAAACTTTGAAACTTTGAAATTTTAAAATAATTTTAATTAAAATAAATATTATATAAAAAAGTGATGTTTATTATTTTTATATTTGATTTTAAAATTTTAATTCTGCAACACTTTGAAATAAATAGACAATAAATTTATAAATGGTTAATTATATCCGAAATTACATATTTATAGTAAATAATAATAATTTTTTAAATGATATTTATATATTAATATGATAATTGAAAAGATAATTTAAACTTGGATAGAGTCACTTGATGCAATTGTAATGAGTCTTCTTGGTAAAATTTCAAACGGTAAGGAGGTTTTAAATAAATATTTAACACGCCAATAAGTTAGCAAAAATATAAATTCTATATTATTTAATCAAATTGTTTTTGATATACTAACC
>JASKGM010000010.1:535928-560901 GCA_034509205.1 Ceratonia siliqua | reverse complement strand
TATAAAACTATTTTTTAGAATTGTTTTCAAAAACTATTTTTAAAAACAATAAAACAAAAACCGTTCCAAACAGCTCCATAGATTTGGGAGTTTTTAGTAACTAATAATTAATAAATTGCTCAGTTTTAATATCATTAAGCACGTATTTTAATAGTCTACATATTAAGCAGAGACTTTTTAATGTAGAAGCATAATGTAACTTCAAATTGATACCTAATATTGAGATATTAATTGTGAATTGCATTGATAATTAAGATAATTAACTCGAAATATTTTATCTTATCAGTAAGCCTTCCCTAGAAGTTCTTGTCACTTGTTTTAAAGATAACTAATCTAAACCAATAATGTAAAGGCCAAGAGTTTGTTAATAAACAAATTTTATATACTGCAGATGACGTAAAAGCTGGTGATGAAGAAGAGAAATAGTAAATTCATTAACAAGTTTCATTGTATTAACTATTAATTGTATCTTCTCATGCGTTTTGGTTTCAAATTTCTACCTTCCTTCTATGGATTCAATTAGTTTCACAAATAAATTTGAGAGAAATTCTTAAGAATACTCGGTTTATATATATTTTTTATAACTTCGAATATATATAAGCATAGCAAAGATTTAAAGTGAGATTCATTAGGATCTTTCGGAGACTTTCCTGCTTGTTCTCATGGTTTTCAGCCTCAAAAATACATCTCCCATTCCCTCGTTCACTTCCTGACGTGATTTTTGGGATTTCTAGCCTATATGTTGTCTTTTTACACACTTTCAGGCTATTGATAATAATCTTAAGGCAGCCTTCCATTCTCTTACTGTATGTTTGCTTCATCATCGACTAAATTTGGTATTTTCTCATCAGTTAACACTGCATCTCCTGTTATTACATTTTTAAAATTAGAAGGTAGCAATAATTGTTTATCTTGGTCTTACATAAGTGGAATTACGGTTTATGGGTCAGGGATATGTTAACCATTTAACTACATAGAAAAAGAACAACCTTGACGAAGATGGTCTAAGTGGCAGCAAATAGACGCCCAATTGTGAAGGTCAACCATATAAGACCTGCTTTAAATTATGGGCCAGGATTAAGAATGGGTTAATTACAATTTACAATCGTGTGATTAGGCACCTTTACAATCGTGTGATTAGACACCTTTTTATTTTACTGTTTAAAACTCGATAATAAACTATCATGTATTTCTCTTTGTTAACACTTTATTACCTTGTGGCTTTCTTCTATTAAAATTTAAATAAAAATTCCTAATTTTTAATGAAATTTCTCAATTTTCAACTAATTCTCTCACATTAAAATCAAATTCCTATATTATATACTTAACAAAATGAGTTTTTTTGTTAATTATTATATTTGGTATTATTTTATGAAATCTCATTATATTAAGTCAATTCCCCAAATTCGACATAAACCAACTAAAAAATATCCAATTTTCAATCAATTCTCCAAAATTGAAATCAAATGTCTACATTTTATGCTCCTTGTTAATTATAATATTTGTTGTTTATTTTTTGAATTCTCGTTATATTTAGTGAGTTATCACAAATTTAACCTAAAACAACTACTCAAAAATCCTTAATTTTGTGAATTCCCATTACTACACTGTGGGTAAGCAACAAATATAACATTTAACAAGAAGAATTCCTTTTATTAAGTATAAAATATAGGAATTTGATTTCAATTTGGAGAAATTAGCTAAAATTTAGGGATTTTTAAGTTGGTTTTAGGTTAAATTTAGGAGATTGGCTAAATGTAATGAAAATTAACAAAAATGGGCAACAAATATAACAATTGAAAAGAGGCACTCCTTTCATTGAGTATAAAATGAAAATTTTTTATTTCAATTTTGGAGAATTGGGTGAAAATTAAAAAAAAATTAGTTAGTTCATGTTGAATTTGTGGGAATTGGCGGGATATAATAAGAATTTACAAAATAGGCATCAAATATAAATTTTAAAAAGAAGCACTCATTTAATTAAGCATATAATGTAAGAATTTGATTTCAATTCGTAGAAACTGGCTAAAAATTAGAAATTTTTGAGTTGGTTTGGGTTGAATTTGGAGAGTCAACTAAATGTAATGAGAATTCACAAAAATATGCAACAAATATAATAATTAACAAGAAGCACTCCTTTCACTAATTGAGAATTTTTTAGTTGGTTTGGTTGAATTTGAGGGAATTGGCTAAATATAATGAAAATTCAAAAAATAATAATATTATTTGTACATCTTTTTTTCTACATCTCTCTTGCATATTCATTTTTAACCATTGATATATTATATTATTATTAATAATATATTATCATCATTATTTTATAATATATCAATGGTTAAAAATAAAGGTGTAAGAAATGTGTAAAAAAAAAATAGTGTACAAATAATATTACTCATTCACAAAATAGGCATTACATATAACAATTAATAAGAGAAACTCATTTAATTAAACATAATATATAGGAATATGATTTCAATTTGAGAGAATTGACTGAAAATTGAGGATTTTTATTGGGAATGAGGGATTTCTATTAATAATTTAATAGAAGAAAATCATAAGGTAATAAAGTGTTAACAAAGAGAGACACATAGTACAAATAGATTGTCTAGCTTCAAACCACAAGATAGCAAAGTAAAAAAGTGCCTTACCACAGGAATAGTAAACTGTAATTAACCTATTAAGAATTCATATAATAATAATATCAACTAGTGCTATAATCTTTTATTTGATATGGTGAATCGAGGATTTGGGTCCAGGTCTTTTCAGCCTTGATCTTTTTTCACCTTTTTTCTGTATTGTGGTAGATTTTTTTTAAAAAAAAATATTTCCATGTTTCCTCTTCATCTAAGAAACCCAAAGGATCTATCAAGCAAAGCATGACAGTCTTCAATCTAGCATTCTTATAGTTCAAGAGTGAATAAGGAAGTGCAAGGCTAGCTGGCAGCTGTCTGATGAGTTCATTGCTCTCTATGGCCATTTTTCTTTAAGCTTTAGGCCAGTTAAAATTCAAAAGAGCTGATAGGCCTAGAATCAGTATCGTTAATTGGCAATTTTCTTCTATATAGAAATCAAGCCTCTTCAATCAATCTTCAATGGGGAGCAATCAAAAGATTAAGGCAAGGAAGCAAGAAAAGGGCTTTCCTCAAAGCTGACCAAAACCTAGCCACAAAAGGACTACTTCAATCTTTTCGTTTGCACCCCTTGTGAAGGGCAAGAAAGGAAACATCTCCAACTTTGACAGCAGAGGTGTTTCCCCACCTCTAGCGAGACAACAATGACGCATACCAGCGGTTGCAGCAACAGAGTTGTGTGGAGCCATGGTCATGTGGTTTGGGAATTAGAGGACTAAGATTGAGATGGCCATGGTCGCAGAGCAGCGTAGATGGCGAAGGTAGAAAGTGAAAGCAGGAAAAACAATTTTTTTTTTTAAATCTGCCATGTGGTTGCATCGTGGCCGTCCAATTTTTGGATGGCCACGATTCAGAGAAAAGGTAGGAAAAGAAAGGATCTGGATCCAAATATGTGTATCTAAGACAACAAGATACATATATGGCCATTTTCCTTGACAAGATTGAAGCTCTCAAATAGGAATTTAAATCTTTGTTACGTAATATTGCAAATATTAATAATTAGGAAACTAATAAAGAACAATTTTTTATGATCTTAACACCAATTAGCATGTGACTAGATCTTAGACCTATTAGAGGTCAAATTTTAACCAATCATATAATGCCATCTTTCCCTAATTGTTGTGAGTTACTTCTTCAGTGGCTGTTGTTGAAATGTCCTCGGGTTTGCTTTAGCCACACAAACTAGTAACAGAGGAGGTAAAGGCGAACAACAAAGTGGTAACTAGGCGGGTTCAACAGTTCAGGCCAAATTAAAAAATCGCCCAAACCAAATCGAATAGCATCCTAAACCGAACCGATAGATGCGATTTGATTTTCTGTTTGAGATTCTCAAACAATGTTAAATCGATGTTTAAACCGAACCGAACCACACACACACATATATATATATATCGACATCTCAATCCTCAAATTTCATAAAGCCATTGCTGTGTAGGATCCTTAGTTTACAAGATCTCATCTCAGATTGCAATCCTTAGTGGTTCTGGTTAGGATCCTTCTAAATCCATCAACCATCGTTTACAAAACCAACCCAAAAAGATCCCTCTTCTTCATATACCCAAAATTTGGATCTTCTTTTTCTTCCCTTGCTGACAAGGTTAAAGGAAAGCTAGTGCCTTCGTCAGCACCTTTACTTTTCTTGCTGGTCATATATGCTCCATTTTACTGTGTTTGTTGCTTATGGATTGAGTCTTGAAGAGAGGCCTGAAGATTTTAGTTTGTGAAGAGTATATGTGTTATTCACTGTTTCACCGTCATATACAAAGGAAAGTTGAAGAGGCTTGGAAAATCGAGAGTGAGTAACTAGTATATCAGAGAGTACAATAGGTAAAGAAGGAACATAAAGGACCTATCTATTGTACATAAATAAATAAGAAAATACGAAGAATGATATGCTACATGGCTGCCTTTGGTAGGCTGTAGTAGAGATGACAAGGACAAGATCTAGTGAGACAGCAGTTGGCAAAGAGCTTGCATACAAAAGTGTATATCAGACAACACAGCGGCTTGAATGAGCAAAATTTGTTTGTTATAATGAGATCCAAAAATTTTGAATTTACAAGAACAGGTTGTTATGGCTTTTGTTTATCAATCTTCTTATATTTATAAATTTATTAATCTTTCTCTTTCTCTCTTTTATTTTATTTGGATGGTTTCTTGAGAAATTTAAGAATACAAACACTGGAAAAATTTATCTGTTGTTTGAAATCAACATAGCTTTATTTGTAAGTAGTTTTTCGATAATCCAAGAGAAGAGAAGCTCAGTAGACACCAATAACCTGGAAAGTTTTAAATGAGCCACTCATTAAGTTCATGAAAACTTCATCTTTTCACCTCCTCTTCCATAATTTAGTTTTTGTTTTGAGAAATAACCTAAGAAAGGGCATTTTGGAGGTAGTCGAAATTCTCTCACTTGGTGTCGACCTGTCGTCAATAAACTTTTCGATGTCATATGATAATGGAAAACTGAAGCATTTTCTGCATCGGTAGATGAAGAATTACAAACATAATAATTTTTAGTTAACCATGTTCCCAAAAAAAGAAATATTGGAGGGGACATTTTGCAAAAGAAAAAAGATTATACAAGTTGAAAAAAAAAACACAGGTAAACAAGAAAACTAGCCCTATCTATTTGGGGTTATAGGCTAGCAATCGCCATATAAATATGCATATATATTATTATTTTTAATTAATCATACAAGAGTTGTACCTGTATTGACAAATTTTTACAAAATTGATATTTTGATACACCCGCACTCACATTCGCACTCGCAAGAACAAGGATTATGTTATCTAGGGAAAACTCACTATTCAATTAATTCTGAAAACACATTTTTATGCATAGCAATTATTTTACTCTAGTTTAATTATTGGAAATTTTGCACTTTTTCACCCAGATGAGATATGTCATTATAATGTTCCCTCATAATCTAATAATTGTAACATATGACACCTTCAACTATCATAATTTGATCAAATTTAACCTCCACCATTTAATTGAGTATTACATTTAACAATTTTAATTAATTTAAGATAGTTATGTAATTAAATAAACTTAATAAAAAATTTATTATACAAAATGACATAAATATCATAAAAATAAATAATACTTTTATCATAATATTCTTTTTTCATAATATCCTCAACTAAATACAAAAATAAAAAATAATTAAGTATATATAATAATTAATAATAAAAATATAAAAAATAATATATTAGTATAATACATAATATATTAATATGATAGATCAAAGGGAGGAGGTTCATGCACCGAAGGATTTAGCTGCACATGAAAAATAGCCCAAAAATTAAAATGAATGCTCGGATTATTGGTTTATATGGGCCGTTCCTGGTTGAGACAAAACATAAGTGGATCTTTGATTTTTCCAAAAGAAGCATAGGGAAAGAAAGATGAAAATAAAATAAATTTTCAGACCTTGATTTGAATTGTCAATATGCGTTGACTCGTCAAATTGAAGAAGACACCAAATGAAAGTTGGCCATCAAACCCGTGAACATGTATGAGTATTTTATTTTTAAGATATTTATGTTATTTTATATAATTTATTATTGTTTTGTTATTAAATTTTTTTAATTATTTAATTAATTTAATTTACTTAAAATTATTAAATTTAATATTCATTTAAACAGTCAAAAATAATCTAATTAAATTATAATAATTAAAATTATAATATGTCATAAATAATAAATTAAGAGAAACATTACAATCACCTATAAATATCTTAAAATTTCAAAATTCACTGAATTCTTTGTATATTTCTAGAGGCAGTTATGACGTTCTAAAATATTAAGAATATAATGTTGTTTAATCTTCTCATCCTTCACAATAAGGACTTGATTGGAATAAGAATTTCACCACCAACAGTATAACATCAGATTAAAATCAAATCCAAATGAAATTTTTTTTTATAATGATTTTTAATTGATGTTGAGCTCAGTTTATTTATGTTTCCATTAATTCTTCAATTTATATTTAAATCAAAATTCATAATAAAATTGTTTATAATCTAAATAAAAAAATAAAAAATGATAATTATATGTGTTCGATTTAATCTAAAAAATAAAATTTTTTTTATACGGTTTATTGTTCAATGTGAGTCACATGTTATCTTTGCATTTAAAATTTAGAACAAATTGTATGTTTTTACTTTTAAAGGCATCACAATAATCTAAAATAGGATTGTATGAAGGGGAATTCAATCCTGTTGTGGGCGGTAGAATATATATATTTGTTTCAATTTCTACTTTTTTTGTTTTTATATTTTAACATTAATTAATTATTTTCTATGTCATATTTTTTTGAGAATGTTTTGAAATTTTTTAAAATTTTTTTATAAAAAAATAAATTCCAAAAAAATTATGTATGAAGAGTATAAAAAATGTAAAAATATTTTAAAAAATTCTTAAAATATATATGACATAAAAAATAATTAATTAATATAAAAAATTAAAAAAATTAAAACAAAAAATAAAAAAATAAGAGATGAAGATATATAAAATTATGCTACCACCCATGGGTTATAACATAACAATCGCCTTATATAAATTATTTTCTCTAATTTTCTCATATGACAACGTTTTTTGAATTTGAGACACTAATAAGAAAATAAATCGCATAAAATATTGTTACATAATACAATGTTTTTGAAAATACTAAAATGAAATTATTCTACATATGACTTTATATTTTAAAGAAACTGACTAAACTTATCACTATATTATAAAATGAAAAATACTAAAATTATGTAAACATTATTACTATAGTATTTACAATGAGAATATAATAAAAAAGGTTATGAAAAAAGTCCATATTTTTTTATGAAATATAAAATTCATTAAAAAATAAAGCTTAATGACACTTACACCAATTATAAAAATCTTAGATACTTAATAATAATGGAAGAACATTTAATAATTTTTGGTTGAACTAAATGGTGAATACAAACTCTAATAATCATATAAACTAAAGGATGACAAATTATTATTATTATTATTATTATTCATATTGAAACAAGATAATCATGTTTGTTTACTTGATATTTAACAAATTTTATACTAGCATATGATTCTTGAACCATAATAAAGAACAACTAATAAAAACTCAATTAAACAAAAAATAAACTCAAACTAAAGTGGTGGGATTAAAAATATTTTTGATCTATCAATAAAGACAAAAAGATAAAAAAATCATTTCAAATAAAGAAAGATTGAAATTTTTTATTAGATCTTCTTAAAGGATTTATCTGAAAATTTTATTATATAAAAGATAAAAACAATAAAATAAAAGACAGAGGGAGGGAGGGATTGTTGCCTAGTTGCATGCAGAAGGGAAATGCCCTCAACTATAAAAGAATGAGAAAGTAAAGAGAAAACCCTATCTGCTAAGTCCACATTTTTTTAATTTGTCCATGGGTGATGTAATATAGGTAAATTACCTTTAGACTTGATAATATAATATTTTATATCATTAATGTTTTTAAAATAATATTTAACATGCTAGTTAATTTTAATTTAGTAGAAGACAAAATAAAAAAATTAATATATTGACATCAAGGGATTAAATGTTATTAAAAATTCAAAAATATTTTGAATGTTATATTACTGAAGAATCTTTTTTACCCATTGGATACGGATACAACATTAAGAAGAAGTAGGAATTTGAATTCATAAAATTAAAGTTATTTATAAAAAAAGTCTCACTTAAGTCATATGTTATTGAACATATAATACATAATAATTTAACCCAAAAAAATTATCATTGTAAGTTGTGAAAATATTTTGTATTATAATATTATCAAAAAATTAGATATTATTGTTACATAGTTGTTTTAATTTCAATAATTAATTTAATTATAATTTAAAAATAATTTACATTATAAAACATAAATGATAATAATATTATGCAGTAATAAAAATATTTCTGTAATTTGCCTAACGCAATGACATCAGGCATGTAACGCTCACACCGTTACACGTCCCATTTTTACAACTACTCCGACATAACAGAAAGGAAGGAGGGAAGCAAAAAAAAAAAAAAATCTCAAATCCAAGGCCATGCCGCAGTCAATATAATACCCTCTCTCCTCTCTCCTCTCTCCCATTTGTGAGCAATGGCTGCTTCAAGCTCTATCGTTGGAAGTGCCCTCCCTCAACTCCCGTCCTCGTTTCACTTCAGAGACGACGCTCCTTCCAACCCTAAACCCACAGCAAATTATAGTCGCTTGCCCACTCGATTGCGTAACAATCGCATATCGTTATCTGCAACTACTTCTTCACTTCGTTTCTCTCCCAACTGGTGCTTCTTCAATCCCTTCCTGACTTCTTTTTGTTGCTTTTGGAATTGTTTGTACTTTGCGTGATTGTAATAATCACGGGTATTCTCCAAATTTTTAGTTTTCTTTGTCTTTTGGGTTTTATTTAGCCACTTTTAAGAAATGCTTAATTTGCATCTCTACACCTTTCTACCCAAGTGTAGATATGGCCATAATTATACTGCTTTGTATGTAAGTCTTAGAGAATGCCTGTATTAAATTCTGTAATTCTATTCTTCTGTCTTATTCTTGGTGAAAGGTCTAAACACAATGCTGCTAATGGCGGATTGGGTTTCCAAAGGAAGAAGGGTGATGCCTGGAAACAGTATACGTCCATGCTTGGTGAACCAGTGACGGAAGCACTTTCCTTCGCACAGTATAACCGTATATCTTGCTGTCTTTCCTCCAACAGGAAGCGTCATGCCAATATTGGAAGATTATTTCCCAGAGTCTTTCTTGATAAATCTACTTTCCAGTTATCTAAGAACACACTCAATCATGCTTGTGTATGTACGCCGACTTCATTTTGACTATATGTTCCTGCACCTGTAACTATCAAGCTATTGACTCTAAACAAGCTGTTCATTGTTGGATCCCTTATAATTTATTCCCTTAAAATATATATAAGTTATCTTTTTCATTGGATATCCTGCTTTGCTCAGTAGATTCGTTTTGAAAATTCAAAATATCAATCTGGAAGCATGGATGGTGCTTAATTTTTTTGATATGGGCTATATGACTGGCAAAAAAATTGGGAACCTTTCAAAGACGAGAAGTCTTTGGTTTGAAATACAAGTACTGGGTTCACTTACAATTGTATTTTTATTTATCTCTCATTTTCAAGGATCACTTTCTGCATGGACATTATAAAATTTTAATATTAAATTTATGATTATATTTTCTTTTGCTGTTTTTGTATATTTGAGTTTTCATCTGTGCATCCCCTTCGAGCTTTTTAAAATGCCCTTCGAATGCTTAAAAAACACAACAGTATCTCTTTTGTCAAATTTTATTTTGTCCTGAGTTCTAAATAGTATTGGATGTTATCAATTTTATTATGTTAGAAAGAATTTACGTGCTACCAATTTTTAAAACAATCTTATGCTTGAAAGTTGAAGGTGCATGCTTTATGTTGATACCCTAGTATATGTGGGTAAATTGGAGACAGTATCATGTTTCTCTAGTCTTCTTATGTCTGTGTTTGTTTTGTTTCTGCTTTTATAATGTGTGCTTGTGATGTGTAGCCTTCTAGGTCCAATCTACTTTCTTTTCCTTGCCCTTGAAGATTATATCTAATTGGGTCATTGAATTCTCTCAGGTGAAGCAGGTTCAAATTCCACATGCAACTGTTGGTCCAGATGAGCCGCATGCAGCAAGTACAGCCTGGCCAGATGGTATTACTGAGAAACGAGATTTAGGAGTATTGGATTCTGAACTAGAGCCGATAGAGGCATTTTTAAGTTCTGAGCTTCCCTCTCACCCTAAGTTGCATCGAGGTCAACTGAAGAATGGGCTGCGCTATCTGATTCTGCCAAATAAAGTTCCACCAAAAAGGTTAGCTAGTTAGTTTAATCAATGATGATGCATTTAATGTCATATGGACAGTGAGTTGGAATTTTTTATGATATATGAAGAAAGGACATGCATGAAGTTTTCATCTATTTATGAATTGTGTCCCCAAAACTAGGGTATATTTTAGTGCAGATTTTCCAACTTTCTTTCCTTCAGTTTTATGTAATACACTCTCATTAGTCAAAGTCAAGGGTATGTTAGAGGATTTTGTGGTGATCTATGGACACTAGGGGGCACTTCATAAAGGAAAATTGCTTTACATCATTGAGTCTTTGACAGAATAGGGAGAAAGATGAATTTTCCCCTCTTTATACTACTCTACATATATTGGACATAGACAAGCTGGTTTATGAGAGTAGCCGGCTTCAATAGAATTAACACAAATGACATGCTGCAAATTTGTAGACCTAATTCAGTTTTGCCCCTAATATTTGTATTATGAGCATGAATAGTGCTGCAAATGGTGCTCATTTACTTTTACATTGCAAAGTGGCAGTTTTTATGTGGACTAAGTTATTTGGATTCTATGGTGAGTGTTGGGTCTGCCCATAGGATTTAGAGAAGTTTCTCCTTATAAGGTTCAAACATTTTGTAACGAGAAAGGAGGGTCAAATTTTGTGCGATTTTTGCAGTGATTTGGAATATTTGGTTGGAAAGGAATGCACATATTTTCAGGGTTGTATCTTTGTCTTTAGATGCTTTATGGGATAGAATTATTTTCCCTGCATCTCTTTGGTGCACGGCTAATGGCTTATTTAAGGGAGTGTCTCTTCAGGACATGCATAGGGATTGGGGAGCTTTGCTGCATTTTTAAATTCCTTTCCTCTTTTTCTGTTTAATGTATTTTTTTTTTTTAGATTTTTTCTATTAGGAGGATACCCTATCCGTCTTTCATGTATCTCTCTTCTTTCTTAATATAATTTTTTTTTGTAAAAAAAAAAAGAGGGTAGCTGGCTAGCTGCTTTGGGCATCAGGTCAAATGTAATTATTAATTCTTTATACTCAGAAATTCCTGAGGCTTCTGCATTGTTCTTATTTATTCTAATCTCGAAGAATTTAATATTTACTGTATTCTACCATCATATATTTTAGTGTGATGTGGCTGTTGACAGTGCCTAGAATAAACAGTTCCAGTGGTTAATTTCAATAAAGCAAGCGCCGTAAGGTAGAAGTTTGAATTAATAATGTGTAAAGTTGAAAAATCGTTTTAATCATTAACATAAGCCTGTGGGAAGGTTCATGAAGACTGCATGATGCATACCTACTCTGTTAGAACCCTTGTGCTCTTCATTGATTGAAGGTTCTGGCAGGCATACTATGTTATTTAACTGCCCATAATTTTTAATTGTATAATGTATTTGATATACAAATTTGAAGAGTGGTCTAACATGTACTGCTATTAAACACCTTTGAAGTGGATGATGTAATGCAAAACCAGGAATGCACGAGAAGATTTATTAACAAAATTGGAATGCACTTACTTTAACTAAGAATAAAAAACTTTTGTTTTCTCTTACAAAAATGTTTAGCATCAATGTTTTGAATAAAATCCAAATTGGAGGACTCCAAACATGCATAGAGTTTCTCTGGAATGCCCTCTTTCTTGCTAACTACATCATATCAACTTTTTGAATTTTAGGTTTGAAGCCCACTTGGAAGTTCATGTAGGATCAATAGATGAAGAGGATGATGAGCAAGGCATTGCACATATGATTGAGCATGTTGCTTTCCTTGGAAGTAAAAAACGTGAGAAGCTTCTGGGGACAGGAGCCCGTTCCAATGCTTACACTGATTTCCACCATACAGTGTTTCACATCCATGCTCCTACCAGTACAAAGGTTTGGGTTGTTTGGCATGTAATTCTTTTGATGTTTTCCTGAAATACGGGTTCATTGGTATTTTGCCAAATGGAATATTTATTGAATTTTCATTTTGTAATATTTTAATAATTTAAGTAGATGTCTAATGGGGCAAATTGCATATTCTTTTCTATCTTTTCCCTAGCAATCAGGGAAATTATTTATGTTGTTATGGATATTATATATCTTGAACAGTGTATTATTGAATGTGTAAGATTCTTTTGTAAATTGTTAGTAATTTGTTATAATGTACCCAAGGTTCTATTATATTGTCAAATGTGCAGAACTGTAAGTTTTTCTTGAAGGTTCTAAACATAAAACCATGTGAATGGCATGCAAATAAATATAACATTTTTTTGATTCTGAAACATAAATAGTAGTGTTAAAAGAGATTCAACATGAGGTGGCGTTGGACAAGCCATTAGGGACTTATCAGTTTCAAGTTCTAGGAAAGAAATTCTATCCAAAAAAAAAAAAAAAGTTCTAGGAAAGAAAACTTCTTCCTGAAAGAGAGGATGAAATAGAAGAGGGAAACGTTAGAGGAAGAACTTTGTAAATCTAGTACGCATATTTTATGATAAAAAAGGTTAGTGCTCTTGATTATTATCCTTATTTTTTGTTAAAAATCTTATACCTTTTTTTTCTTTGCATTTAAATTGCAATATAGACCCTGCATTTTGCTGAGATCTGTCCTTGTGTCATGCAAGTAGGCTCAGAGAGTATTTTTACTTAAGTGTCAAGGCTGTTGCTGCTGCTCATCACTTTGAACATAAGCATGTCATATCTTGTTTCCTATATATAATGTGTTTATTGTATTGTATGAAAATGTATTTTATATTGTATTTGATTATAAATGGATGTCATTTGTCAGGATTCTGATGGTGATCTACTTCCATTTGTTCTGGATGCATTGAATGAGGTACACTTTATTGAAATTTGCTTTATCCCCTACCGTGAAAGCCATTTCGACTTTTTTCTCAACACTTATTAGATTCAACAGTGTCTTATCTGATATAAGTATTTTTCTTTTGATGCTTTGGTTTGACCCGAACCTGGTGGCTTGCCCACAGAGGGATATGAGGAGGGAAAAACAAGAGAAACATGGATATGGTACTTTTAGGGTGGCAGTACTCACTTACAGCTTATTGATGTTTGCAGATTGCATTCCACCCGAAGTTCCTTGCTTCTAGAATTGAAAAAGAACGGCGTGCTATACTCTCAGAACTTCAAATGATGAATACAATAGAATACCGGGTTGATTGCCAGGTGTAGATCAGAATCTATCTTGGGATTTTGGAAGTTAGTGTGCTGACATTTCTGCAGAATATTGACAAATTTCTATAATTGCAGTTGTTACATCATCTGCATTCTGAAAACAAGCTGAGCAAAAGGTTTCCAATTGGATTAGAAGAACAGATAAAGAAGTGGGATGCAGATAAAATAAGGAAATTTCATGAGCGTTGGTACTTCCCTGCAAATGCTACTTTGTACATTGTGGGGGATATTGATAACATTTTAAAGACAGTTTACCAGATTGAAGTATGTCAAACATTTATTTGTTTAATCATTTGCTAAGTAGTTTTATTTGGTCATGCCCATTGTTAAAATATGTAGGATTATTAGAAAATTACTGTTGTCATGCAGGCTGTTTTTGGACAAACTGGTGTAGACAATGAGAAGGCTTCTGTGGCCACTCCAAGTGCATTTGGTGCAATGGCTAGTTTTCTTGTTCCTAAGCACTCTGTTAGTCTGGGTGGAAGTTCTATTGAAAGATCAGCTAATTTGGTGGATCAATCCAAAATATCTAATAAGGAAAGACATGCTGTTCGTCCTCCAGTGAAGCATCATTGGTCACTTCCCACAAGCAGCGCTTATATGAAGCCACCACAGATATTTCAACATGAGTTACTTCAAAATTTTTCAATTAATATGTTTTGCAAGGTATTAAGAGGTTTGAATTATTGTTGTAGTGTCTTATTGCTTGAGTCCAATTCACAGTGAAGATTTTGTAGTTTTTTTTGCATGTATGATTCCTCTAGGAAGTAAATATAGGACAGGAATCCAAGATCTAATTGTCACATGAATGATATAATTATAAATAAAATAGTATTATATCCAAAATCCATATGAAGTTTATAAACTGACCTACTTGGTTGCAGTCTTCGTTTTTTTATTGATAAATAAAATATACTTTAGCGACAAAGTGGAAGAACACACCAAAGTGAGTTTCCCCTTTCATGCTGGAAAGAAAGCCGGTAGGGATATTTGTATGGTACCTATATATAGGATGCATTATACGCTTATGATGTGCCATTCCATGCTAACTGTCTGCTACAGATTTTTTTTTTGGTTGTCTGTCTTCAGCTTTCTTTTCTTCTACAATTATGTGATTTCCCCCCATTTGATGATTTTAGTTATTATAATATTCATATTCCCTCTATTAAATTTCTTATAATTATCCTATGCAGATTCCTGTGAATAAGGTTCAAACATATGGTGATTTGCGTAATGTCTTGATGAAAAGAATATTTCTATCTGCTTTGCATTTTCGTATCAACACAAGATACAAGGTGCCATGAAATCTATTGCATCTACTACTTCCTGATCCTGACTTTATTTTGGCAACTATTTATTCTGTTGTATCTTTTATTACTTGATGTGAATGTCAATAATTTGAGTAAAAGTGGCTCAATTGCTCTGAGGCATGGTATTTATTTTCTGTCTTTACTGTGTTCAACTATTGGTTTTTTAAAGAGCGTCTTTTAAGAAAATTTTCAATTTGATTGGAGAGCTTTACTGTCTTGATTATTTTTTCTTTGCATTCTCTTTGTTAAAGATTTCTTGCTCCTTTTGTTTGTGTGGAAAAAGGAAAAACAGAGAAGGGTAACGTGGAAGGGAATAACTCTGTATTTCCAAATTGTATTTACAAAGGAATAATACCCTTAATATATACACAAGGTGTCCTATGTGTAAAAGGAAAGAAATTAACTCCTAAATACAAAAGGATTCCTAATTACAAAAGGGTTATTTACATAGTTAATTATCCCTTAATCAAGGGATTCTAATCACCATAATTACAACATTCCTTAAAGGCCCGCAATATTTCAACACTCCTCCTCAAGCTGGTGAATAGATATTATCCATTCCTAACTTGGCAATAATTGTTTGGAAAAGAGGATTACTCAAACCTTTGGTAAGCACATTCGTAAGTTGAGAATTAGTGGGCCATATGGTGTATAGATCAAACCACTGTCCAGTTTTTCTTTGATAAAGTGCCTGTCCACCTCAATGTGTTTTGTTCTGTCATGTTGCACTGGGTTGTGTGCAATACTAATTGTGGATTTGTTGTCACAGTAAAGTCTCATAGGACCATCCCACTTAATCTTCAAATCCTCCAAAATAATCTTCAGCCACAATAACTCACGAACTCCTTGTGCCATTGCTTGAAATTATGATTTTGCACTGGACCTAGTTACAACATTCTATTTCTTGCTCCTCTATGTGACTAGATTTACACCAAGGAATGTACAATACCTAGTAGTAGACCTCTTATCGACCACTAACCTAGCATAGTCAGCATCTGTATATGCTTCAAGCAATAGCCCATCAATCTTTTTAAACAAGATTCCTTTCACTGGATTTCCTTTAAGGTAGTGCAATATCCTATAAGCAGCCTGCAAGTGAACCTCTTTTGGATTATGCATAAATTGACTTACTATACTCACAGCATAGGCGATATCAGGCCTAGTGTGAGACAAGTAAATGAGTCTTCTAACTGACCATTGATACATTTCCTTGTCAACATCTACACCCACTTCTACTTCTCCAAGTTTGTGATTAGGATCTATTGGTTTACTAGCTGGTTTACAGGCTAATTTTCTTACTTCTTTTAAGAGGTCAACAATATACTTTTGTTGGGAAATAAAGATTCCCTGTTTGGAGTGTGCAACTTTAATTCCCAGGTAGCATTTCATTCTCCCTAGTTCTTTAATTTCAAACTCCTTCGCCAACTTGTGTTTCAAGGCTTGTTTTTCCATCTCATCATTTCCTGTCACAATCATATCGTCAACATATACCAAGAGAATCGTGACTTCCCTTGATTCCGAGTGTTTGATGAAGAGAGTATGGTCACCTTGACTTTATTTATATCCCATATCTATCATAACTTTGGTGAGCCTCCCAAACCAAGCTCTAGGGGTCTGTTTTAGGTCATACAATTTTTCTTGAGCTTGCATACTTTGTTGGTGCCTAGGTTCTCACTGAAGCCAGGTTGAATTTCCATGTATATTTCCTCCTCAAGTTCCCCATTCAAGAAGGTAATTTTTACATCATATTGTTGCAATTGCCAATCATAGTTGGTTGCTAGGAACAACAAGACTCTGACTGTGTTCGTCTTGGCAACTGAAGCAAAAGTTTATTGATAGTTTATCTCATATGTCTGATTGTATCCCTTGGCAACTAATCTGGCTTTATACCTCTTAAGAGTGCCATCTGTCTTATACTTCACATAATAAACCCATTTGCATCCTGCGTGCCTTTTTCCTCTAAGTAAGTTCAGCACTTCCCAAGTATGATTTTTGTTCAAAGCCTTCATTTCAATAGCCATGGCATTTTTCCAATGTTCACCGGATAGAGCCCAAATAGTGTAGTGGGAATGGACACATTGTTTAGACTTACAAGGAACCTCCTATGAGATGGTGAACATTTTTCAAGAGACACAGTGTGTGAAAGAGGATATAGAAGATGTATAGTACATTCGTGAGTTCCTTTCCTAACAGCAAAGATTTGCTCTGGTTTAGGAACAAGATTTGCTCTCCTTGAGTACACCTGAGAGAATCGTGGGTTATTTGTAGCATTACTTGTGGGATGTGAGGATATGGGCTTAAATGACAATGGCTAAGATGAAGGTAGGTTTAAAAGAAAAAATGTCTTTATCCTTATCTTCCAAGAATATGATCTCCCCCTGAAGATAAGGTTGGGTAAGGTATGTCTCATGCTCAGTAAAAGTCACATTGGCAGTGACAAAGAACCTGTTGGTAGGCAGATGATAGCACTTGTATACATTTTTAGTTGAAGAATACCCCACAAAAATATATTGTATGGCTCTTGGGTCAAGTTTGCCTCTGTTTTGATTGTGAATGTGAACAAATGACACACACCCAAATATCCGAGGAACAAGGTGACTTGTGGTACTAATGTCAGGGTAGAACTGAACAAGTGTTTCCATAGGACTTTTGAATCCCAAAACTCTAGAAGGTAATTGATTTATAAGGTGAGTGACGGTAAGAACTGCTTCCCCTCGATGTCGTTTGGGAACATTATTTTGGAACAAAAGGCTCGAGTGGTGGCGAGAAGATGATAATTTTTTTGTTTGGCCACCCTATTCTGTTGTGGAGTGTGAACACAAGAAGACTCATGAATAACCCCTTGTTGTTTAAAGTTGTGGGACAAGGTTTGATTGAAGTAGTCTCTTGCATTATCCGATCTAATCCTTTTGATTTTTACCCTAGATTGAGTTTGGATCATGGTATGAAAATGAGGGAGAACATCACTTACTTCAGATTTGGATTTTAACAAAAATAGCCAAGTGACTCTAGTACAATCATCAATAAAAGAAACAAACCATCTAGCCCCAGAGATATTTGGAATTGTGGATGGCCCCCATATGTCACTATGTATTAAAGAGAAAGGAGTATAGCTTCTTTTATCAATATTTGGAAAATTGACACGTTTATGTTTGGCTAGTTTCCAAAAATCACAATGAAAGCTTTCAATGTTTAGCCCTTTAAATAAAGAAAGAAACATAGTTTTAAAAGTGCCAAATGTGGGATGAACAAGTCGAAGGAGGTGAAGCCATACTCTATCTTTATTGGTCGGAGAATGCTTGGAAAGAAATGAAATAGGTGACTTGTTCTTGCTACTACCCAGCTTTTCAGGTGGCTCAAGGTAGTATAATGTCCTGCCCCTTAGCACGTCTAATCATCTTGCCCGAACCCTGGTCCTAAAATACACAGTAACTAGGAAAAAAAATTACTTTGCAATTCAAGTTAAGGGATAGTTTCTGAATGGACACAAGATTAGTGGAGAGTTTAGGGACATGGAGAACATCCCTAAGAACAAATGAGGGACTAATTTGGATGTTTCTAATACCTGCCACAGTGATTAAGGAACCATCGGCAGTACTTATTTTTTTATTGCTAGGACACGGGGTATAAGTACCAAATTTTTGAGAGGAATGGGTCATATGGTTGGTGGCTCCAGATTCAATAATCTAAGAATTTGAAAAAACACTACCTGAGATATTTAGCCCAAAAGAGAATTCACTTGAGTGTGCCAAAGAACAGGTACTTGTGGATGGAGAAAGTTTAAGAGATACCAAGAGATTTTGCAACCTCTCAATATCTTCGACAGTGAGTTCTGGTTGCCCGTAAGCCTTGTTTTCCTCGACTTGGATGGTGGCTAGATGTGCTTCTCCTTGATTCTGTTGTTGTCCCCCTTATAGCCTCACTCCCTGCTTGAAGTCGAAGGCTTACTATGTAACTTCCAGCGCTTCTCCTTGGTATGCCGTGGTTTCTTACAATAAATGCACCATAGGTTATTGTGATTGTCACCACCAAATGTCTTGGATAGTTCTACTTTTCCATTGTCAAGGGAGGTTGTTCCTCGACTGGGTTGAGGTATCAGTAATTTAGGTTCAAGCATTACCCCTTGTCTACTTTCTTCACTTAGAACAATGGAAATTGCAGCATTCAGAGAAGGCAATTTTGCCTTTCCTAGAATTTGAACTCTAACTGGATCATACTTAGCATTAAGGCCAGCCAAAAACTCATATATCCAATCCTTCTCAACCTCACGTTTGAATGTGATTGCTTCTTCAATACACTTCATCTTGATGCAGCGGTAATGGTCCTATTCTTGCCATAACCCTTTAAGGAGATTGACATATTCAGTGCTAGATTTGCTTCCCTTCTTAGTGGAGGAGGCCTTGACTTTCAATTCATAGATTTGGACAGCATCTTGAACCTTGGAGTAGGTTTGTTTAACCGACTCCTAGATATCCTTTGCAGTGGGAAAAAACATACACGTATCATTGATTTCTAGTGCCATGGAATTCCATAACCAAGCCATGATCATTGAGTCTTCTTCATCCTATGCAGCAAATGAGGGATCTGTTGCTTGTGGTCCGGTTCCTATAAGGTGATTGAGTTTGCCTCTTCCCTTTAGGAAGGTTGGGACCAATTGAGACCACTTAAGATAATTTTTTTGTGATTTCACACTTTTAGGATGAACCATGGTGGTAGGAGAGGCAGTCTCTTCAACTTCAGACATTGTGAGTAATGAACAAGCTCAAAAAAAGAAAATTTTTTTTTCCCTCAAGAATAGTAATGACAATGAAGGCAACAGAAACAAGAGTGCCAAATAATACCAGAAACAAGAAAACAATGCCAACAATATCAAATAATACCCGTTTGAAGTTGCAACGAAGGCAACAGAGGCTTGACAATGAGTGCTAAGTATAGGTAGGCCGAAAACAAGCAGTTAATGACGTCTGGGTTGATCGGCGGATCAACGGAGCACTCACGCACTTCCACGCACCGGCACGTGGGTAACAAAGCAGTAAGTTGAGGGTGGCGCTTGGGGGCGCATGTGGTGGCAAATGACAGCGGCTTTTAAATGGAGATCTGGTCGGCAGTTTTTGGGAGTACCGGAGGTATGATCTAGGTGACTACCTGCCTAGATCTTACAATTCTAGAAAAGAGAGAAGATGGCAATGAAGGCCAACGTTAAAAATTGCCCAAGGATGAGGGCTCTGATACCATGTGGAAAAAGGAAAACAGAGAAGAGTAATGTGGAATGTAATAATTCTGTATTTCCAAATTGTATTTACAAAGGAATAACACCCTTAATATATACATAAAGTGCCCAATGTGTAAAAGGAAAGAAATCAACTCCTAAATACAAAGGGATTCCTAATTACAGAAGGGTTAATTACAGAGTTAATTATTCCTTAATCAAGGGATTCTAATCACCATAATTACAACCTTCCTTAAAGGCCCGCAATATTTCAAGACTGTTCAATGTTAATAAATTCTTCTGTCTCCCTTATCCCCCTGCTGCCCCAAAAGAAAGAATGAATTCAGACGATTTCTCTAAAATTCTTATGAATAAGAAAGAAAAGTTTGGCAATTTACGATGTAAGTTTTCCACAAGGTATACCTAAGTTATTGACAGATAGCTTTGTTGCTGTTACTCTGCTGTATCTAGTGAAACTTTGTGGACTTATTTTCTTTTACTTATATATTCTTTATTTTTTTACTTTTACAATGCAAAGCCTTTACTTGACAATTTTTTAGCCTTTGCTAGAAAGAAGTAAAATATTAGAAGCAGAGAAGTCCCACAAAGGCTTTCTAGTTGCTGTTTAATTGTTTTCCTTTCTATATATGACGAAACTGTTTCTTCATTTTGGTAGTTGTCATATTTTGCTGGACAGTCCATCCCATACCTTTGATTGTGTGTCTAACGCATAGAAATTTCCAGAGTTCAAATCCACCATTTACTTCAGTTGAATTGGATCATAGTGATTCTGGAAGGGAAGGATGTACTGTGACCACACTTACTATAAGTGCAGAACCAAACAATTGGCAAAGTGCAATTAGAGTTGCCGTTCAAGAGGTTTGTTTCTTCTGTTCTGCTCCTACTGTCTTTTCAAGTAGTGCAAATGTCAGTTTTCTTTCCATTTATTGTTTCTGTTGTTCTATGATCTACTTTTGTTTATATTTCATATGCTAATTATTATTTTTTCCATTTAATCTTAAAAATATAAAATGCCAAGAATTGAAGATGATGAACCGAACATGTTTAATTGCCATTATGATATGTTTCTTTTTAAGTCACTAATATATGTTTCCTGGACATTTTTTTAAGATGTTTCATAAAGAAAACCCTTTTGTTTTAAGATGTCAAAGTGATTGATCACTGACCTGCCTCTACTGCATTCTTTGTCTGTGTCTAATGACATTGTATATGATGCAGGTTCGGAGGCTTAAAGAGTTTGGTGTTACCCAGGGTGAACTAACTCGCTATTTAGACGCACTTCTGAAAGATAGTGAACATCTAGCAGCTATGATTGATAATGTACCTTCTGTTGATAATTTGGATTTTACCATGGAAAGTGATGCTCTGGGCCACAAAGTTATGGACCAGAGACAAGGACACGAGAGTTTGCTGGCTGTTGCTGGGACAGTCACCCTTGAGGAGGTATTTTCATGGCAGTCATTGGACCTTGTGTATTCTTTTATACTTTGTTTGAAACCTCCCACTTTGCTGTTGCTAATTGTTATTTTATAATAACAAAATTATAAATACAAATCTAGCCACTTATTTATTTTGCGTTAAGTGGCTGTTGGAGGCATGACTAGTGCTTTTGCTTGCATACATCTCTTTGCTTTAAGGGATCAATTTTAGAATTGTATTGGTATCTGCTTCGATATCTGAGAATATAATTTAGGATTTTCCCGTTCCTGATGATTCCCATGCTCCTTGCATAGCTGAAGATGACATCTTAGTTGCTTTCATACTTATCTTAAATTGTTTTCTCGCAGCTCATTATCATTTTAGTTAGCAGAAAGAAATTATTTTAAAATACTTAACAGTTCCCTATCAACAGTCATGATTATACTTTAGGACATTTTAAGTTGGTTGTATTTGTTGTTCTAGTCTTATGTTTGGGCTTTCTGTTCGCATTTGGTTCTCCATTTTTTCTTTATATTTTTACTATATTTCAAAGTTGTTTTAGAAAGTATATTGGCACATTTATGTTGAGTATCTTCTGGTGTAGGTCAATTCTGTTGGCGCTGAGTTGTTAGAGTTCATGGCTGATTTTGGAGAGCCTACTGCACCCCTTCCTGCAGCAATTGTTGCTTGTGTTCCAAAGAAAGTGCATGTTGAGGGAATTGGTGAAACAGAATTCAAGATATCATCAACTGAAATTACTGATGCAATCAAAGCTGGATTGGAGGAGCCTATTGAGCCTGAGCCTGAGGTGATGCAGGAGCATTCACTCGTTCCTCTTACTGATTTATATGTTGCTATTTTACTTCTTCTGTCCTGTTAGTTAGCATTCAGTTTCTTATTGTAAGGATTGCTCTGTGTTGTTATGTTTACGTGTATTTGCTTTAGTTGAGTCGTGGGTATCACGTGACCAACTCTTTTCTCTTGCTGGTCCTGATATAAGGGATTCAATGGCTTTTTGAAGGTAGTTTTTGGATAAATATTATTGAAGTATTCCAGAGAATACTCCTAAGAAGAACCCTAGCTCTTCACATCTTTCGTTTCTTGCCTTTACTTGAGTTATCCTGTATTTGTTTTCGTGTTTCCCCTGCACCCCCCCATTATGAGGTGTCTTTTACTTCAACTTGATTTCTTGCTAGTTGGTCCTAGTTATTAGAAGTATAAGATTTTCATCCAATACCTGAAGATTTTTGTCTATAAATACTGCATATTTTATTCTAGTCATAAATATATTTTGTTCCCTAAAATATAGTCGCAGTATGACCGAACTTTACAATTACAGTTATGATATGAATCTACCATGCCAATTCGTTATGCATGGATGATGAGATCCTATAGAGGAGAGCCAATTTCACCTATTTGCGAGTTTGTTAGGTCATGTATTTTTTGTCTTATACGTACTTGATTGCTGATAAACTAATTTTAAATTTATGTAGCTTGAGGTTCCAAAAGAATTGATATCTTTGGCAAAGCTAGAAGAGTTAAAAATGCAGCACAAGCCAGCCTTTATTCCTATAAGTCCTGAAACAGATGTGACAAAACTTCATGATGAGGAAACAGGGATCATCCAGCGCCGTCTTGCTAATGGAATTCCTATTAACTATAAGGTATGCTATGCAAGTTTATGTTGAGTTTCCCAAGATACTACTGCATCTCTTGGCTTTCCTTTTATTTCCTTTGCTGTCATGTATTTCTGTGTGTTATGCTAGGTATTTATTCCCAGAACTGTGTTACTAGATGTTCCATTGATTTGTGTCCCAGATTTTTTTGTTGAAAAAGAGAAATTCATTAAGAGAAATAAGAGAAGATAAAGGGGGAAAAGAAATCCTCCTAGAGCACCGAAAAGGAAAAAAGAAAACATTTGAAACTGTTACAATTTGGATTAAAGCAAAAGAATGGTTGGCAAACCTTGGAGGCTGAAGGAAAACACCACACTTTCATCCCTTTTACCTCTATTTTTAATACTACGAAATAGAGTTTAACTACAAGATAAACTCTAGATAAAGCAGAAATGCAGAGCAATCTAATAATGACTAACTCAATTAATACTAGAAGACTATTCTGATTATAAGACTATCCTAATTAGTTAGATAACTCTTTACTACTCCTACTTAATTTATAATACTTATCCTGGTAGGTCTCATAATACTCCCCCTTAAGCTGAAGATATTTCAAATAAAAGGTTTCAGCTTGTTACAAATAAAACCCAATTAAAATTAAAAAGAAAAACAGATCTAAACTTAGACAGCTCAAATATCAACCATCGATTCAAGAACTTCAACAACTAGTACTCCCCTTGATGATGCCCTTGATAGACAAACAACTCTTAGAATTCCTCGATCTGCTTCCCTTGGCCCCCTTGACATTATTCTAGCTACTCTCCTTAGCCTTATCATCTAAACAATGACATAGTTCCCATAAGTCTTCGACCTACTTGGCATGGGTAGTCACTCCTAGCTGGTCTCAACTACTTGGGTTGCTCACCAAGGCACCCAGCAACACAACTCTTACTAGTGCCGGAGTCTTCAATACATACATAACTCACAGCATCTGCACTCATGAATCCCCAAGTCATACCAAGAACTTCAATTACAACTTATTTAACAGTAAAACCAACACTAAAAACAAACAAATATAATCACCTTAGAAAAACTCAACATCAATAACTCGATAACAACAAAAGCAAAACTCAAATCAATGGATGTTTTTTGGTGTATTTTCTTTTTTTTGTAATTTATATTCTGGTGCCTCCAGAGGCATTAGATTCCAGAATGGTGCCATATAAGATTTCACTTTCCTCTTTGGTGCTATTATAAGGCACCGTTGTGGAATAATTTGAGGCACCAAAGAGGAAAATAATCTCATTAGGTATTGTTATGAAATATAGTATTTTTGGAGGCACCTGTATGGAATTATCTCTCTCTCTCTCTCTCTCTCTCTCTTTGTGGAAGCTAGGGTAGCGATCAAGGTGGGTGATATTGTTGCACTGTTACTATATTGAAATTTAGGATTAAAGCAAAAGAATTGTTAGCAAAACTTAGGGGGCTTAAGGAAAACATAATTCTGCCTTTGTACCTCACTTTATCTATAATACTATAATAGAGTTTAACTACAAAATAAACTCCCAGAGATAAGCTGAAATAATACAAAGCAATCTAGTAACAACTAACTCAATTAATGCTAGAAGACTATACTAATTAGAAGATAACTCTTTAATGGGGGTGTGGGGGAAATCTGAGGGACAAACGAAGATGAACAACCAGGTAATAAGGAAATGGCGAAAGAGACG
>JASKGM010000010.1:515578-535828 GCA_034509205.1 Ceratonia siliqua | reverse complement strand
TTTAGTCAATTTTAACAAAATAAATATATAAAAATAACATTAATTTTAACAAAATTATTTTATAGATTGATTTGAACCCAATAAATATATTAAAACATCATTAAATTTTTGCCTAATTTTAGACTAATTATTTTTAAAAAAAATTATTTTTGTTATTTTTTAAACTAATTATTTTTTCAAAAACATATTTTTTGGAAAAATTATTTTAGTTATTTTTTTGCCTAATTTTAGATAAAAAAATATATTTAGGTTTAGGGGGTATTTTGGAGATAAAAAAATTTAAGTCTTATACGGAGTTCCGTATCCGCCCTTATTCGACCCCCTCCCCCCGTATTTAGTTATCAATCATTAACTGTATAAAAAATGATGACCGGATAAGCTAATACAATTCGTTGTACGCGCTGAACACTGGATTGTATTGTCTTATATTATCCAGTGTTGTCTTATACGACGCACTGAACGCACCCTTAATGGAACTGCCTATCACCGCAATGCCTAGGAACTCTATAAAAGGAGTAGTAGAAGTCAAGGAGGGGAATAGAGAGAGAAATCAGAAGTTGTAATTGAGAGTGAATGTACAATTCTCAGAAGCAATGAAATTTCTTGTTCCATCATACTACTGTGTTCTTTTCGTTTTCTTAATTTTCTGTGGTCCACTTAATTTCTTCATTCTTTAGTTTGAGTTAAGTTGGATCACCCAAAGTTCCCCAAAAGCTGCAAACGGTTTACTCCGCAAAAATACAGCCACTTGACAGTGTAAGAAAAGATGTGCTGCTGATTCTGAACTATTTGTACACAGGATACAAATATCAGGTGAAAAGGCTATTTTAGGTCTGTGAACCTGCAACATTCCGTTAGTATTAATCCTATTCAGTAGTGTAGACTAGATAAATGACTTTACCTTAAGGGGAGCTTTTGATTTCCAAATGCGTATCTAGATAAACTTTGCCCTCTCCGGAGAATGAGTTAGAAATTGAAAGAATGACTTAAATGAATAAACACCAAAAAAATAAAGGTCCAACTTCTTCCATCTGGATTGGGTGAAAAGTTAATGGATTCTAAAAAGTGGCAAGAAGGGTTGTAAATCATGAACATTCCCATTATTAAGATTTATGAAAAAATGGAAGTTCAAAGACAGATGAGCCTTGTAGAGTACGGAAGTGTTGAATAGGTCCATTATACAAGGAAGATAGATTACAGAGGTGTGGAAATGCCTCCTTGAAAGAAATATCTCCCACCGAAATGTTCTCCTTGCTGTAGCAGAAGAAACATTAGGAGATTGAGGCTGAATCAGCAACTCCTAATCAAATGAAATTCCACCACCCTTTTCGATGAAAACCAGCAGGCCCAACTATAGATGACCGTCGTCCTCCTCTAAAAATTGAGTCACCGTGAAGAATTTTCCCCTGGAGTTGTCTTTTAGGAGCTATAATAACTTTCCCTTCTTCACAACACTTCTTGGAAACCCATTCCAATTGACGAAAAGTTGACAGCAAGCAGAACAAACACTATAAAACCCCTTCCATGTTTGACGTCTCTCAAATGAAAACAAACAACCCCCTCTTCTAAAGAAAGAACAAAAGATTTGGCTTCTATAGCTAGTATATCCTCCCATAAGTTTGAGTTAATATCTTCCCAAAAAACTTCCATGAACAGGCTCACTCTTCGCTATGCTCCCAATCAATCATAAGTTAGAGCTAAGGGTGTTGTTACAATCAGCAAATTACAACTGTCTTGCGGCTCATCATTAGTTTTTTGTCTATATGTGCTGAAGTAAAATTCTGAGTTTGGAAGTTTTTGTATTTTGCTGGATAGTGCATCTGTTTGCTTTAAATGTATAGCTAATGCACAGAAATCTCCAGAGTTCAAATCCACCATTCACTTCAGTTGAATTGGATCATAGTGATTCTGGAAGGGAAGGATGTACTGTGACCACTCTTACCATAACTGCAGAACCAACCAATTGGCAGAGTGCAGTTAGAGTTGCTGTTCAAGAGGTTTGTTTCTCCTACTGTGTACCATTTGTCTATTGCACTGTTGCAAATTTCTAAATTTTGTTCTATCTATTGTTTCCATTGTTGTTTGTTTGATGCTCCAATTTTATTTTCTAATTGCGTATAAATTTTCTGGTCTAAAACAACAAGAATGTATGTAATGGGAATTGAACTTGTTCAATGGCCATTATGATAAATTTATTCTTAGTGACTTTTAAATGTTTCCTGGACCTTTTTATGCTCAAAGGCTGTAGAGAGAAAACTGTTTCTGATACCAGTGTCTAACTTGATGCAGGTTCGAAGGCTTAAAGAGTTTGGTGTCACCATGGGTGAATTAACTCGCTATTTAGATGCACTTCTGAAAGATAGTGAACACCTAGCAGCTATGATTGATAATATATCTTCTGTTGATAATTTGGATTTTGTCATGGAAAGTGATGCTCTAGGTCACAAAGTTATGGACCAGACACAAGGACATGAGAGTTTGCTAGCTGTTGCTGGGACAGTTACCCTTGAGGAGGTATTTTCAAGAACCAGCATTGGATGTTTTGCACTCTTATACGTTATTTAAATCCCCCTCTTTGTTGTTTTTGAACCATATTTTGTTATAATAAAATTATTAAGTAAAAATCTAGCCATTTATATATAATTAGTAAGTGGCTGTCGGAGGCATGACTACATACAAAGTGCTTGTATCTATATTTCTAGGCTTTAAGGATGAATTGTTACAATTGTAGAATTTTTATTGGTTTTGTCTATTCTGATAATATAGATTGAGGAACTACCGCCTTTCTTAATAATTACTGTAGTCCTTGCATTGGAAAGATGGTGTCTTAGTTGCTTTAATAGCTCATGGGTTTCCTAGTTAAAGTTTTTTTTTTTTTTGGATAAAACAAGAAACTTTTTTTAGATAGTATTTACCGTTGGAGGATAAGGAATCCTCCTAAAGAAAATGGAAGAAAAGTGAAAGGGAAATTGAGGCAAGCAAATTTTTTATATACTTAATATGTCAGTACGAACTTCTGAACGTAAATTGAGGATATCTTAAGTTGGTTATAATTATTCTTATATTATATTTTTTGATTTTGCTGTTTGCATTTGGTCATTTTTCTCATTTTTATGTTTTTACCATAATTTTATCTTAGAACAATATTTGGATACATAACTTTGTTTTTTGTATATGAAAACATATTTTGTATTTACTTATTTTGAATATCTTTTGGTGCAGGTAAATTCTGTTGGTGCTGAGGTGTTACAGTTTATTGCTGATTTTGGGAAGCCTACTGCACCCCTTCCTGCAGCAATTGTTGCATGTGTTCCAAAGAAAGTGCATCTTGAGGGAATCGGTGAAACAGAATTCAGGATATCATCTAGTGAAATTACAGATGCTATCGAAGAAGGATTGGAGGAACCTATTGAGCCTGAACCTGAGGTGTCTTTTTGTTTAACTTAATTCCTTGCTGGTTGATCCTGATTGACATTAGAAGTACATGATTTTTCCTAATAGCTTTAAAGTTTTGTCTCTAAATACTTCATATTAGATTCCATTGATTAAATCAATCTTGTTCCCAATGAGTTCTAGTCTCAATAATGCTACCTTTACTGTTCTTATGCTATGATAAGAATATAACACACCAATTTGTTATGTATAAATAATGAAAATATATGAAAGCTAATTCTAGTAGGCTTAATCGAGGGTTGTTTTGGCCTGCATTTGATAGGGAATTAAACCTATGAACTCATGAATTATGAGTTTGGCTCTTGAATGTTGTGGCTTAACTATGTGCTTCATTTCTGATAACTAATTGTTTATATATGTAGCTTGAGGTGCCAAAAGAATTGATATCTTCGTCAAAGTTAGAAGAGTTAAAACTTCAGTGCAAGCCAGCCTTTATTCCTGTAAGTCCTGAAACAGATGCTACAAAACTACACGATGAGGAAACGGGGATTACCCAGTGCCGTCTTGCAAATGGAATTCCAATTAATTATAAGGTAGGCTATGCAAGTTTATATTGAATTTCTCATGATAGGATTATAATAGTGCCTTCTCTTGGCTTTCCATTTATTTTGTCTGCTGTGTCATTGTTTTTATGTGCATGTTATGTGAGGCAATTATGCCCAGAACTATATTGTGAGAAATTGCTAGATCTCCATTGCTGTCTCTCATGATGGTTTTGACAACTCATGATGACTTTAAATTCTGAATGAAAAATCGCTATGTTATCAACCCTTAGATGGTAGTCATTAATTAGAACCAACAGCTTGCCTACTAAATAAAAAAAGAATCTAATGAATGTGTATGATGATGGCTGGCGGATTCTCATCTCCAGTAAGGAGAAATAAAATTATAACTCCTTTCCTCTCTTCTGGGCTAATCCTTTATACACTTTTGATATTCTGAACTGGCTGATCATTGGGGGTACTGTTTGAAATTTGGTCAAGTCGTGTTCCATTTGTAACTTGAAGATGATCCCATTTTGTCTTTGCTGGAGGATGTGGATGTTAAACCTCCAATTCAAATGGTCTATGTTAGAAAGAGTAAGAAACACCCAGTCAGATTCGTATAGTCCAGAAGGGATAAGAAATAAAATGCACGTGGTAATAATTAGGGGAAGATAATTGAAAGGGGAATTACCATTAATGATCCAGGATCTCGGGCAGAAGTGGAAAGAGCATAATTGCTGGAAATTCAGTCAAATCTGGTCATCAATAGGGAATTAATTCTGTGTTGCATTTTTAGTATTATATTAATTCTGATTAGTAGGATTAATGTCTAAGAATAATATCTTTAATTTTGCATTATGGCTGTCCTTTAAATTTGTTATTTCCTTTTTGATGTAAGTTGCCTACAGACTACTTATAGTCTTGAAAATTATGAAATAAAAGATGATAGTATTTCCATCCTTTCAACTTGTGTTGAATCATGGAGGGCCAGGCACCTCGAATTGCCTACCCCAGGAGGAATAGGATCCCTCAAAGAATCCTAAATTATTTTCTCTATTTTACAAAATAGGGAAGTTGAGGAAAACAGACCCAGGAGCCTTACCAATCACCAAGTACTACACTAGATCAGCTAGGAAGGCACGTGACAGTGGATGATGTAATGAATGTTTTCCTCTCTTGCTGGTTTTGAGGTTGTATCTGGTCTTCACATTAGTTTGCTAAGATTGCTTTGGCAAGTTGATGGGCCCCCAATTAAAGAGGTTTATGTGAGACCAAAAAAAAAGGTTTATCATGGGGACCATAGGGACACACGTGGCACATAATCTGGGGTTGTAGTAATGGTTTGGACAAGGACAGGTTGCAGAGCCTGCTCAATACAAATGGGGAGAATAGCTGCCAACGGCTATATGGAAAATCTGGGTCAATGAGGGAAAGGGGAGTCCTAGTGTCCTCATTGCTAGGGAAGGTCATTTGGTTCTAAGTGTCATTTGCATTTTATTATTTTGCATTGTGTTTCTGTGTTTGTTAGCTTGTGTTGGCTGTTGGCATCCATTGTTATTTAGCTATTAGTCTTTTATCACTGTTCTGTAATTGTGGGGTGTTGCTCTGAGGTTATTTCAATATACATTCCAGTTTTGAGTTATGTTTTTGTGGGTTCTAATCAGTTGGTATTAGAGTGGTGTTGTGTTGGGGAATGATTAATACTAGGATGGAAGGGAAGATAGAGAGCATGGAACAAAAAATGGAGCAGAGACTAGAGGAAATGGGAAATGAAATTTCGGTTATTCGTGAATGTTTTCTAGAGTTGAGGGAGGCTTTAAACCAGGATAGGAGAAGAGAGGTATCAAGAGGGAAGATCTAACAGGGGAGAAGAAGAAAGAGCAGGAGTAAGAGAAGAACCACCATAATTGCCAAGAGAAGATAGAGAAAATAGGTACCAAAAAATGGAAATACTCATTTTCAACAGGGAAGACCCTCTTGGATGTTTGTTCGAAGTTGAGCGCTACTTTCGCAACAGTGGAATAGAAGAAAGGGAGAAGGTGGATGTGGCAACAGTTTGTTTTGGTGGCCAAGCTCTAAACCGGCTACAATGGATGGAAGGTCGGGGAGGTCTGGGGTCATGGAGGAACTTTTGTAATAAGTTGTTGGATAGGTTCCAACCATCACAGGCTGGTAAAGGCTATGAAAGGCTGGCAGCGTTGAAGCAAACTGGAACAGTGAGTGAACTATGGAAAGAATTTGAGCGTTTGTTAGCACCGTTGACGGAGGTGACAAAAGGGTTGCTGATGGGGCTGTTTTTGAGTGAACTCAACAAAGATATAAGGGCGGAGGTTAAAATGGTAAGTAATGAAACCCTTATTTAGCTGATAGGCCAAGCCCATAAGGTTGAGGAAAGGAATTGGGTTTTTGAAAAAGCCAGACAGACCAGAAAATTTAGACCCAACCATTATGAGGCTCAAAACAAAGTCGTATCCACTCACTAGCATAGCGTAAATTGGGCTGGTCCTGCTTGCGTATCATCTGAGCCAAGGACGTCGTCAATTACTGTGACTTGGAGTGTAGGGGGGACACGAACATTCCAGTCGAGCCGTAGGGAAGGGGCAGAAAGAGTCCACTAATCCTGGGGAAAGAATGGGCCAATCTAGCGGCAGTAATAATCAAAGCACTGTGAATTATCGGCACCTTACAGAGGCTGAGACAGCCCGTTGAAGAGCACAGGGTCACTGTTTCAAGTGTGATGGAAGGTACTCTCCTACTCAACGCTGTCGGAATATGCAATTGCAAGTCCTGATAATGTTTGAAGAAGGAGAAGAAGAGAATGATATCGTGGAACCAGTGGAGGATAAGAACAGGACAGAGTTGGTGGACACTGTTGATGATTGAGAAAATCTGAATTTAGATGTGTCCTTACACTCTCTTATGGGTTTCACGGTGAGTCATACCATGAAAATAAGGGGCAGAATATTGGGGAAGGAGGTGGCTGTCCTTATTGATACAGGAGCCTCCCATAACTTAATTAGTATGGAGGTGGTGAAAAAATTAAAAATCCCGATACAGGGAATGAGTGCTTTGGAGCAGCGATAGGTAATGGGCATAAAATTATTGGGAAGGGAGTCTGCAAGGGAGTGCAACTTGAAATGCAAGGGATTCGGGTCACACAAACTTTTTTCCCTTTTGAACTTGGAGGAGCAGATGTCATTTTGGGTATGACATGGCTAGAGACTTTAGGAGACATCCTTGTGAACTGTAAGGCCCTAATCATGGACTTTAACTTAGGAGAAAATCATATTCGCCTATAAGGGGACCCATCCCTTTCTAGGAAGTTAATCTCATTAAAGAACATGGTGCAAACTATTAGATCTGAATGTGAGAGATTTTTGATTAAATTCAGTAGTTTAGAGTTGCAAGATGGGAAAGAACAACTTGGGGAAATCAAGGAAGTGTTAAGAGAGAATGAGTCTTTATTTAGGGATCCTTTGGGACTACCACCAGTGAAAGATTAGGATCATAGCATCCAACTTAAGAGCGGGGCCCAGCCCTCTAATATCCGACCGTACTGGTACCCCTATTCGCAAAAAGGTGAAATAGAGAGATTGGTTAATGAGATGATTATGAGGCCAAGCACCATCCCCAATTAAAGAGGTTTATGTGAGACAAAAAAAAAAGGTTTATTATGGGGACACACGTGGCACATAATCCGGGGTTGTAGGAATGGTTTGGACAAGGACAGGTTGCCGAGTCTGCTCAATACAAATAGGGAGAATAGCTGCTGGAGGCTTTATGGAAAATTTGGGTCAATGAGGGTAAGGGGAGTCCTAGCGCCCTCATTGCTAGGGAAGGTCATTTAGTTCTAAGTGTCATTTGCATTTTATTATTGTTCATTGTGTTGCTGTGTTTGTTAGCTTGTGTTAGCTGTTGGCATCCATTGTTATTCAACTATTAGTCTTTTATCACTGTTCTGTAATTGTGGGGTGTTGTTCTAAGGTTATTTCAATATACATTCCAGTTTTGAGTTCTGTTTTCGTGGGTTCTCGTCACAAGTACTAGTGCTTATAATGGGGTTTTGAAATATCTTGCTTGGGTGGTTGGTTGTCAAGTTCTGCAATGGCCTTGGTGTATCTTGGGGTGCCTGTAGGTGGCAATCCCTGTAGCACTTATTTTTGGGACATTATTGTGTAGAAGACTTCTAGAAGGCTAGATAGCTGAAGGGGGCTTTTTTCTTCTTAGGTGGGTGCATTGCTTTGGTTAAGGCTTTTTCGTCCAATAGTCCCATTTATTATTTGTTCCTCTTTTAATATCCCTCAGGGGTTGGCTTAGAGGAATGAGAAAGTTATGAGTGACTTTTTGTGGTCATGAGCAGGGGTAACACAGCACATATGAGGAAACAAGGTTGCAAAGTCTAGAGAAGGGCTCGAATGTAAGAGAAAAGAAAAGAGATGAAGAAGGTAGGGTTCTTCGTAGAGAAACGTCTCTGATATATTAGGAAATATCAAACTGAAATCTAATTACAGCAACAACAACAACCCATTATATCGGGAGGAGGGGTTCTGCCTAAGGAAAAGAGAGGTCACATGATAGCCACGGACCAACTAACAGACATAAGTAAATACATGAAAATAAGAACTGGAGCAGCAGTAAAATAACGCTAAAGGAATAATAGTAGAAAAACTAACAGAACATGAAGGCATGAGCGATGCTTCTGCATCAATCTCCCCCTCTTTTCACTGTATTATCAGTTGGGGCGAAAATTCAACGAACCTCCTTGTACATTTCTGGTCTTCTGCGATCCAGGTGCTCTCAGTGGCAAGTTTGCCCAACCAGTTCACCAAAAATCTTCAATATGGAATCCTCCTTCGTGATACCACTTCCTTCACATCAAGCACGCCTCAATGAATTCTGGTTGGGTAGTGGGAAAGCTGCTAATTTGTTCAGCAGCCTTGGTCACTTCTCCTTCAAACCCCTCAAAAGGGTATAGGTCTGAAATGTTGAAAATTGGGCTAATCTGTAACTCAGAGGGTAACTCTATTAGGTTGGCGTTAGAGCTGATTTTCTTCAATACCTTGTGTGGCCCAAATTTTCTGAACTTAAGCTTATGGTAGGTGCCTTTAGGAAACCTCTCTTGCCTTAAATGCACTAATACCACGTCACCATCTTCAAATTCTTGCAGTTGGTGATGTTTGTTGGCCACACTAGCATTGGCAGCTTTGCTGGACCTCAAAGCATCACGGAGTTCTTTATGAATTTGCTTGGATGTGTTCAGCAAAAGCCTCCCCATCATCACTCAATCTACTGTCTTGACGCAAAGGCACTAGATCAAAAACATCTTGTGGCTTGAGACTGTATGCAGCTTCAAATGGTGTCTTCTTTATAGTCATGTTCACTGATTTGTTATATGTGAACTCAACTTGAGGTATCACGACATCTCAGGTTTTTACATGGCTGCCCACAAGGCATCTCAGTAAATTCCCTAAACTTCTCTTCACTACCTCAATTTGTCCATCGGTCTGGGGGTGACAAGTGCTGGAATATTTAAGTTGTGTTCCAAGTCTTTTCCACAAAGACCTCCAGAAGTGCCCCATAAACTTGACATCACGGTCAGAAACAATAGATGTAGGAACCCCAAGGAGTCTAACCACTTATCTAAAAAACAACTTAGCAACATGTGAGGCATCTGCAGTTCTGGAGCATGGTATAAAGTGTACAATTTTGAGAACCTATCCACCACAACAAATATAGAATCATATCCCTTGGTTGTTTTTGGGAGTGCCAGCATGAAATCCATGCTTAAACGGATACAGGGGGTTGTAGGTGCAGGTAGGGGAGTGTATAAACCTGTGTTTAGTGAGTTACTCTTGTTGTATTGGCAAGTTGCACACCTCCTCACCCATCTGTTCACTTCCCTAGTCATTCCTGGCCAATAGTAACAGTTTGCCACGTCTTATCTCGGCCAAAATGCCCTCCCAAGCCATTCAGATGAAGTTCTTTTATACAAGGAACTAAATTTCGAGCGTTTAGGTCGAAACGCTCGAAAAATTTTGGTTTCGTGCGAAACTGAAACGAAACGACATTTCAATTTTGAAATAGTATCGAATTGTAAGATTTCGATTCGTTTCAGTGAAAATCGAATGAAAAGTACTGAAATGAAACGGATCGAAACAGATCGAAACGAAAAAAAAAAAAAAAGAGTTGTTCAGAACCAAGATTGAAAAGAGTCTGAACCTCTTTTAAAATTTTCATTATTATTTGTTATATTGTACTGTATAACCTATCAGCCTATACCTTACTTTATGATAGTATTATTTATATTCTTCATATTTGATTATCAAAATAAAATATTTTATTTTATTTTTATAATTGTTTTGTTTCTTCTAAGAAACTATATTTGAAATATCAAAAATCTACAAAATTAAAACAAAAACATGTACTTTCTACTAAATACCAAAAAAAAAATGTGGAGTACTAAATTAACATCAAAATAATTTTTTGCAGTGTTTTAAAAACCGGACCGGTCATTGAACTGGTAGGGGCAGAGGGTTAAGGGTCAATGGTCCAACCAGGGTTGAACCGTGGTCCAACTGTGGTGGAACCGGATTTTAATTAAATAATATATTTTTAATTTTTTAATTTTTATATTATAGATATTGTATAATATATCATAATAAATAACTAATATTTTAAATATATTTGATGAATTAGTCTTTTTTTGTCACTTTTGTATCATTTTATAAGTCATATAAATATTACATTACATAAATAAGTTAACAAATACAATCTACCTTGTTGGTAAGGAAAAATTATGAATTATCAAGATGTATTGAGTTCGATTCTTAGCACATGCATTTTTAGCAAAAAAAATGTATAAAAACCGGTTTAGTATTGAACTGACCGGTTTTCACCGGTTTAAAGGGAAAACTGGCCGGTTTTAGCTGGTTTTTTACCAGTGTTGACCGGTTCTTTGAAGGGCCGGTTTTCTCCTTTGACCGGACAGGTTACCAGGCCGGTTCACTGGTTTTCCAGTTGAACCGGCCGGTCCGGTCCGGTTTGGTTTTCTAAACAGTGATTTTTTGTCTCTTACCTTTAATTTTTAAAATTTTCACTATTTTAAGAAAAGAAAAAAGAAATAGATCCAATATTTTGTTTCATTTTCAAAATTTATGAACATTAACTATATTAATGTTATTTGAATGAAAATGTAATTATTTAATACTATGTTATCTAATTATATATATATATCTATATTATTATTATCATGTTAGAATCCTTTATAATTTTAAAAAAATATTATTTAAACTTATTCGAAACGTTTCATAAAAAATTATCGGTTTTCACGAAATTTTCGAAATGTTTCTAAACGTTTCCGTTTCCTGAATAGTCGAAACGGTACCTCGAAACAAAATTTAATACCTTGCTTTTATAATTTGGTCTCGTAGTGAGCTCCTTGGTATACACAACTTGTTGCCTTTAAACAAGTACCCTTCGTGTAGCCTAAAAGGAAAATTTTTTGCAGCATTTGAATTCTGTAATTTCTCCAAAACTTGCTGAAAATAAGGATGATTGCAGTATTGATCTTTCAACTCTTCAAACCCCATGACTTGGGTGCTCATCACTATGAGGAGTAGTGAGTGCCTACTCAAGGCATCGGCCACCACATTGGATTTCCCCGGTTTTGTACTTCAACGAGAAATGAAATTCATCAAGGAAAGAACTCCACTGAGCATGATGTGTATTGAGCTTCTTCCTAGAATTGAGGTATCTCAAAGATTAGTGATCTGAATAAACCACCAACTCTCAGTAAGCAAGATAGTGCTGCTCATGTTGAATAGCGGCACTAAAGTGTAGAATTCTAGGTCGAAAGTGGAGTACTAGAGCTTGGCATTGGACAACTTTTCACTAAAGAATTAAATTGGCTGTCCCGTATGGGAGGCATCACACTCTACATTAAATAACTTCTAGAAATTTGGTAGCACTAGTACAGGTGCCACGGTCATCCGTTCCTTGATCTCTTCAAAGGCCCTTTGAGCAGACTTGGTCCAAATGAATTGGCTACATTTCAAATAATCAGTAATAGGACTCATAATGGTGCTGAAGTTTTTCATAAGCCTCATGTAAAACGAAGCAAAACCATGAAAACTTTGGATATCTCGAATTATTTGTGGTGTTGGCCAAGTTGTAATTGCACAGATCTTTTCAGAGTCAGGTTTGAATCCTTGGGCTGAGATAATAAACCCCAGAAAAGTTACTTCACAGCACAAAAAAGTGCACATTAGTAAGTTTATATAAAGTTTTTCAGCTGGGATGTTTCTAAGACCTTGTGAAGGTGGGTTAAATGTTCACTTTCTGTCCTACTATATATTAGTATGTCATCAAAATACACAACAACAAATGAGTGCAGGAATGGTTTTAGTACCTCAGTCATAACTCTCATAAAAGTGCTTGGTGCATTGGGGAGGCCAAAAGGCATCACTAGCCACTCATACAAGTTATCGGGTGTCTTGAAGGCTACTTTCCACTCGCCTCCCTCTCTCAATCTGATTAGGTGATAGCCGCTTCTCAAATCTATTTTTGAAAACACCCTAGCACCAGCCAGTTGGTGTAGCATTTCCCCCAATTGAGGAATAGGAAACCAATACTTAAATGTGATCTTGTTGATAGCACAGCTATTAACACACATCTTCCAAGTACCATCTTTCTTAGGGGTAGGTAAAGTGGGACAGGCACAAGGGCTTTTACTCTCACGAACCAGGCCCTTGGCTAATAATTATATTTGTTTTTACATTTCTGCCCGCAACAGTGGTGGCATTCTATAAGCTGGTAGGTAAGGTAAGGTTGCTCCCAGAGTCAAGTCAATGGCATGTTGGATGCTTCTTTTTGGGGGAAAACCCTTAGGTAATTGGTCCCCAACTAGCTCTGCAAATTCATGCAACAATTTCTGGACTTCTTGAGGGTATTCGGTTATTTCCCTTGCCTGTTATTTCTCTACCATCCTAGTAACCAGCATGTAAACAACTCCTTCCTCGCAGACCCTTTCAAATTTGTGGGCAGAAATAATAGCAATAATCTTGTTAACCTTGGGTGAACAATGATGCTCTACGCTATCTTCCTTATCAGGGTGCAAGGTGTACTTTTTGCTACCCCTAAAGAAAGAATATGTGTTTGGTCTAGCACGGTGTTCAACATTGTTATCAAATAACCATGGTCTGCCCAACAAAATATGTCCCTCGTCCATAGGTACAACATCACACATGGCTTCATCCTTTAGTTTATCATCCAAAATAAATTGAACTAAACATCTAGAAGTGATAGGAACTTAATTACCTCTTTTCAGCCAACTTATTTTGTAAGGGTGAGGGTGCTTTTCTATGGCCAGCCCCAACTTGTCCACTGCATCCCTGGAGATAAACACTCTCCATGCTGCCCCCATCAATAATTAAGTTACATACTTTCCCTTTGCAACGTACATGAGTTCTAAAGATAATATGTCGCCTCCAATCTTCCTTGTCATCATTGGCAGTGCTTGTCATGATTCTATGAATGACCAAGGACTCCCCTTGCACGGGATATACAGCAATCTCTTCGCCCTCCTCCGGGTAATCGTCATACACAGTTTGGGCCCTCCTCCCTCCTCCCTCCCCCTCCTCTTCTATCAAGTTTGTGGGCTGTGTCCCTTTTCACCACAAGAAAAACATTGGATTTGGAATTTGCTGTCCATTTTTAGTGTACCTGTTTTAGGGCTGGATTTGTGTCCATACCTCCCCACATTCTTCCCTCTATCAATTTGAACAAAACTGTCCTTGCTGCCTTTATTTGCTGTACCCATCACTCAACTAGCACCTTGTGAGGTTCCTCCTATTTTGTTATATTATGACTTTCTCACTCCACGGTGTAATGCACGCCTCTTAGCCATCAAGGTAACTTGCCTAGTATCTTCAAGATTGAATGGGCGGATCGCCTACCATTTCATCTCTAATGGTAGTTTGTAGGCCAGCCAGGTATGGTGAAGTCGCTTACTCTGTAGTTTCACTCAACCCAACCCATATTGATAAATTATTGAATTCTGAGGTGTACTCTTCCACCGATCTATCATACTATTTCAGAGAATGAAACCTCATACAACTCCATCAAGTAATCAGCTGGTAAGAACTGCTTTCTCATCTTAGCCTTCATGTGCTTAGGTATTAATTTTTTGTTTTCCCTACCTTGCATGCTTCACCTTCACTCTCTCACCATTGAAGCGCTATAGCCTTCAACTTCAGTTTCACAAACAACATTTTCCTCCTGTCTCGCATGGGATTCCACTTGAAATAGTTTTCTAAGCTAGTCTCCCAGTCCAGGTGGTCTTCAGCTTGCATTCTGCCCGTGAAGTCGGCCACCTCAATCTTGACTCCACAACCATTTAGGTCAAGGGCAAGCACTAACCCTCCTCCAGTCCATTTCACGTCATCCTGTTTCCAGTCCCATGATTATGGAACGGGTTCTCGCCCTTGTGTGTCGATCCTTCATCACTAGCGCTGCTCTCTATTTCATTTGAGTCTTCCTGGTCACCCACCATCAAATGGGCTCTGGCAAGGAGCTCCATACATGCCTTCACACATCCTTGACATTGCAGAGCTTGCATAGCTCTTGACAAGTCCTCAATCGATCTCCTTATCTCAGCCATCTCAGCTTGTTGTCCCTGAGTTGCTCGGCCACCTTTGCCTTTCACACGACTAGCCATTTAGCTATGATACCACTTAACGCAGCAGAGATGAGGAAACATGTTGAAAGTCTAGAGAATAGCTCGGATGCATGAGAAAACAAAAGAGATGAAGAAGCTAGGGTTCTTTGCATAGAAATGTCTCTGATATATTAGGAAATATCAAACTGAAATCTAATTACTGCAGCAACAGCAACCCATTATATCGAGGGGGGTGTTCTGCCTAAGGAAAAGAGAGGTCACCTGATAGCCACGGACCAACTAACAGACTAGCAGATAGCGTAAATACACGAAAATAAAAATTGGAGCAACAGTAAAATAAAACGGGAATAATAGTAAAAAAGCTAACAGAACATGAAGACATGAAGGATGCTCCTGCATCAAGGGGGATATTTGGAGACAATGAGACATCATTTGATTAGTTGGGAGGAATACTGTAAGCCTATGAAGAAGGATGGCTTAGGTTTGGGTAAACTTGTGTCTGAAATAATTGCTCTAGTGGCTAAGTGGGTAGCAGTTTCCCCTGGAACCTTTTTTGCTTTTGCATAGGGTGATCACGATTCATGAGTAAGTATGGTCTTTATTAGAATGGTTGGGAATGGGGGTGCCAAGCTTGGGGTTGATGACATTCATGCTAGTCCCTGGAAGATCTAGAGTGATCAAGCGTAAGTATGATCTTCGCTTTATACTTTGTGAGTGAGGGATGGCTCTTGTTTTCAATTTTTGGAGGATGAGCGGTTGGGGCTTTTATTTTTTTAATATCTCTCTCCTTTATCTCCTTTCAACTTGTTAAAGATATTAGTAAGAAATCAATCATGGGCCTTCGCCAAACAGCCTAAGCTTTTGGGTTGTAATGTTCTTTGACATGGTATCATAGCCTTTGTGAGCAAGTGGTTAGTAGTCCAATCCTTTTCCTTTGATTCTTATAGTTAAATTAACTTTCATTACAGAGGTTATTCTGCATTAGGTAATCACATTTGCCTAAAATGTTTGTATTCTATTTTATTTTTCAATTGCTTTCATAGTGCTATGCTATTACTATGGACAGTTTTGGGTTTGCCATGAAGAATTCATGGTTTGCACTGATTTCCACTGTTAGTTAAGAGAATGTAATTGGTCTTCCCATTTGTTTTAACTTTTTTTGCTCTTTTGTTGTCCACAGATATCAAAAACTGAAGCACAGAGTGGTGTGATGCGGCTCATTGTTGGTGGTGGACGGGCAGCTGAAAGTTCTGAGTCAAGAGGATCAGTGATTGTTGGTGTCCGGACGCTTAGTGAGGGAGGTCGTGTTGGCAACTTCTCGAGGGAGCAGGTAATTTATATGTTTGTAAATTTTAATATATGATAAGTGATTTTACTTTTCTATGAGTCATGCATGGGAAAGGTTGCATGTGTTCTTTCCAATATCTTTTCTCCATTGTATATGAATTCTTATTATCTTTGAGAGAGTAAGAGACCATGGTTAGCATCTCAGATCTTATTATGACATTTGTTGCACAAACTTGGAGAATGTGATTACATAATGCTGATTAACCTCTGTAAAATTACATGGGAATGGGAAATTAGGTCGGAAGGAAACTCACACCTCAGCCCTTGTACCTATCTTTATTTATAATACTTTGAAATATAATTTAACCGCAAACTAACTCCTTGAGATAAAGCTGAAATACAAAATAATCTTAGAACTAGAAGACTAATCTAATTTGGAAACTATATTATCCTAATTAGAATATAACTCTATAACCCTCCCCTTCAAGGTGGAGCATATATATCATATGCTCCAAGCTTGTCACAAATAGATTTGACCCAAAACCCCCAACAGATTTAGTAAACAAATGATCTAATTGGTCTTCAAACTTAGGATAGACTGTCTTGATTAAATTCTATAGAAGCTTCTCTCTAACAAAGTGACAATCAACCTCTATATGCTTTTGTCCATTCATGATAAACTAGATTTAAATGGATTGTTGCTTGGTTATCACATAATAACTCCATAGGCTGCGGGTACTGGAAACCCATTTCATCCAAAAGATTTTTCAACCAAATCAATTCACAAATAGTCTGTTCCATAGCCCTATACGCAGATTCTGCACTTGAACGAGCTACTATGGCCTGTTTATTACTCTTTCGAGACACCAGATTTCCACCAACAAAAATACAATAGGCAGTAGTGGGCCTTGGGTCTAGCGGAGACCCAGCCGAACCAGCATCCGTAAATCCTTGAATTTGGGTGTTACCATGGTTGCTATATAGCAAACCATGCACCCTTAAGATACTTTAGAATTCGTAAAACTACATTCCAATTACTAGTTCTTGGAGAGTCTAATAATTGGCTAACTACATTGGTTGCAAAAGAAATATCAGGCCAAGTCACTATGAGATAATTGAGCTTTCCAACCAACTTTCTATACTTTCTTGGCTATGATATCACCTTGGACTGCCATTAGTTTGATATTTGGTTTCATGGGGGTACCAACTATCAACATGTTTAGCTCCTAGTATCCTTGTTTCTTCCAACAAATTGAGTACATATTTTCTTTGTGATAAACAAATTCGAGATTGAGACCTAATTACCTCAAAGCCAAGAAAGTACTTCAACGATCCTATATCTTTGGTGTGAAAATTGTTGTGAAGAAATGATTTTAATTCTGTTATTCCTTGGCTATTATCATCTATGACTACTATATCATCAACATAACCAATCAGGAGAATTTTACTTGCAAGATGATGTGATTAAATACAAAATGATCAACTCCACACCTTTGATGCCTAAAGGATTGTGACTACTTCCCTAAATCTACTAAACCTTGCTCGCGGTGACTGCTTCAAACCGTATAAAGACTTATTCAAATGGCATAATTGTTTTGTCTCCCCTAAGCAATAAACCCTGATGGTTGTTCTAGGTAAACCTCTTCTTGAAGATCACCATGGGGAAAAGCATTCTTAATATCTAGCTGGTGCAATGACCAATTAAAATTGGCAGCAAATGAGATAAAGAAGCGTACTGAGGTGATTTTGGGTACCTGTGAAAAAGTTTCATAATAATCCAAACCATAGACTTGAGGATAGCCTTTTTGCCACCAAGTGAGCTTTGAGCCCGTCAATTGAACCATCAGAGTCCACCCTTCGAAATCCCACAACTGATTTCTCAGAAGGAATAAACACAAGTTCCCAAATCTCATTGTCTCTCAATGCTTGCTTCTCTTCCTCCATTGCTTTGCGCCAACCAGGATGACTAAAAGCTTTAGATAAATGATTAGAAATATAGACAGTAGAGAGTGGAGCAACAAAGGAGTAATAAGGTGATAAATGATCATAGGATACATATTGAGATATAGGGTGTGCAATACAAGAATGAGTACCTTTACGGAGAGCTATTGGAAGATCATTGCTTGGATTTAAAGGCAAAGAGACAGATGGCAGAGCACTTGGCTTGGCGAACCATAATCCACTACTTTGTGGGGACCCCAAGTAAAAACCTGGATATTCGATTGAGACGAACAACAAGTAGGAGTAGGATGAGTTGTTATTTCATTAGAAGACAAAACGTGACAAGAATAAGGAAGACATTGTTCTAATTCCCAAGGAGCATAAGATATGGGATAATAAGGTATTCAAAAAAGGTAACAACTGGAATATAAAGAAATGATTTAGTGCGGGACTATAACATCTGTACCCTTTTTGATGTCGGGAATATCGTAGGAAAATGCATTTAATAGCTGTAGGATCTAACTTATCAAGTTCAGAATGCAGTTGACGTACAAAAGACACATCCAAATATTATGGGAGGTAAAGCAAACACAGGTTGTTTGGGAAAAAGAACACAAAGTCTTGCCACTAAGAATTGAAGATGGTAGCTTATTGACTTAAAAATAAGTTGTAAGAACTGCATCACTCCAAAACATTTTGGGCACATTCTTATGAACTTAAAATAGCAGTAACTTCCAACAAATGTTGATTCTTTCTCTTAGCAATTCCATTTTCTTGTGGATTGTGAGGAAAGGATGATTGATGAATTATTCGTAGGCTAGACATATAATCAGTAAATTGAGTAGATAAATATTCTTTTGTATTGTCACTTCGAAGGATACGCGTAGACATGTTAAATTGAGTCTGAATTTCTGTACAAACGTTGTGAAATATTGAAGATAATTCAGCACATTTTTTCATCAAATAACGCCATATCATTCTTGAATGATCATCCACAAAGGTGAAAAAAATAACGAAATCCTAATTTTGATTTGACACAATTAGGGCCCCAAACGTTGAAATGGACTAAGTGAAAGGGACTAGTAGCCCATTTATTGACACAAGAAGCAAGAGGAACTCTAACATGCTTTCCTAGCTGACAAGACTTAAATCTAAACTTGACAATTGACTGAGACTTAGAACAAGTTGTTTTAATTTTAAAAGAGGTGGATGACCAAGATGACAATGAATTTGAAAGGGCGTGGCTGCAATGAAACATGCAACAATTGAAGGGACCGAATCAAAGTGGTAAATGCTGCCAGATTCATATCCTTTGCCAATTGTCTTCTCTGTCTTTAAATCCGAAATAATCACAGGGTCAGGATGGAAAAGAACAGAACACGCTAGATGTTTTGTCACTTTGCTAATGGATATAAGATTAACAGGAAACTTTGGAATATGCAAGGTTGAGGGCAAAGATATAGAAGGAGTAGGTTGTATTGTACCTATGCCATCAACAATAGTGGCAGATCCATCAACTAGTGTCACATATTTTGGAGACTCGAAATATTGAATATAAGAAAATAAGTTAGATATACCTGATATATGATCAGTAGCCTCAGCGTCTAGTATCCATGATTGATATCTATGATTATAAAACATACAGGCAATGGAATCAATGGAATTACCTAGTTGGGAATAATATGCTGTAGGAATAGAAGCCTGTTGAGATGTATGAGACTAAAGAAGCTTGGAATATTCTTCCTTAGATATTGTTATACTTTCATTCTCAGTATTTTTGGACTCCATGTACACACTCAATCTAATGGAAAAATGCTTATAGACAGATTAGAAAGTGTCATAATGGAGAAGGCAAAGCTAGGATGGTTGGAAAAGAGCACAGATGAGGAGGGAGTTCAAAATGGCATCATTCTATGGTGGTCTGAAGACAAGCCGATGATTAACGGTGGCTCACACTATGTAGAGTGGCCAGAGATGCTTTGCTATGTGGCGGTACGTGGTAGCAATTTTTCCGGTGAGCTTCTAGGTTTTGGTCAGTTTGGATGGTCAAACACGATGGCAAGGTTAGATTTTCTTTAGGTCGCCAGGAATAGTTGACAATGATAGTAAAATTAGGGTTTTCTTTTTTAGGGTCAGGGTTTTGTGGTCAACCGCTCTAATACCCTGTAAAATTACATGGGAATGGAAAATAGGGTGAGAAGGAAAATATATACCTCAGCCCTTGTACCTCTCTTTATTTATAACACTTTTGAGATAGAATTTAACTACAAAACTAACTCCTTCAGATAAAACTGAAATACAAAATTATCTTAGAACTAGGAGAATAATATAATTAGGAAACTATACTAGCCCAATTAGAAGATAACTGCTAATTAGAATATAAATCCTTAGCAACCGCTTTTAAGTTTT
>JASKGM010000010.1:499610-508793 GCA_034509205.1 Ceratonia siliqua | reverse complement strand
TCTTAACACAGAAAAGGGAACATGTGCTGAGCATGTGATCACTTAACAGCAAATACAAGCACACGTCCAAGGCTAGAAATACATCACAAAGGCAAACATAATAAAAATAGAACACAAGAGAACACCAATAAAAAAAACAAGGATGCTCCTGTATCAGACTCCCCCTCTTAGAAGTGGCCTGGTAATTGGAAATTTCAGGCCAAAACTTGTAGAAGTCCATAAGTAGCCTTGTTTCAATGTTTCCATCTGTAGTTCTGAAAATTCCACCAATATCCAGTTTCTGAGGGCGATTCTGAAACGGAACAAGGACTGCGTAGTCAAAAACTGGGAGTGTGTGTGCCTTAACAACCAAAAACATGCTTGTCATAAACTTGCAATAACTCCCAAATATAACTATAACACCCAAGCTTGCTTCAAAAATAAGAATTTGCTTCTTGTTCACTCTATAAACGACCACTTGAAGAACTCTCAAACCTTGATTAACCCCGGCACAAACTGTAGTTGCACATTTGATAAAGAAGCCCTCGGGGAGAAGAATATTAGAAACTTGAGATGGTGTCCTGTTAGACAAACCAGAAGCGTTTGCCCAAGGAAACTGTTCAAGCGGGCCAAGAATCAGCCAAAAACATAGGAGAGCTAGGAAAGGGTAGTCAAGCCATTCAAAAAGCGCCCCCACCGCTGTTGCACTAGTTAAAATGCTTGCAAAGCAATTATGTCTTCCTTGAACACCACCAAGACAGAAAAGTGTCATTAATTTACCAAAGGACTTCCAATCTATGGGCACATTCACTAAGTCAGGGTCATCCATCTTTTATTAGCAAATAAAGTCCCAACAACCTTCTCACTAAAATTATTTACTCTAGTAGCTCTCACAACCAAGCTTGGAAATCTTCCTGACTCACTACTCCTTTGTAACCTTGGTGCTTCATTTTCTCTCATGATTGAAATCGTAGAACTCACAGAAAATACCACTCCCATTCCCATCACAACACAGTTGCTACCCAAAATTTCAACTTCACTGATGGGGGGAAATTAGGCAGCTGCTTTGGACTTGCTTTGTTAGTATCAAGTCTAGAAAGGAAAACACTAGTAATAATTGCATGGTACTTCCTAACAACAGTCTCCTTTAATTCCTCCTTATCTTCTAGAGATTCAGACAAGTGTAAGCTTAAAGAATTTTGTGGTACCATTATTGTGTGATCTTGACAATCTTCGAGTTCACTCTTAGGATGAGTTGCATTAGGTTTAGGTGTATAGAAAATAACATTTTCTTCTCCTTTTTTCTGTAAAGGCTCCAATAGATTCCTAGGGGTATTTAACTGCAACACGTAATTTGACTCTACCTGAGCGCCCATTTTGGAAGCATTTGTTTTCAGAAAAGAATCTACCTCAAAGGAGGGATTACCTTGAGTCACCACAGAAAGGTACTCAACATCATTCGTTTCCTTTAGCCTAACAATTTCACCTGTCACTCCATCATCTGAAATTCCTCCATCGTTAATTTCTATGTCCGTCAACTCCTCACTCCTTTCACCAGAATTCAACTTAGCAACAGATGCCCTCTTTGAATTATTCTTGTCACCATAACAGGGAATTTCTGAACTATGACTCGAGCCAGTAGTAAGCACATCCAGGAGCCTACCAATTATAACCTCCACAACACCGCAACCTACAAGGGAATCCTGCTTTTGTGAGAACAAATTCTCAAGGAACTTTAGTGTAGTTGAATTAGGAACTGGTGATTTAGTAAGGTCCCTGGCAACACCATTAAGTCCTACTACCACATCTTGAACAAACCCCCATTTTAATGCTTCAAAAGGTTCGTGCAATTTGGCATATCTCTCTTCCAACATAGAATCCCAACGTTCACTACACTTCTTACTAGCAGTAAACACAGGTTTGTCTGGTGGTTCACATGGAATCCCCTTGTCAACTCTAAGAGGAGGGGCCCACTCATCTTGAACACCAATTCCCTTCTCAACATAGCCAGGTGTGGTGATAATTTCTGGTACATGTGAAGTCTCATGGAGAGTAGCTACAACAATACCATCCCATGGGCCCACCCTTATGGTCCCACTAAGAGGTGGCGTGTAACTTACAAACTTGGAGACAACAAAGGGACTTTCACTGACGGTAATCCACTCAAATTTCTCTGAAATCAGAGACCAGAAGCTTGTCAATCTGAAAAAGTATTCTGGATCCCTTTTAAATTGCTTAATCAGTGAATTAGTACTCCATCTTGTTGGGTCATCATCCAGAACATCCAAAATCTTGATGGGTATACCAAGTAGAGGATTTTGTGGCCTGTTGAAAAGAAGAGATTTCAAACTCACTTCTTTTTTTCGCATTGGGAGTTTTTCTTCATCTTTAACACATGTTCGCATCTCATAAGCCTTCACACCACTAGCAACCTTTTCACCTCTTCATATTCACTCAAACTATAAAACAGTGAAGCATCGCACAGACAGGGGATGTCCGGTTTTGAGCTTCCCTCTTCTCCTTCCTCAGGATTTTCATCATAGATGGGTTCCAGTTCTTCACCTTCCTCTGACTCATTTTCGTTCCCCTTCTCTTCCGGGTAGTTATCGTAAATGGGTTCAGTCATTACTTAACCTTCTCGCATGGGTTTCCACTCAGGGTAGCTTTCGAGACTAACCTCCCACTCGAAGTCGTCCTTAATGCCTTCGACTACTTTGCTGTTTTTCAACGCCGCACAGCCTTCCTGGTCACCTTTAGCTGAATGTGTCCTCGTCGGGAACTCTATGGATGCTTCGGCACCCCATTGCTGTTGCAAAGAGCGTATAGCTCGCGCAAGGTCTTCGATCGACCGCCTCATCTCAGCTAACTCGGCTTGCTCCTCCCGTCTTCCTCTACCGCTGCAACGATCGGCCATTTGCTCTGATACCACTTAATGGGGGTGTGGGGGAAATCTGAGGGACAAACGAAGATGAACAACCAGGTAATAAGGAAATGGCGAAAGAGACGAAGACTAGGTCTTCAGAGAAAACTCCTCTGATTCACTTCATAAAATAAATCCAAAAAACCGCTTACAACAAAAACCCCCGGCTACATATATCGGGCAGGTCAAATACTGTTCTTAACACAAAAAAGGGAACATGCGCTGAGCATGTGATCACTTAACAGCAAATACAAGCACACGTCCAAGACTAGAAATACATCACAAAGGCAAACGTAATAAAAACAGAACACAAGAGAACACCAATAAAAAAAAACAAGGATGCTCCTGTATCACTCTTTAACACTCCTACTTAGTTGGTAATGTTTGTGTCCGTACAGGTTTCTTTACAGAAACAAGAGAAAAGTACATCAAGTCAAAAGAGCTCTCCAGTCCCCCTTTAAATCCAATAAACCATGTACTAACATCCTCATGGAAGCCAAGAAACAACATTATTCCACTAAAGTGGTGTTAAAATTTAGGGTTAAAACAAAGGTTTAGAGGCTGAAGTAAAACCCACACTCTCAACCCTTGTACCTTCCTTTATTTATATTACTAGAAATAGAGTTTAACTACAAGATAAACTTCTAGAGATAAGCTAAAACATGAACACCAATAAAACCAGAAGACTCTCCTAATTAGAAAGATAACTTAACCCTCCCCTCCCCTCCGGCTGAAGATTATGCAAAATTCAGTTTGTAGCAAATAAAACCCAATTAAAAGAAAAAGAAAATAAATAATAACCAAATAAAATAAATCAATCATTGAAGAACTTAAGCAACTAGCAGCAGCTTTTTATGATAACGTCCTTGGTAAATAAACAACTCCTAGAATTCTTCGACTCATTTCCCTTAAGCGGCTCCCTCAACATTCTCAAGCTACTCTCCTTGGCCACATCGTCTAGTAGCAACTTTTTATTTTGGTGATGTCCTTGGTAAATAAACAACCCAAAATTCTTGACTCGCTTCCTCTGAGGGCCCCACTCGACATTCTCATAGCTACTCTCCTCGCCCACATCTACTTCTCCTTAGTAGTTCCCTTAATCTTCTCCAAACGGGTCTACACTACTGGTTGCTCACTTGGCACCCGATAACTCAACTCTCTTACTGATGCCAAAGTCTTCAATATGCCAAAACTGTAACTTTTAATCTAACAACCACCGTAAATTTTAACTTGCAATCAAACAACGACCACAAACTTTAACTTGTGATGACTAGACAATCAACAATTAACAAATTTCAATCAAACAATCACCACATAGCTCAATTAAACAATGATGAGCTTTATGAAAACAACTTTAATATTTTTTTTTGGAACAACTAGCAAGTACTCCTCTTGATCAATAAGCTCTAGGAGAAACCAACCACAAGAGAGTCGAACTTGCAACATCTTGGAAACAAAAACTTCACAGCAGACATGATCCCAATATGGCAGCAACCTTAATCGGATTGCACACCATGAACGAAAACACCAAGCTTTGACAGGAACCGTCTCATCTTTGAGCCAAAAGTGATATGACAGCAAAATAAGACAATAGAAAAGCTAGGGCAGAACCAAAACTGATAGAAAAGTGCCGCTGGTGTAATGCACAGCGGGAAGAATGGCTGGAATGTTGCCCAGCCGGGGAAAATGGTCAAAAAACTGCAAGATAGGTCGCCGGAAAATGCCGGAGCTTTGCCACTAAAGTGGAAAAAATAGGTGAAGGACAATCGGAAAAGACACTGGCTGGAAAAGTTCTTAATCGGAATGCACACCACGAATGAAAACACCAAAGCTTTGACAGAAACCATCTCATCTTTGAACCAAAAGTGATATGACAGCAAAATGAGACAAAAGAAAAGCTAGGGCAGAACCAAAACTGGTAGAAAAGTGCCGCTGGTATAATGCACAGAGGGAAGAATGGCTGGAATGTTGCCCAGCCAGGGAAAACGGTAAAAAAACTGCAAGATATGAACATGGGAGCATCTATGCTACTCATGAGCATGAGATGCTCCCTCACCCAAGAGGAGGAGAGGGCCCCACCAAGTACATTGTGGGGCCCACCCTCTTGGGTGAGGGAGCATCCATGCTCATGAGTAGCATAAGTATCTCCTATGAACACAGGGAAGGTCGCCGGAGAATTGCTGGAAAATGCCGTAGCTCTACTAGTAAAGTGGAAAAAATAGGTGAAGGACAACCAGAAAAGACAGTGGCTGGAAAAGTTTCTGGATGAATGCCGGAAATTTTATGGTCACCAGAAATCAGTTGGACCTCTGCTGGAAAATGGGGCATGGAAACTACACAATTTCTTTACATAGAACTCTCTCACTAGGCTTCGATAGCATTAAAATTTAGGGTTAAAACAAAGGTTTAGAGGCCGAAGTAAAACCCACACTCTCAGCCCTTGTACGCTCCTTTATTTAAATGACTAGAAATAGAGTTTAACTACAAGATTAATTCCTAGAGATAAGCTAAAACATGAACACTAATAAAACTAGAAGACGATCCTAATTAGACAATAACTCCTAACAGATGGGAAGGGAGAAACTTTTGATTGAAATCTCTGGCATTAACTCCATCCATAATCACCACAACCCCACAAAAATAGCAGAATGCCAAATAATTTTGCACTCCTTCCTGATGAAGCGTCTAAAATAAATAGACAGAAAATGAACCAGGGTTTTGGCAAACCCCTTGCTCCTTGTAACTTCCAAAATGTCGGTTACAAAGCTTCCAAGCAACTTCACAATGCAAAATAATATTAATATTCATTCCAGAACTCTAAAAGAACTTAACACAGACATAAGGAGAAATATCCTAGTGAAGCCTATGAGTCTATAACAGATCATTTGTATTAATTCCATTAAGTCCGTCTAAAGAAAAATTTTCACCTCACTGGAGCCTTACAATAGGATTTCAAATCATAAATTTGAAGAAAGATTTTCAAGTATGAGAACTAGAAGAGTCTAATGATCATATCCTTTTATCTAGTAAAGTGGAGCAACGAAGACTACCCAGCAACAAATCAAGGTCAGCAGCCTCCCTATGATTAAGGTTTCAAAAAAATAAAAATTGAAAATCCCAAAAGAGATTGGAGCCTTGGAAAGTGTAAAATCAGTAATAAGGGCTTGATGCAAAGTGGAATGATGATAAAGATGATTCAGATTGGAAAAAGGGCTGATGTCATTGGCCCTTGCATGATAATCATTAATTAGAAGTTTTAGAACCAAAATGTAACCTGCTAACTGAATAAAGGATATGGTAAGTGCCGTTGGTAATCAATGGGTCAAATATAATTATGATCTCCATTCTCCTCTCCATAGGGTTCATGGATCACCACTTACGTATCTCTACATACATAAATTAAATATAATTGATTAGGCAACCAAGATAATTGGCTCACTAGAATTGCGCATGCAGGTGTACACTCACACCCAGTGTGCATGTGTGTGCGAGCATATCTTTTCTACAGTTATATATAGTAAGACAACGGAATTTCAATATCTTTTTTTTTTTTCAATTTCTTAATATATTTGTAATACCATTTGATTTCCAAATGATTTTATAAACACAATATCATGGATTTTCATGAAGCATTAAGGATTTCAGTGCTTTCTACCTTAAATTAAGAGGGTCCAATTGGTCTTTTGTGTTTCTTAGCCCTTGATGCCTTTTCTTGCCGACAGATATCAAAAACGGAAACTCAAAGTGGTGTTATGCGGCTATTTGTTGGTGGTGGACGGTCAGCTGAAAGTTCTGAATCTAGAGGATCTGTGATTGTGGGTGTTCGGACATTAAGTGAGGGAGGTCGTGTTGGCAACTTTTCAAGGGAGCAGGTAATTTATCTTACTATCTTATCTCTCTAAATATTAACGCCTCAAAGACATTTCTATTTTTCAATGACTCAGAAAAGGTTATATATGCTCCTTATTTAAACAGAAAAATATTATCCCATGTGATCCTAATTATAATTTATTTGTTAATGCTTCATAAGTAATTTAAATTTTTTTCTTATTTGCAATTTATTTTCTCCAATGTACATGGATTGGTAATATATTGGGAAAGCAAGGGAGACTGGGGTTAGCATCTCAGATCTTTTTTATGTCAGCATCCACAGACTACAAGAATGTGATTACATTACCTCTTTTTAAAATAGAAAAAAAAGGGTTATTCCTGTCCAAATAAAGATGAGGAAAATGCTGACGATGATAATATGGGAGAAAGAAACTTTGCCTAAAAATACACACCAAAACATTAAACCCAGACATACATATAATTATGTGATATGGGCATATATTGAACTGTTCCTGCAACTCTTTGATATCAAGGTTGGAATTTTCTGGCTTTTATTAAAGAAACTTTACTGCTCTCACAGAAAAAATTCTTATTGTGATGCATGATCCTGGGACTCATGTTATCATTTAGTTGTGGAGTGTGCCTGTGCCTGATACTAATGTCAGGATATCAACTTCATTTCCTTAATATTTTGAAACTACTGTGGTGAATGCACTTCATGCCAAAAGGTCTTTGTTTAGGTCATTGAAGTTCTATTTTGTTTTCGCATCTCATGCATACAAAGATATCATTAGCACATGAAGACATTTCCAGTATATCAAAAATTAGAGACATGCTAACTTTTCTAGGATCCTTGCATCTGTCAGTTTTTAATAGTTGTTCTAGCAAATGCTATGCCATTATAAAAAAAAGAATATGCTGTTATTCATGGTCACAAATAATTTATGGGAATTGATCTACACCCCCAATTTGCTGATTGTCGTATATTTCACTCATAATACCAGGTTGAACTTTTTTGTGTGAATCACCTAATAAATTGCTCTTTGGAATCTACGGAGGAATTCATATCTATGGAATTTCGTTTTACTTTAAGAGACAATGGGATGCGTGCGGCTTTTCAGTTGCTTCACATGGTGCTTGAGGTAAAAATCTTGCCAAATTTTTTGACATCCTATTTTTACTATTAAGCCTTTGCTTATCCACATGTTTTGCGTGTATAATTGCTGGCTGTAGTCCTTGTACTACATTGTACGTGCTGAATTATAACTATTATCAAAATTATTACCTTGTTCTCTTTTATGCCTTATGCTGGTTCTGTTGTGCAGCATAGTGTCTGGTTAGATGATGCTTTCGATAGAGCAAGGCAATTGTATCTGTCATATTATCGATCCATCCCCAAAAGCTTGGAACGCTCTACTGCTCACAAACTCATGGTAGCAATGATGGATGGAGATGAGCGATTTATTGAGCCTACACCAAAATCATTAGAAAATTTAACTTTGCAATCTGTTAAAGATGCAGTAATGAATCAATTTGTCGGTGATAACATGGAGGTCTGCGACTATTAAATTGAACGTATAGTTCTCCAGGCATTACAAACATTAAAATACCTTGTTTAAAAACTTTATCTCATTTGTTCAGGTAAGCATTGTAGGGGACTTCACTGAGGAGGATATTGAATCTTGTATTCTTGATTACCTTGGCACAGCACAGATCACTGGAAATTGTAGAATAGAGCAAGAATTTAGCCCACCCTTATTTCGACCATCTCCATCTGATCTGCAGTTTCAAGAAGTGAGATGCTAAGCATACTTTGCCTTTAAATGGGATATTTTGGGTGAGATATGTAAATTGGCTATACTCTTATGTGTTAGACTTGTGACACATTTATCTATTTTTTGGACAGGTATTCTTGAAGGACACTGATGAGAGGGCATGTGCATATATTGCTGGGCCAGCACCAAACCGTTGGGGTTTTACTGTTGATGGAGAAGACCTGTTAGAGTCAATCAATAATACGTTAATAACTGACAGTGAGTTGCTGCATTATATCCTATATTATATCTCCAAATTATATTTCAGAATAACTGTTCAATGTTTTCATCTTTAAATGCTGGAATGCATATGCAGATGCTCAGTCAAAATCTGATGCTCTACAGACAGATGGTGATTTGCGAAGAAACCTTCGTGGTCATCCTCTTTTCGTTGGCATAACTATGGGGTTGCTGGCTGAGATTATAAATTCTAGGTAACTCTTGCAACCTGTAGTTAGCTTAGCTTCAAATTAGTAATTGAAATTAGTACTTGAGCATAATTCACATATTTATTTACAGCATCTTGTACTGTCATTAGTAATTGAAATTAGTACCTGAGCATAATTCACGTTTATTTAGGCAAATTAGTAACTGAAATTAGTCCTTGAGGTTACACCAAATTGAATCTAGAAATGGATA
>JASKGM010000010.1:449758-478146 GCA_034509205.1 Ceratonia siliqua | reverse complement strand
GCATCTATGAGTTGGAGTATGCCTCTCATCACAATGAAAACAGAGCCTTTTCTCTCTCTTAACTTGATATTTATCATCAGTAAAGCGTCTATACCCCTTCCTTTTGCTGTTAAAACACACCAACAATACTTGTATACTCTCGTTTTTGCATCTATGAGTTGGAGTATGCCTCTCATCACAATGAAAACAGAGCCTTTTCTCTCTCTTAACTTGATATTTATCATTAGTAAAGCGTCTATACCCCTTCCTTTTGCTGTTAAAGGTGCAACCACGCTTGGCTCATCTCTCCTGTTACTTGATATTGTGTGTGAACTGTCTAGAGAGCTATTTTGCACTCCCTCGTCCAACTTAGACACTGCAAAGTTTTCCTTCCCAGGTTGTGTCAAATTAATGGGTTAAGTCACCCAAGATCCTTTCGGCCGAATTGGACTGTCCAATCCATACCACCATATTTGGTTCATGGGCCAAGTTTGCTTCCCCATCTTCCCTTCTTTAGCTTGATCTATCACTATGTTTTTTTCCTCTACCCTTTGGGGCATAGACATGACATGAGTTGGTGACTTAAGACATCATTCAAACCTCATCCTTAATTTCCTCCCTCAATCCATTGATGAAAGTTCCCATTAAGATTTCATCATAAACCTCCTTCAAAGGGGTTGATAGTAGCTCAAACTGCCCCTGAACATAACCTTAGTAGTTTTCTAGTTCATGCAATAAACTCCTCAAAATCAGTCCCCTCTTGAGAAGGTTTAGCTCCTCTAAAAGCTGTCCAAGAAGTGAATGGAGTTTGAGTTTCAACTCATTGATACTAATTTAGTGCTTTCCCCCCACATAAACGGCCACCGCTCCCAACTTCTCCTCCTCATTCAGTCCATTGATCTAAAAATAACAGTCAATACAAAAAATCAATCCATGAAGGTCTTCTCCTTCAAAACAAGGTAACCCCAATTTCCTTCCAAAGTTCTCCCCTCTACAGCTCTCTTTTTCCCTCACATTCTCTTATGCTCCAGAATCCCTCACCATAGTCGAAGCCCTTCTTCCTCCCTCAGATGTTCCTCCCTCCTCACGCCTTGGTGATGTATTCATGGCCCCCTTCTCCCTCAATAACCTTACTAGGTTATCAATACTCTCTTAGATACGAACCATCCACTCATTAAGATCATCTAATAAGCGTTCACTACACACACATCTTTCCTTTAACTACCTCACATCCCTCCTCATATCTCCTGTCTTTTTCCAAATTATCCACCCTTGACTCCATTATGGTACCATTCCCTACCACTAGAACTGGTTCTGATTCCAAAATGATAGGAACCAAATTTCTCACCACTATTACAACATCACAGTAACAAGAAAATAGGACAAAATGAAAGAAAAACAACTCCCAGCTTAGAAAGACTAGGCCCACATCACTTTCCTTTAGTTAAAACCTGATTATAGTTCTCCTCCCCTATCTCAAATACCCCTCAACCTAACCAACTGCTTCCAAAAGCCTTGGAGGTCTCCTCTTGGCTGCCCCCACTTGTTTGCCACAAGATTCCATCTTTTGAGTCATTAGCCAACTCAGCATGCTCTCTTACAAAAGGCTACACGTCATTTTGTCCCTTGCTCACATTTTGGACTCCAACCAATTTCTTCCTAACATACACCCTCTCAATTAGGGGTTTATACCTTTCTTATTTTTAAAATGATAATTCGCTCATGAAAGTACCAATATACAACTTATCTTTAACGCCAATCACTTAAAAATAACGATAAATTAGTATAGAGAAATAATATATTACACCTTTTTCTCTCACACCTTTTTTACACTTCAATTTTTATCATAGATTTATTATAAAAAAAATAATAAATATAATTGATAAATGATTAAAAAAATAATAAAATAATATATGTAAAAAAAGATATAAAAGAGATGTGAAAAAAAAAAGGTGTAAAAATAACATTGCTCTTAATATAACCACACATTCATTAGAGTCGAATACATTTAGGTATCGACGTGAAATATTGTACATCGTTCACTTTTTCATTGAACGATAGCTGTTTTACAAAAAAATCATAATACTTCAAAAGGTATCTTAACCAGTCAGGAAAAAAAAATGTTACTAAGTAAGAAATGAGAGAACATACGTGTGAAATACTGAAGAGCACATTCTCGGCTTAATTTATCCAAATCAAAGATGATGAATTCCTAAGATTATTGGTGTTTTCATTGGCATTATTCCTATAATCAAATTCAGTACAAGCTCAATGATTCAAGCACCCTGCGAGCTTGGATCTGTAGAGCTGTAAGTCTCTGCTCTGGATCCAGCGTTGAGCCAAACTGACTGGCTGCCCAAATCAAGGAGGCTGATTTCTCCCCAAGTAGATGCCTTATATCTTCATGTATGGTTGCCAAAGGAGGCCTATCCCTTCCATTGACATGTCCGATGAGCAGCAACAAAAACTCTCCACATTTCAACCTGAGGAATGAAATTTCCTTATTACTGCAACTGAGTCATCCCAAAATGGTGGGGACCAACATGACAAACAAGATAGAAAAATTATTTAAGAATAAGAATACTAATAAACATTCTGAATTAAAAAATATCTTAAGATGTTTAAGTATGTTCTCCTTCCATGGGATAAATATACAAAACCAATTTTAGAAACTACTCGCAATTCATCACAACCCACAGGAACTCCTTAAAAAAACTTGGAAATAAAAAAGATACACAAGGTACAGTGATAGACCTTAAAATTAACCATGCATTAGAGGTGCTCATGGGGATGAAATTCTCGACATCAAAAGAATTACCCAGCATTAATGTTTCGAGCCATGAAAAACAAAAGATATTGCAGTAGTCTCGATAAAGTTGGAAAAAGCAATGCAGAAATACGTATGACCACTCCAGAAATTGCTCTAGTAAAGTAAAAGAAAATGGCATAGAAATAAAAGTCTTTTTTGGGAGGAAATCTAAATGATCTGTTCCGACAATATTTGACATGTCATCACCCATTCCCTAACTGTTTATGTTTTGGAAACAAGATAAACAAAAATGCTTGACTATTCAACCAACTCATAATAAAATCTGATATTTTCATCCAATATCATAGAACAAGACTACTCAAAATCTTGCAGAAATTATAAGGTAAGCTAGTACATTGTTACGGACATATAAAATGCAATCTGCAAGCACAGAGAACCTATAATATAAATAACTATGAAGTATGAATAAGAGCCATACTGCAGAGAAGATTCTTATCAAACAACATTCACAAAACACATACAGGCATTAATATGACTGATACTGATTGGAACAAGAAGATGTACCTGAGATTCTCATCCGCTTGTTTGTCTCTTATGAGGTCTGCAACTTCCATAATACCATTACATTTCTCAAAATCCTAATAAATCATAAGAAAAAGATATGCAAATTTTAGAAATGAACAGAGAAAGAAAATGTTCTTTGCAGCAAACCTCAGATAAATTCTCAGCTAAGTATCAAAATGAAAGGTTCTATGACATTTATGGGCAAATCTAATAAGTTAAGCCAAGACACTCATTTTATTTTAGCTTCTTTTTTTTTGAAAAAAAGAACCTTAGAGAAAAAGAAGACTCTTTTTCTTTTATGAGTACAACTCTACCTTGACCATGTTGTTAAACAGGGAAAGGGGTCCCATCAGACCCAATGTCAATTGGCAAACTATTTTATAACTGTGCCTAATTATATCATGAACATATAAGAAAAAGTATTCAATTATTAAATCATAAACAGAAGACACAAGAAATTTCATTGTAAATTGATCTATAAAATTAGAACACATTAATCATAATCTAAAACATTCAAATGATGCAAAGGTTGGAGTCCAGGTACCATTTGATTGGATGATGAATCCACCATTATAGAGATTAGAGCGTCTAAGCATGCACCTTGCTCAAGTACTCCCCGAGTAGACAATATATTCATCAAGACCTGCATCGATAATAGCAATTTTACTTGCATATATCAGCATTTAGAACAGTTTTTATACAAGTTGAGAGGCTTTAGTAGTAGGGAAGGGAAGGTCTTATGGAGATGTGCTCTTTACACCTCTTTTTATGTATTTAGTTGTAGTGCAATGGCCATCGCTTTATGGAGATGCTTATGAAGTTCCCTGAGGAGGGTATCTTCTTTGATATATATATAGTTAATAAGGTTAGAGATTTTAACAAAGTAGCAAAAGGGTGGTCCTTAATTCACAACTATGCTCAACATGGTTTAGGAAGAATTGAGATGTGCTGCAAGCATGGTATCTTGAATTTCACCTGTCTGGCTTTTACCGAGCAATGTATACACTGCATTGTTATTTTAAATTATCTGTGTCTACTTTTAAGTATTCTTCATTCATGCAGAAAATCATGGAATAAAAAGAAGACAACTTTGGGAGAAACTGAAATCACAATTAGGGGTGTAGCGTAGTATAGTAGCCCCCCCAAATCTTTTTAGAAATTGTATATATAATGTAGTATATAGTATTTTAAATATGAAAATGAGTTGTAGTCCCTCCAAAAGTTGTAAAAAAATTCTAAACCCTCTAAAAGTTTTAAGAAATGGTATATATAATGTAATATATAGTATTTTAAATATAAAAAATATGGGTTGTAACCCCTCCAAAAGTTGTAAAAAATTCTATATAAAATATTTTAAATATAAAAATATTATAATTTAAGCCCTATAATTTTTTTTAAACTTCCCACTCAAAATGTTCTAGCTCCACCACTGATCACAATATCATAGCTTGGCTTGTAAACCCTGGTATATTTGTGGTAACTTTTACCACTGTTATAGGTGATCAGAGATTTGCAATATGGGGAATATTTTATTTGAATCAGAGTTTAAGATATTTATGCAGCAAATTGATGTAAATGATTTTCCTTTCATTGGTGCTTTCTTTGCTTGAAGTCATAAAAGGGATGACCCAGATTTTATAGCAAGGAAGCTAGACAGATTTGTGGTCAACAGGCACCTGCTTGCATCTTTTCCTCAAGCATCTGTCAATTATTATGGCTCCAGGAATCCCTCCATTGTCCATGAATGTCATTTTGTCAGAACTCTTTCAAGGGTCCTAAGCCTTTCTGGTTTTTCAATTTTTGGACTATAAACATCGAATTTCTGGAAAGTAAGTAGTTAGAGGAAGCAAATCTCTGATTACCCGATGTAAGCTGTTTGTCAGACATTGAAACTATTGTAGCAAGAACTGTATAAAATTGCCTTTTTTCAGATTTCAGAGTTAAGGAATTGTGAAATACTATACTTTCAGCAGAAAGCTAAGACAGATTGGTTGACAAATGGTAATTGTAACTCTTATTTTTTTTAAACAATAAAAACAGGACAAGATCAAAAGTGTATGAAGTGCCTTAGTACACACCATGTCTTTATATCAAGAATCCTTGGCAGTGAGTCTAAGATCAGATGTGCCATTTTTCCTCAGTTAATTCAAGATCTTATCCATTATGAAGTGTCTTCTGATTTGCAAAGTACTTCGACCAATGAGGTTCCTACTAAAGAAATTAGAAAGAGTATATTCTTTATGGGAAACAATAAATATGCTGGTCCTGTTGGGTATGGAGCTTTTCTTAAAAAGCACATGGAAAATTGTTGGGGACAGCATCACAGACTGTACAGTTTTACTGAAACAGTTAAATTCTATAACCATTACACTGATTCCTAAGACAGATAAGGCAGACTCTCTAAATCAGTTTAGGCCTATTACTTTCCATAATGTTATTTACAAATGCGTTACTAAAAATTTGGATTCATGTTTAAGGCTTGCATTACCAATTTCGTTGAAAATAATCAAACTGCTTTTCTTGGATGCAGGTCTATCTATAAGTATGAATATACTGTTGGCTCATGAATTGGTTAGCCATTGGAAGGGGGGCTCCCCTAGATGTACCTTGAAAATTGATATCAAGGCATATGATTCTGTTAACTGGAATTGTATTCTTAACATTTTAGAAACCATCCAGTCACCTAGCGCATTTGTTAATTGAATTAAAGGATGTATTACATCTTCAATGTTTTCAAATTTCTCTAAAGGATTCTTTAGTGGGTTATTTTGCAAGGAAGAACAGTCTTTGACAAGGAAGCCCTATCTCTCCTTACTTGTTTGGAGCTGTTTTCTGGATTCATGAGTAAGATGGTTGACAACAGATTCAACCTTCACCTAAAATGCAATAAGCTAAATCTGACTCAATATTCGCTTTGCCCGAGGATTTGATGGTTTTCACTACTTCTCATAAATCAATTTTAAATATCAAAGAGGCTCTTGATCTCTTTTCTTCGAGTACTGGATTGGAGCCTAACCTCTTGAAGGGCGAAAACATTTTGCTGGTGTTAACAACGATTTGAAGCAACAATTGTTGGGTCCTCTTGGTTACAAGGAAGGACATTAACAGTTTGATTTTTGGGAGTAGGGTGACCCTCTTCTTTCTGGAAAATTATATTTTAAAGATTGTCAATCTTTGATTGACAAAATCTTTAATAGGCTGGATTCTTGAATTTCAAAACAAATCCCTTTTGCTGGTTAAGTATGGTTAATACAATCAATTTTATATTGTATTCAATCCTACCAGAGCAGTATCTTTGTTCTCCCTAAGAAGGTAATGAAGGCACTCAAACAAAAGTTAAATGCTTAGCTATGGGGACATTGTAATGTAAATAGATAAAAAAATGTCAATAAAACTAAGGAAGATGGCTGTTTATGTTTCGAAGGAATTGCTGACTGTAATAAGGCTTCTCCTTTCAGGCATGTTTGGAATCCTTTCACTAAATTTGGCTCTCTTTAGGTTACATTGGTTAATTGTTACCTTTTGAAACGTCAGATCTTTTGGGATGTCAAAATTCCACAAGATCGCTCTTGGAGTTGGAGGAAAATTCTAAAAATGAGAGATGGGACAGGCATTCTGTTTTTGTCTTGGAAAGCTGCTTTCTACCATGTTGGAGGGGGAAAAATAATAGAAGCTTCAGTAAGCTTGTTTGTACCAAGAATCAAGTGTTCTTCAAGACTTGTGAATATCTGAAGTATAAGAGGCTGTTTGGAATGGTTTTTGTTTTATTGTTTTTTAAAATAGTTTTTGAAAACAATTCTAAAAAATAGTTTTACAGAACAAAAAAAACAAAAAACTTGTTTGGGTGAAAATATTTTTCACCGGTTATTTTTCGTGTTTTTTAGAAAATAGATTACAAAAACAAGTCAAAATACAAAAAAATTATTTTTGTTTTTTTGTTTTCTAATTACTATTTTCGAGAAACAGTTTTTAAAAACAACTGATAAAAACAGTTACCCAAACGAGTTTTTTTGTTCTCGCAGAACAAAAAAACAAAAAAATAGTTTTTAAAAACAGAACCAAACAGGGCCTAAACTTCTGTCAATTACTAGTTTTATAACAATTATCTGCATAGAAACTTATGAAGAAGGGGGGGTGTTAGAGACAGCATTCTTTGTTAAGGTTGTATGATGTAATCTTTGTATTTTGGTATCTGTTGCTCAGCAGGTTAGGTATACTGTGTAATCTGCTTAATTCTCTTCTGGTGAAATAAAATCTAAATCAGGAAAAAAAATCCTAAAATTTCTCTTATCCTGTTGTATTTAATTAAAATAACTTCTGAATTACAGTGAATATTCAAATTTATAATAAAATGTTAGTTTAGTCTCAACAACTACAATATTAGCACTCGTGGATGAGGAAAGGTAATGGAAAACATGCTTCCAAATCTTTTCTTTCCCAACGGAGGAAGTGAAAAACTACTAAATATGAAAATGCATGGGTACCTGAATCGCCTTATATTGATGGGCAAGGGCCGTACTCAATGGGTGAAGCAAACAACAACCTTCCAAGACTCGAAGTGCCAGTGCAACTTCAGCATCAGTTGATGGACTTGTTATCTTCATTGGTTCCACCCCAAATATATGATTCAAATTTCCCACCCTATTATCATTGTAATCATCCCCTGTCTCTTTTAGCGAGTGTTGAAAGAGAACTGGAACTACTGTAAACAGTACCAACCGAAAATCAAAACCAAACAGAAAAAAGCCACCTCCCTACCAGAAAAACTATGTATGTACCTTGAAGTTCAGGAATAGATTGGGTTTGGTTAAAGAGATCAATAGTTGCATCAGATTCAGCAACAGTTTGGAGGAACTTGAGAATAGAACGGAGCCCACGGACCCGGAGAAACGAGAACTCTGCACGAGCATCTCTGAGACCTGTTCTAAGAGCAAGAGTTACCTCCCTGTATACTCTCTGTTGGTTCAAAGAGTTCACCAGCTCCCCCACTGCCATCGAAGCTAGTGTCTCCGCATCTGACTCTTTTGAGTCTCCTTTCCCCATTTGAATACCTTCACTCCACAATGGCTTCTTCAAATACATCTCTACTTTTGTCGCTCAATTTCTTCCAACTCTTCAGCTTTGTGTAAAGCAGAGTGCCACAATTTCTACAGGCTAGTAACAAACAAGACCTAGTTATCTTTTTAGAATCAAATTATTCCAATTTTCTATAAGAAAATAAAAAATTATTCGAATTCACTAATTCAGCAATACAGTTGAGACATTCTTTTTTCTTTTTTTTTATCAAAAACTTGTGGAAAGTGAAAATCCATCGTCTCAAAATGGGTTGAGATTGTATTACATTGTATAAATGTTCCTGTAGCAGTTTAATATAGCATATGCCATCAATCACGGTTCCCACATACACCCATTGGAGAGTTTTCACAATTAGGGTTTCTGACAAGCCCACAAGAATCCCTAGACTACCAAAAAAAGAAACGAATTCAGGAAGATAGAGAGACCTCAAAGAGAAAGATAAGACGAGGGATTCTGATTTACCTGAAGATGAGAAAAGGACAGTGTCTGTGTGTTTTTCGCGTGATGATGCCCTGCGTTTCCCTCGTCGCTCAGATCATTTCCTGTCATAATTGCAAAAATGGACAATCTGAAAATATTTTCACTTTACAGCAAACATTTTTGGTTCTTTGCTTAATTAATCCCATTATTTTCCGTTTCTTCTTTAAATTCCGCCATTATCTGTGTATTACTGTTACATGATTTATATAAAATGCAATAAATTATGTGTATATTTAAAATTAAATAAATTATTTAAAAATATATATACTTTTATAGACATTGCTATTCTAAAGTGGGCCACAAAAGTGAGTCGGACCCACATATGCAGGTATAGGTCCCACCGTCACCCAACGGTCTAAGCTATCCCAATAGTAGCCTAAAAGAATCCTAATTTTATATTTTATTAGGTATTGATATGACTCTGAAAATTTCCTTTGGTAAACCATGTAATATGTGTAGCTTGAAAACAAAGTCCCGTTTGAGTCTCAATATAAAAATTAATAAATAGGTTTTATATATATATATATATATATATATATATATATATATATATATATATATACCACAAAAAAACTTTAAATTTTCTTAATTAGATATAAAATATAAAAAAAAATCATAATAATTTATTTATTTAAATAATCAAATATATTACTTTTTTATTTTTTTATTTTTTATATATAAATATTGTGACCTTAATCTTGGAGATGTAAAGAATTATAAATTTTTAAGTTTTTAAATCATATGAATATGATTAAGATGCTGAATTGAGGTCATTATGATTAATTATATATTTATGTTATTGTGATATAACTAATTTTTTAGTTCATATTACATGTTTAAAATGATAATTGAACATTGATGTGAATTTGAAAATAATGCTTATTATTTTAGTATTTGACAATGTAAAATTATAAGTATTTATTTTTATTTCAGAGTTTTTTTTTTTTTGAGTTTATATATAACTATATTTTGGGTAAATGAACATGGATATGGAAAAAAATTATCAAGTTTAAATATTTTCTAAGTAAATGAGTATATGTTTAGAGATTCAAAGATTAGATGGGGATGGTGAAAATTCTTGAATTTATTACCTGGTCTCAGAGTGGGCCTAGTACACTACCCATTGTTTTTCTCAATTTTTTTATTATTATAATTTTTTAGATTTATGTTTTGAATAATCACCCTTTTAAAACAAAATAACTATATATAATTAGAGAACAATTCTCTCTAAATATAAGTCCAGTATCAATTAACTTTATCAAATATTTTTTTTTTTGCATACTTTGGTCTCCAAAAAACTAATTTTATGTCATGTTTATCTTAATTTAAAAAGTTATTTGACACAAAATCAATCTTTAAAAAGTGAATTAATATAAAAAAAATCTTTGAATGAGTTAATTGATATTGTATTTATCTTTGAAAGATCAAAATAGGGCTTTTGTCATATAGTTTTTATATTTTGAATAATGATTATTTCATTAGCTATACTTCTATACTATTATATGATACTATAGGAGGGTTAATTTCTTTAAAAAAAATTATATATAATTTTAACTTAAAAATAGCAAATAATTATTTAGTAACTTTTCAATGTTTTTTTGAAAAATAAAAATATATTATATCCTATATACGAAATATGGATAATTACAAATTTATTTATTTTTCATTTATTCAATGATTATTAATATTTTTATATTCAGTTTTTTTAAATTTTTAGTATATTTATATGTAATTAAAATTAAAATAATAATTTTATACACATAGTAATACATATCAAGACACAAGTACATATAATGTTAGTAAAATTTCAAGATATCAAAATTGATACTCCATTTAAAAATTTAAAAATTAATTTTAAATGTGAGTTGCATTATAAACTAATTGTTAATAGATAATCACTACTTTAAACACTACTTGATACGTACTCAAAGATAATTTTTTTTCTTCAAAATTTCCGGGAAGTGGGCAAATTTTTAAGGTGTAAATATTCAAAGGATAATATTATTTTGAGTCATATTGATTGCACAATTACTTTGTACACAAATTTACAAATTGAACATATGACTACATTTACAGGAAAATGTAGGTACAGTTATCTAAACTCAGGCCTGGGTGAATTGGTGAAAATAAAATTATGCACTTTTCTTGGATAATAATAAGAGTTATATAATTAAATGCACTTTTTTTTTTTACTTAAATGTGGTTGTGTTTGTGAAGGAGAAAAATTTAAAGAGATGTTTGGAACGATTTTTATTTTATTATTTTTTAAAATAATTTTTGAGAATAATTATAAAAAATAGTTTTATAGAATAAAAAACAAAAACTTGTTTGGATGAAAATAATTTTTAAAAGTTGTTTTTCGTGCTTTAAAAAATAGGGAATAAAAACAAGTTAAAACATATTAAAATTGTTCTCTATTTTTATTTTTTAGTCTTTTTTTAAAAAACAATTTTTAAGAAATAACTGATAAAAATACTTATCTAAATTATTTTTTTTTGTTTTTATAAAAAAATAAAAAAATAAATTTTTCTAAACTCATTCTAAGCAGGCCCTAAACACTCCCACTTTAAAAATTATATTTGATAAAAGATGGTTGCTATCTTACACAAGGTGTTTTTATTTTTTATTATTTTTTTATAATTTTTATTTTAAAAAGCAAGTTGAAATTTTTTTAAAAAAAAGTAAAAAAAACGTAATTTTATAACATAAGTATTCAAAAATAAATAAATAAACAAATAAAAGGTAAAAAAATTTAAAAAGCAAAAAAGAAGATTCAAACATAAAAAATAGAATAATTTAAAAAATAAAATAAAAATGAAAACACATCGAGGTAACACTACCCTAAGGGTAAGATAAAAGCCACCTTGATAAAATAGTCCTTCATTAAAGTATTATTTGTTTTATTAATTTTTTCATTTTGTATATATGTAAAATTTGGTATACAAAATTCAAGACAACCAGCTAATCATATTTTCAATATATCAAAAAATTCTTACGTCAAACTAGTATATAAAATATGTATAAACTAAATTAACTATGAAAGACATGTACAAGTTATAAGTAAATTGATGTTGAACACCTTACCTTGGAGTAGCAACCTATGTTTTTCTTTAATTAGTATTTTATTTACTTTCTATTTTTGTTTTTATTTTGTTTTCTAAGTTACCCAATTGCTCAAGTCTTTATTTTCTTTTTGTTAGTTTAAGGGCTTTATGGTCTTTTACTCCTTTAGTTTGGGTGATATAGCCTTATAAAGCCTATTGTTAGGTCACTAAACATAATTATTCAGATTAATAAAGCTGCAATATATTCTTTAGAGAAGGTTTTCTCTTGTTTTTTAGTAAATTTCAGGTTTTTGGTAATTAACGTGTGTTAATTTCTTGATTACTTTGCTTCTGTCTGTGTCAATTGGTATCAGAGCACGAATTTGCCGGGGTTTGATAGCTAATGACGAAGAAGGTGGAAGACCCATTGACATTGGTCGCGAGAAGGAAACTATTTGGGTTGCCATTGAAGAGCAAAGGTAGCAGATGGTCAAAATCCGAGAATTATTGACTGGGTTAGGTCTTAATGCTGCTAGGGAGAGAGGTAACACAAACATTAGGGTTGGAGGAAACGCCCCAAACCTATACGCAACAGGCGTTGAAGGAGTGGCCTTTGCCCGCATTGTTAAAGGTCTCAGAAAGGGCAGCTTGGCGGGAGAAGGTGCTGGGACAGGAGCGCTAGGCTGGGCACCCATGCTTAAGCCCCTGTAAGCGCTGGCTGGGCCGCCCACCGGCAAGACGTTGGAGGGGCAGGGGCTAGAGGCTATGTCCATGAATTTCAGGGGTTGGAATAAGCAGAAAGACAAGGAAATTATAGGAGGAATTAGCAGGTAAATACCGATTTTGATTCCGAATCTAAGGAAGAGGCTAATTTTGACCAAGATTACCATAGAGGACATAATAAGGGCTATGATAATTACCAAACAGGAAGAAATAAGGGTCATGATAATTACAGTTTGAAGGCAGACATTCCCAATTTCAATGGGAATAAATATATAAAAGACTTCCTTGACTGAGTTTCTGAGGTAGAGATATTCTTTGAGATGATGGAAGTCCCCAAGGAAAGCATGGTGAATTTGGTAACTTTAAGGGTCAAAAGTAGAGCCGTAATGTGGTGGGACCACCTATAGAAGAATAAGAGAGGGGAGGGCCCTAATTCGTACTTGGAAAAGGATGAAGCAACTATTAATAAAGAAGTTTCTACCTCCAGATTATGAATAACACTTCTTTCAAATGTACCAGAATTATGTGCAAGGGAATAAGTCTGTATCGAAATACTAAGCAGAATTCACTAGGTTTATCGCTAGAAATAACTTGAATGAAACTGACTTATAACAGGTTGCTCCGTATTTGAGTGGGTTAAGACCTAGCATTAGAGATAAAATTGGGTTACATATCCTTTGGTCAGTGGAGGAAGCCCATAATACGGCATTGAAGGCCGAGATGTTGGAGAGAGCAAAGGGTGGGCAGAATTACACACGGAGAGTATGGAGGGAGCGGTGGAGTAACACCTCAAGAGGAAGTAGAGCACCACAACCAGTTCCCCCAAAGCCATCTAAGCCAACAGGAGCACTTACTAGAGAAACAGATAATGGTGGGTAAATAGTACAGAAACATACCACACGTGCATCACTTTAATGAGTCTCCATCAAGGAAATTAGTGAACTTAGTAGAGCATGAGGGTGAGTCCGAAGAGGAAGAAGAGCAGTTAGTGTTTGATGATGAGGTTTATGATATCGCAGGAGGTGGAGACTAAGGGAGAGATGCTTAATCTGGTTATGCAATGAATGATGTGCTCTGTCAAGTAGGGTGAGCCACCCTAGAGGCGTAACATCTTCTAATCCTTGTGCGTTATTGAGGGTCAGGTTTGTGATCTAATTATTGATAAGGGAGCTGTGATAATTTTGTTGCAAGGAAATTAGTGGAGCATCTAAATTTACCTACCAAACTTCATCCCCTTACCTTATTTAGTCGGGTGGGTGAAGAACAGAACGATAGTGAGAGGATCTAAAGTCTGCAGAGTTTCCATCTCGATTAAGAAGCATTACAGGGAGGAAATCGTGTGTGATGTCATAGATATAGATGACAGTCACATTTTATTGGGAAAACTATGGCATTATGATGTGAATGCCATATACTGAGGCTGGCAAAATGTGTATTTGCCCACTTGGAGATGTCACAAAACTGCATTAGTCCCAGCAAAGGACATTGGTTATAGACCTAAAGCTTCTAGAGTTGAGGGTTAATCATTTCTAACAGTAGTGAAGTCCGAGCATGAGTTGAAGGAGATAGGAGAAGTTCACGTAGTGGTGATAAAGGCACTAGTTGGAAATATTCACATAAGTAAAGTAGAGAATATACCTGACAGAGTGCCACAGTTATTGAGAGAATTTTGGTAGTTAAGGTCTAAAGACTTACCTGACCAGCTACCACTTATGAGAGATATCTAGCACCATATAGACTTAATATCCGGGGCAAGCTTGCCTAACCTTCCAAACTATTGTATGAGCTCCAAAAAGGGTGATAGAAAGAAAGTGGAGGAATTATTGAATAAAGGGTTTATCTGTGAGAATATAAGTCATAGTGCAGTTCTGACCTTGATAACGTCGAAGAAGGATAGGAGTTGGCGTATGTGGGTGGATAGCCGCGTCATAAATAAGATCACAATAAGGTACAAGTTTCCCATACCTCGCTTGGATGATATGTTGGACATGTTAGAGGGATCAAAGTTGTTCTCTAAGATTGATCAAGAGTGGATATCATCATTTTTGAATTCGTTTAGGAGATAAGTGGAAGACAACCTTTAAGACTAAGGAATGCATGTTTTAGTGGAAGGTCATGCCCTTCAAAATTTCGAACGGGCCTAATATATTTATGAGATTAATGAATCAAGTATTAAAGCCTTTCATAGGCAAATTTGTGGTAGTATACTTTGATGATATTTTAATCTATAACAAAGGGGAATAAGAACATCTAGGTTTTTTAAGGAAAGTTTTGTTGGCACTGCAGAAGAATAGACAGTTCATCAACCTCTAGAAATGTGACTTCTTGACAGATAACCTATCGTTTTTGGGTTATGTAGTAAGTGCTAGTGGCATTCATGTGGATGAAGGGAAGGTCGCAACAATCCGAGAATAGCCGACACCAAAACTAGTAATTGAGGTACACAGTTTCCATGGTTTGGCAACATTTTACTAAAGGTTCATTTAGAACTTCAGTTCCATTATGGCCTCGATAACTAAGCGTTTAAAGAAAGGAAAGCTTAAATGGAGGAAGAACGAAGAGAGTTTCTCTTTAATCAAAGAGAAGTTGTCCATTGAACCTGTGTTCCTTGCCATCCTTTGAGAAGTTGCTTGATGTTGAGTGTTATGCTAGTGGGATTAGGATTGGAGCAGTATTATACCGAAAGTGAGGCCAATAGCTTTATTCAGTGAGAAACTTAGTGAAGCTCAGAGGAAGTGGTCCGCATATGACCAAGAGTTTTATGTTGTTATGAAGCCTTGAAGCATTGGAAACTCTACTTAGTGCAAAAAGAGTTCATTCTTTATACATATCACCAAGCACTTAAATTCTTGAATAGCAAGAAACACTTGAGCAATATGCATGCCAGGTGGTCTACTTATTTACATAAGTTCCCTTTTGTCATCAAGCACAAGTTAGGAGCACTTAACAGGGTGGTGGATGCCTTAAGCAGCAGGGCATCCCTACTTGAAGGAATTGTACCCCACAAATAAGGATTTCAGGATACTTGGGCTAGGTGTGTGGCAAAGCAACCCATGGATGAGTATCATATACTGGATGGTTATCTATTCTGTAGAAATCGTCTGTGTATTCCCAGAAATCTTGGAAAGCAAAGCTAATTCGAGACTTGCATGCAGGTGGCCTTAGTGTCATCTGGTCCGAGATAAGATTGTTGGTCTCTTGGAAAAGAAATATTATTAGCCTTATTTGAAGAGAGAAGTGGGTAATTTTGTGAGGAAGTGTTATGTTTGTCAAACAGTGAAGGGGCAGTCACAAAACAAGGGCCCCTACACTCCTTTACATGTTCCTAATAAAATCTAGGAGGATCTATCTATGGATTTTGTATTAAGGTAGCTTCGGACTCAGCAAGGGGTTGATTTCGTATTCGTGGTGATTGATAAGTTCTCTAAGATGGTTCACTTCATCCCTTGTAAGAAGACATCTAATGCCTCTCACATTGTCAGGTTATTCTTTAGGGAGGTTGTTCGCTTGCATAGCGTCCCAGAATCCATTACTTTCGATAGGGACCAAAGTTCCTGAGTCACTTCTGGGTTACTTTCTGAAAAATGTTTGATACTTTCTTGAAGTTTAGTAACACTGCTCACCCATAGACTGATGGACAAACAGATGTGGTCAACAAGACTTTGGGAAACTTAATTCGGTGTATTTGTGGAGATAAACCAACACAGTGGGATCATGCTCTACTACAAGCTGAGTTTACTTACAACAATGCAACTCATAGTACCACTATAAATCCCCTTTCTTTATAGTGTATCTGAAACCGACACGTCATACCTTAGACTTAACACACCTGCCTAAAGTTCCGAGGAAGAGTGTTGTAGCCAAGCACATGGCGGAACAAGTTCAGAAGGTGCAGGCAAAGGTTAAGGAGAAGTTGGATGGGTGCTAATGCTAAGTATAAGGTGACAACATATCATCACAGCCCCGCAAAGCGTTTACAGAGGGCAATATGGTAATGGTGTTCCTACACAACATGAGGTTTCCAGTTAGGACTTACAACAAGCTTAAGCCGAGGAAGTATAAGCCCCACAAGATTCTAAAGAAGATCACCAGTAATGCCTATGTTGTTAACTTGCCAGAGGACATGGGTATCTACATTTACATATTCATTTACAATTGGTCAAGTCTCTCCTTACTTCTCCCTATTGAATTCTTCAACAAGAATAACAAAGATCCACCTCACGACAACAGACAACATAGAAGGAAAGCCATCAAGATAGTTACTCCATTGAAAGTTCCCACAAATGTTTAAAGTCACTTAAAAATAACAATCATACAAGAGACTGCATCATTTTCTCTTGTGTTTTGATATTAAGATATTTATAAGAAGGGTGTCCTATAGCCACTCCCTTTTTTTCATTTTATTTTTATTTCTAATTTTTTTACCTTATTTTTTTATTTTTTAATATTAATTAATTATTTTCTATATCATATTTTTTTAAGAATTTTTTAAAATACTTTTGAATATTTTTTGTATTGCTTATACTATTCATTCCTAACTTTTTTTACTATTTATCCATAAGTTAAAAAATTCTAAAAAAAAATTATAAAAATTATAAAAAATTTCTAAAAAAATATATGACATAAGAAATAATTAATTAATATTAAAAAATAAAAAAATTGAGATAAAAAATATAAAAAATAATAAATCAACACTCCAAAAGTAAAACTACCGCCCCAAAGTTACAGTGTAGCATAGTATCCACCTTATAAGAAACTGTACAGCACTTTTTGTTGTTTCATTTACATATTGAAAACCAAGGATATTCTATTAACTCAAATTCAAGAAAATAAGCAACTGTCAATAGTATAAAATGTAAATTTACAAAGAAGTAACATGGTGCTTAGACGCCTTACTAGTAAGAATTAGCCGCACATATTTAAAATTGAGAAAGATATAAAATATGAGGAAGAAGAAGAAATAACATCATAGCTGCCATGAAAAGCTCCTCGCCCTGAAGATAGCAAAACCCATTTCCTGTTGGTAAACAACTTGAGAATTTAACTTTTGAACCCAAAAAGAATAGTTATATGCAATTGTTATAAATAATAGCAAATAACTGGTAAGAATTAGCAGCAAATATCTAAATTTGGGAAAGATATAAAATGTAAGAAGAAGAAATTACATCATACTTGGAAACCTATTACTTCTCTGGTAGCTGCCATGAAAAGCTCTTCACCCTGAGGAGAGCAAAACCTGTTTCATGTTAGTAAATGTTAGAAATATTAATAAAACTATTCTTCTCATAACATCTTAAATTTTCGGAATAATTGATTCTTGATATGATAAAAGTCTCTTAAACTAAGTGGTCAAGAGTTTGATTTTTGCCACCCTTATTCTACACAAAGTATGGTTTACATGTGCTTTGTCCATGCTTCATAGAAATATTAGTAAAACCATTCATATCTCTTCTCCTAACAACTTGAACTATTGGGAGAAGGACAATCATGTGTATATATATCTCTAACAGTAAACAACTCGGATTTTAACTTCTGAACATTACCAGAGGAGCAGTGATTTGGGTAGCCATATCTCTTAAAGAATCAACACAATATATCAAATACTCCTGGTAGGTTTTCTTCAAACGCCTAAGCATGGAATTTACCTCTCTTTTCCTGTACTACAAGTAACTAAAAGCCAACCAAAAAATCAGGAAGAAAGGAAAAGGAATTGTTAATCCGGAATGGCTGGCATACAACAAGAATTACTGTTTGAAAGCAAACATAGAGATCTGCTGCGCGACTCTTACATCTGATTTCTGAGTGGTTATTTAAGATCAATCCTTGTAGAATAAGTTATAGAAACTCTATTTAAACAGTTGTAAAGCATTAATTCATATTTAATGTTCAGTTTTGTGATCTTGTCTGATAAAACTGGTAAGATAGAAAGCTATTCACCAGCAACCAGTAATGTTACAGCTGGACCATTTTTAAAACTCATCTCGACTATCTTGACATGCAACTTAACCCTAGTTGGTGTAGCACACGCCCCCACAAAATCCACGTTAAATACAATAGGAAAGAACATCATGATCATAAATTCGTTCTTTTTCTCAATAAAGTTGATTTTAGGTATAATTCCGGCCCCCGGGCCCCCTCCCTCCCGAGGCCAGGCCTAGTGGAGCAACAGCTCTGTCAAGTGACCAGAGTGCTGCAAAAAAACAAAGAAACATACAAAATCAGCAGGACATATATTATAAGATTTACCTTTCCAACTAAGGGGGAAGGATCTGAATCATCTGATTTACTCAGGCCTTTAGGTAAACCCAAAATGTGTCTTAGAAACTGCTAATTAAAACACTGATCTTAGAGTCTTGTTCACTTGTTCTAAGAAATTTCCACTATAGATATTATAATTGCAAAATATGAATCTCTGACACTCTAAGAGAGAACAAATCAAGGGTAAATTCATCTATAGCCAAGTAAATAGAAAACCAAAGCATAATATCACATGATCTAGATGGGATTTAAAAGCATAAGACAAACAAAAAGGAGGCTCGGCAACAAGCAAAAAAGTTTACCTAAATGATGCCACAAAATATAATCCCTTTCAACCTTTGACATTAGCAAAGTTTTGGAAGCTGATTTCACTTTCTGATGAGTATTAGGAGAAACACAGTAATGCAATGTGCTAGAATTTAAGTGATCTAAAATATAGAAGATTTCTCAGGATCAAGTACGCAGCCAAAAATGAAAACTACGAATCAAAACCCTTTCAGATCACATTTATTTAGAAATCTTCTCACTCACATTTTTATTTCTGAGTCAATAAAAATCAAACAATCTCAACAAAGTGGGCTATATATGTCCCATCTATACCCACAAGAGGGAAAGGAAATATCAAACAGATATCCAAAAGAATAATTAGCTCTCCTGATTACTAGTAAAACACCCATCTTGCAAGAACCCCAAAAGTTCATTGAATTTCTAGTTTAGCAGAAGGGGCGGAATAGCATTCAGAAAAAAAGATATAAGGCCCATTGAATCTAATTGACAATTAACCTGGCATGCAGTTCCAGATGCCCAACCAGCAAGAAGTCTTTGAAATTAGAAATTATATCAGCAGCTGAAGCAGCATACCAAGGGACTATATATTCTCATTTGCAAACGAAGCAAATGATCTGCAACCAAAAACCTTACCAATGCATTCTCAATCTCTTTTTCATCGCATTCTGCTTTTTTCCCCCAGTCAAATTGTCCATTCCAGATGAGTGGTCACAGCAACACAAGGTTAGATAGCTATTCAGAGCTGAAAGTGCATTGCCTATGATATTGGTGATTGAAAGGGACCTAAATGCAAAAACACATTTTCATTTTACATGCAGTAATAATCTCAGTGCCATACACAACACAGAAACACAGACAAAAAAAGAACGATAGAGAAGTTACAGTTAATTGAGGCAGCTATGGCAACAATTAGAGCCAGGCACCTACCAACAATTCAAATAAGGAAGATTTTGGGGCTTTATGAAGAAATGTGGCTTGCAACAGCCTAAATCGATTTCAAGTTAAGGAATTATAATGGTCCGAATAAGAATACATTGAATCTTATTTGATGATGCTCCAAGTCCAAGTAACTCAAGGTCTCTGAAACTTCGTTAACCCCCCAGGGCATGCTTAGTCATAGCCTTATACAAGTTTATTCATTAACTTAATTCCAAAATGTTAACTCACAATAGTTCAAATTAGCAATTTCATTTATCAATCTTGATTTCCCAATCCTTTTAAATGCCAATAACAAAAAAATTACTAGTTTGCTTATTTACTCCAAATAACATCGAGGATAAAATTTTAATTTTAATCTATCTCAGCACTAGCATACCTGGCAGTTTCTTGACTTATCTAAGTAGTCCACCACAGAATTTTAACAAGGAATTTCAATCCAACCAACATGGAACTATAAAAATGCAAGGCATACCAACAGGGCTAATATCTCATGGCACCACGACTCAATGAAACCTCTGCACTGCTGAGACAAAAACTTCATCAAAACCGTAACTCAGGATCAACACACACGTGCAATCAGGGTGTCATCCAAAATTTGCAAACAGCCATCACTCATAAACAAATTACTCAAACACACATAATATCTTTTCAGGCACACAATCCACTCCAAATCCCATAAGCTATCACAATCTTACCAGTCCACATTACAACCCTTCCCATAAGGGCATAATTATGACACACCACACCTTTGCTTGAAATACAATAGGATCACATTTTTTTCATGTGAAATAAATTGAGTTGGATTCTTTCCTGTGCTGCTGACCAAGCTTTCATTTCCTCAACCCCAAAAATCCCTTATTATAACACACTCAAAATATAGGCTAAGTGAACAAAAACTACTGATGGTAAGTTTGGTAACTGTCAACATCAATAAACCAGTTCCTCTATCTGGACAAATTCACCATCTACAGTATCTAAGATAATAGAGATGATGACAGCATATCTGACTGAAAATCAATTAATAATATAATGTTCCTCATTATCAGTGAGATTTTGTCAGCTGTGGAAAGGGCAGGACCCATCATGTGCTCCACCGTTCACCTAATTGGCCATATACTACAATTATGTAATTCTTAGCAACATATATACAAGGCTACCATTTCAACTGGCATAACCATTAGTCAAATAACTCCTCTAAATGGCTGATGATGAAAGGTTTAACCATTGACAGTCTGTATTAAGATTTTCAAAAGGATATGAAAGAAGCTATCATTTGAAAGGTTATACTGATGCCCCTTCAACCATTTGCTGATAAAAATCCAAAAAAATAAATAAATGGATCCCTTTCATCCATCTTTACAAAGATTTTGTCTTTTTCAAAGTGCCTTGAAGTAAGGCAAAGTTATGATGAGTTTAGATATTGATATCTATAGATTGTTGTGAGTACATAATTACATGGAGAACCACTATGACCACTGACCTCTAGGCAGAAGTATGATCATAGACCATAAAATCACCTTCCCCAGCTTGATGTAATTATTGAGAAACAACTAAGCAAGACTATGAAACTTGGAGATCAATCAAATACGAAGAGCATCTTTTCAAGATTTCTCCCAAGAGCTCTTGTTCTGCATCCATTATTGCTGTAGATGTTACCTCAACAGCAGAAACCTAATACCACCAATGAAGATTAATAATGAGTGGAAAGTAATCAAAATTACTTACCAGAGATGGAGAGCATTCTCTTACCTGCTTGACCAGGTCTTCCTATCCTACCTGTATGCATGTTCCTTCAGTTACATCCAGTCTGTGCCACATAAGTCTAATTTTTACTGGATGTCTCTTCATGAAGCCAGTGGATATCCTGCTAAGTCAATAGAAAGAGCATGATGTCAAAACAAATATGCCAATATAATGAATTCTGAATGCTCGAATAGGCAGCCAAGCAAAGAGGGAAAACCTAAACGCTAGTTGAAAACCTAAACATTATCACTCAATAAACTAGTACATTACTTATCCTAAATTTTCAAGCATGCCTACTTTCAAGTTGAAATTCCAAGATTGACCCTAAGTTCAAATTTCAAGCTTTCTCCTAGAGTATAACTATAACATCCTACTGCAAATGTAGCCCAGTTCATTATCCCCCTTTCAGTTCATCTGCTCTCAGTGTCACAGAACAAACTTCCCAAAGAGGTGCAAGCTCAAAGACTTAATTAGATCTATAATGGTGTCGAGTACAACACTCAAAGACAATACACTAATAAATAATTAAATACAAGGTCCATATTGAAGTGAGGCACTACTTATGGATTTCAAGTGTCAGAACTTCAAGAATTTCAAAACTTTCAAGTTGGCCTGTCAATATGCTCCAATAATTTGTTCTATATTTAAAAAAAAGAAAAACACTCAGGGCTATAATGAATATCGCATCGTGTAAATCTAAAGTGAACATGCAAAAAAAAAAAAAGTAAGTACCATGTGTTTCAAACATTGGTTGACAATCTCAAAATCCTACTGCACCAACTAGCGACATGGAGTGAGAAAAATAAATACAACATGATTCTGAAGGTTGATCAATAAGACACTGAAAACATTTATTATTTAGGCCCTTGAGTTGTTGCAGTTTTTGTAATATGGGAAAAACTGTGATCATTAGAATTCTTAACTGCTACACATCACACTTCATTTAAAGTAACTATATAACATTTTTTGACAAAGTAAATTTATTCCTCATCAATCACGGGTCTAGTACAACTAAATTATGTTTTGTCAAAATAGTACTGCAAGTTAAAAGCTTTCAAGTGTAAAGCACAATCCCATCAATGAAATTGCAAAAGGAAGGTACTTAATATTGACAGATTTAAAGAAATTAGCAAATTTTCCTGCAAAAATATATCTAATAATGTTTTGTAATTCATAGATTTAAGAAAGAGTAAGTGTGACGAACCATCTGACATATGCTATCTGATAATTCAAGTGCTTCTTGCCACCTATCAACCCTCATAAGGCCTTTGATGAGGTGGACAAATGTGCTAAGCTCCGGAACAACATTCCTACTTATCATGCTCGCGTACAGCTCTAATGCTTTATCAACCTTGTTTGCATTTGAGAGACTCTCAATCAAAGAAGTATACAAATAATTGTTGGTAACTCCAAGGCTCGAAGATGAGGAAACTTCTTCAAGCAGCTTTAAAGCAACTTCCAGTTTTCCAGCCTTGACAAAATTATCAATTAAAATTCTGTACATGGGAAGAATAGGCACTGATTCATTCTCACTCAACTCATTTAAAAGCCCAAGAGAGGTTATAAATTCTTTGTTGAAACCTTCAACAATTTTACGATAACTTGATATATGACTTGGCCAATATGTCTGTTTCATTTCATCTAAAAGTCTGTGAGCCTCATCAAGAAGGCCAGTGGAACAACAATGACTTATCAAGACCCTGTAGGTTATAAAGTTTGGAGCACAACCTTTAGAACACATATCCCTAAATAGCTCAAGGCACTTTTCAATTTGACCTAATTTCCCAAATCCATCAATCATTGCAGTATAAGTTACAACATTTGGATAACAGCCTTTTTCTTCCATCTTAAGCATGAGCTTGTAAGCTTCATCTGTCTTTCCAACTTTACAGAGGCCATCAATCATCTCAGTGTAAATTACAACATTGGGAGCGCAAGAATTCTCTAGCATCTTGGACAAGACTTTCAAAACAAGGTCCAATCTTTTATTTTTAAACAGCATATCAATTAAAGAGCTGTAGGTATACAAGTTTGGGCTGTATCCATGCTCTGACATCTTGGCAAACACCTCTTGTGCATCCTCAAGGTTTCCAGCCTTGCAAAGCCCATCTATAAGGGCATCATACACTATCTGGTTAGGCTCACAACCTTCAACAGACATAACATTTAATAGTTCACGGGCCTCTTTGACCCGGTTTGCTTTGCATAGACCATCCACCAAAGCCCCATATGTAATAACATTTGGTCCTTCACAGTTGTTGTTATCTGACTTAAAATAAATGTCCATATCAGAAGTTTCTACATTACCTCTCATTCTGGCATAGATCTGGCATGCTTTTTCAATCTGCCCGGCCTTGCAGTAGCCATCAATTAAAGCTGTATATGTAACAACATTAGGCTTGCATTCTTCTACCAACATCGTCTCAAATAGTTCATTTGCATTGGACAACTTTCTGGCTTTCAGGTATGCATGGACAAGAGCAGTATAAGTCACCACATTAGGGGTGCAACCATCCCTTACCATTTCATCATACCATTTGTGAGCCTGTTCAATGAGACCAGCTTTGCAAAAGCTATCAATTAAAATAGTGTATGTGTAAACACTAGGAACAACACCATTCCTTTTCATTTCTTCAAACAACAGAAAAGCCTTCTCTACCTTTGAGACGTTACAAAGGAAACCAATCACTTTAGAATATGTACTATCATCAGGAATGAAACCCTTGCTCATCATTTCACGTATAATCTTAATAGCTGCATCATATTTTCCAGCCCCACAAAGACACCGTGCAAAGTTGCTAACATTGACCTTATTTAATACAACCCCTGCATCAAGCATCTCACTGTAAGCTTTTTCAGCCAATTCTAACACATCTGAAGCAGGCAGTTCCTCGTTGCCACATATGCCACCAATTAATATATTATAAGGCACATAGCCTGGCTGGCACCCACATTTGATCATTTTTTTAAGCAATTTATAGGCATAAGAGTAATCCTTTGATTTGCCATAAGCATGTACAAGAGAATTAAATATCTCGCGACTTGGATAACAGCCTTCAGAAATCATCATACTAAGAATTCTCTTACATCTGCCCAGTTGTCCTTTCATCAAACAACCAGAAAGCAAAATCCTATAGGTCACAACATTTGGAATGCAAGAATTAGACCGCATTCTGTTTATGATATCCATAGCTTCTTCAAAAAGCGAAGCTTCACATAACCCAGAGATCATCCTATTATAAAAAACAGTATCTGGCACAAATTCCTCCTTCTCAATCAATGTCAGAGCATCCCTCAACCTTCTTGCTTTGCAGAGGGAATAGGCAAAACAACCAAGAGTAAACCCATCCATACCAAACCCAGAATTTGACATTTCTTTGTGAACCAAATAAGCCGTATCTAATTTATCAGCTTTAAGAAAAACTTGAACCAAGGCGTTATAAGTTGTTCGTGAGGGCTTGCACCCATAATCCTTCAATCTCCCTAGCTCTTCCAACGCCATATTCCAGAACCCATTACGGCAACACTTCCTAATCAGAACATTGAGCAACTTCCGAAGCACTTCTCTATCATCATCCTTGATTTCTCGTAAAAACTTTTCCTGCACTCTATCATTATTGTTGCAGCCCAATATACCCAAAAGAGCATCATACACTGCCAGAGTGTGACTATAACCAATTTGACGACCTGCCCATAGGAAAAACTTGACACACAATTCAGGATCTTTCACAAGATTCAACACCTCAACCACTAAAGTTTCGTTCAATTTTTCCCGAAACTGCCTGAGAAATTTCTGGGTTTCATTACCAAACCCATCACTGTTGCTCCTAATAGCATTTGACACCAATACAGCCTCATCAGACCACTCGCCAGAATAAGTCTTTTGCGAAGAAGTCCCACATTCGGCGCCAGAATCCAACAAACCATTGCGCAAAAAAGAGTATTCCTCTGCCAAACCGGTGGTGGGGCCAGAACTACCCTGTAAAAAAGTGTCATCAGGATGAACCAATCCTTCGAGATTGTCCTCCGAAGAGGTAGTGAAGGATCGAGCAATGGAACATCGGCATGAGAATTTGGATGAAGATGAAGAAAGGGAGAAGGAGTTAGCGTACGATTTTAGAGAGCGTAGAGAGTGAGAGAGGAAAGTCTTCAACTCCACTTTACTCATAATACTGATAATGAAAATGTATCCGTTGGAATTAGGGTTTAAGAGAGGGACATGACATTGTGTGCCAGTCCCCATAAAAGAAGCACACTTGAGGTGAAGACGATCGGACCGATGTTGAAGATGAATGGTGGTGGGGTTTTTTTGGGGTTTTGACCGTGGTTGCTTGACTCTATTAAAAAAAAAAAACAGTTTTTAAAAAAAAATTAAAAATTTTATTTAAAAATTTTATTTTCGAAACAATTTAAAAGATATTTATTTGATAATTTAAAATTTTAAAACTCAAAATTTGGATTGTCATCATTTAAAATATTATTTATATTATTAAAATTAATTATAAAATTAAAATAATACAAATAATTAATTAAGTTAATTTAAAAAATTTTATTTAAAAAATTATTATCATACAAATTATTTTTTTATCTATTTTCTGTTTTAAAGTATAAAAAATTAAAAAAAATAAAAACCAAGAATTAAGAGTAAAAGATTAATGTATCAAATAGAGTTTTTTGTTTTATTAAGAGCAAACAACTATTTTTAAAAGTATTAATTAAGCAAGGTCACGTTTTAGTCCTTCTAAGATGCTTGGGGATTCCGTGTAATATTGCACAAGATCATGTTTCCTCTAAGGTAGCGTTTGTTAATAAGAAAGTTTGATGCCTAAGAAAACTGAGATTCCTGGGAATGTGAGTACAGGAAAGTTTATAAAATGTGTTTGGTATGCAATTTACTTTCCTGGGAAAATTATGATGCATTGCTGAGAAAATTTAATTTCTATGTTTAGTTGAAGTAGCAGATTCCCAAGAATATAACTAATTTTACCAAAAAGTCCTTTTGTTGAATTAAATTTTTAATAAAATAAAATAACATATTGTATTAAAAAGGAATATAACCAAGTTTTCTAAATACTTTTATTATTAAAAAAATTATCCAACAATAAATTTTTTTGTTTTCACATTAAATACTTTTATCATTATTTATAAAATATCTTAATAATACAATACAATAAAAAGAAGTCTAACAATGCTAAATAAAAGCCAATGGCATCTGTAAACACCTGATTTTATCCAAGTTATTTTTTAATTTAGAAAAATGAAAAAAATACAAAAAAATTAATTATTAGAAATGTTAAAATAATAAAAAAAAGAAGAAGAAAAAAGAAGAAAATAAACAACAAAAACAAAAACAAAAAAGAACAAGAAAATGAAAAAGAGCCCAGCCCGAAAAAAAAAATCAAGCCCAAACCGAATAGCCCAAACACAGTAGCCCAAACCGGATAACCCATTTCCCTCTGAAAAAAAAAACCAAAATTCCCCAATTCATGCTAATGACCCTCACTCCCGCAGAATCCCCGCTCATCTTCTCCCCCAAATTAGTTCCTGAAACCTTGATTCCCTCAAATTGATCTCGACCACGCAATCTCCGTCCAATTTTCCCACTGGTCCGCTCCCCCTTTTTTTCTCCTCTGCCCACTCACGCCTTTGCCCATGGATTTTCTGCTGAAGCCACGGGATTTTTGTCTTCCTCTTTGGGTTATAAAAACGAAAACGGGGAGAAGAGAAGGAGGCCGAGCAGAGAGAGCTTGGGATATTCAGAGAGAGGGGGAGGAGCTATTTTTTTGTCGGGATTGAAGAGCGTGAGCTTTCTGATTTTCTGGGAGCAATTAAGGGGTGAATTTCTGGGTGATAGAGGAGAGCAATTTCCACCGAGAATGGAGAGGAGGAGTCTGGCTATAGAGAATGAAATTCTAAGATTATGGGTGATTGACAAAAAAGAGGGCTCAAAAAATTGAAGCTGAAACAGAGGATTCGAGAGCCGAGAGTGAGAGATTACGAAACTAGAATCTGAAAATTGAGGACGAAGCACACAAACTCACACGAGAAAGCTTTGGAACTCCTTTTGAAGCATTGTAAGAGGATCTCGGTCCATTTTTGCTGAGATTGATCGCATGGTTTAAGGTTACATTTAGTCTGAGTTGATTTAGGTTGAAGAGTTACAATTAGCCTTAATATTCATGTTTTGATAGTTCTGAAGCTTTTAGTGATCTGCTTTGAATGTGTTGTTGTTATGTTTGTTTTAATCATATTAAAACTGGTGCTCTGAGGATATTGATTCTGGCATAATATATCTGTTTCTTTGGGATGTGAACTATACGGGTATGGTCATTACAGGGGATTGGGTTTCAGAGTTATGGATTGATGCTAACATATTCAAATGTTCGAATTCACATAAACTAGTGGCTTTATAAATACACGAATTAAATGCTGATTAGAGTTTCAAAGTCAAGTAGATGGTTCAAAGGTTCAAATATTTGGTTGAATTGGGGTACTTTGTTCATTTTCGTGAAGTTGTTAGAGTT